>JAUELU010000065.1:4162205-4175509 GCA_032357145.1 Evasterias troschelii | reverse complement strand
AAAAAACATTACATTTGCTTTGAAAAACATTCAAAGATCTTAAAGATACTTTGTAAAAAATCGTATGGACGTTCAATAATATCACGCAAAAACAATAAATATCCACGTGAATTAAAAGAGATTTGTGAGAAAAATCTTCGAAAATAAAATCACCGTTTTTCCCAGACTACAAGAAACCAGGGATTTGAACTTTTTGTGAAACCAATCCAGGAGGTAGGGCAAATTCCTCAGCGTAGCTTCAATGGAGCATTGAAAAGAAAATCCATAAAAATGGAAGCTTGACAAACTTCATTGACAGCAATAATTCATAGCAAGCAATGCGACCGTCTGGGGCACGGGAGTGTATTGTACTACTTGGCATTCACTGGACCGGTTCACACGGATTCACCACAATGGGCTTTTCACCTCGTAAATGTCCCCCTAAATTTAAGTTTTACCTGTACGGAGCCAAACTTTCCTGGTGCACGCTGAAATACCCTCCTTTTTATGTATTTCCACACCTGTATTAAGTTTTGTTTGATATGCAAATGAGTGACCTGCAATGTGACCTTGCCTGTCTGACTGTGGTATCAAGGCACTGTGTGTTGTACTCAATGGGGCACATCAAGCTATTTACACTTTTCGAATCATTATTCGTACACTAGTAATTCTCATTAAAAACACACGCATGTTTGTTATTTGGTGCATCATTTCCTCTTAAAGAATGACTACGTATGTTATTTTCGAAACCATCGCTTCGACTTTAGCTCTGGCTTAGGAACTGTTCGCCTGTTTGAAACCCCGTACCGAAAGTGTATGTTTTTTTAATTACTGACGGAGAACAAGTCCAGCCCAAGCCGTGGTTTCGTAACGGCCCAATGTGATTCCAAAGTATGAACCAGAACAGACCCCTAATGTTCAAACTCTACGTTATAACGCAATTCCCTTTTAACGTTTAATTTAGTTGAGAAACGCAGAATTATTCACGCCACAAAAAGTACCGACGGCTGTTCAGAGCACTGATCGAAACGTGCAGTTGTTTGTCAATAAAGACTATTACAATTTGACAAGGTGTAAAGCACACCTATGTACCCGGGTCGCAAATTTCAATTGATTTAAATTATTATTATTTACGTAAACATGTTTACAATAGAGAAGTTACTATTGCTCGTACAGCTTGTGTACTTCATCTTTATTTGAGATCAGTGTTGACTCTTGAGAGTAAGCATTTAGAGCGGTCTCAACATTTTGAACAGTGTGTTCTGCTCCACACAATTCTTTAACATTGATGAACATCCTCGAAATTCACTTGATACAATTTCTACATTTAAAGTCATCTATCTCTCAAAACTTAAATTTTTCCAGACTCATAAATAATCAAGGGGAGAAAAAAAAATCTAACAAAAGATGTCGGGTGATATTTGGTCGGGTCGAGGCTGAACGGTTGAATGATGCTATTGTTGTACCCGATTTTACTGTGCTCATAGTTACAGCAGGTATCTGTACAGCACGGTCGGCAATATTGAACACACAGGTAAACTTCACCACCATAATTATTCAAATTCGACTTTCATCATCGACCAATCAAGTGGTTCGACGTCTATGACTTGCATATCTTTATAGAAAGTGAAGTTAGTGCATGCTGCAATCAGGTCAAGGGAAAAAAATCTTTTGATCACTCTTTATTGGATTTTTTTTCATTTTTCCCCTATTTGTGATATATTTGTTCACATCAAGTTTTGTAGCCACGTCATCGCTGTACGCAGCCCAGAGTTTGCAGCGACGGCGGCAGGACAGGTACGCTGGCGATGGTAAAGGACGGCAACCTGCCTGAGTTGTTGGCACTTGGGGTAAGTTTTTGAAAAGCTTTACGCAGGAATAACTATTGCCTGGTATTTTACTTGAATATAACGCCAACGTGGCATTTAGTCTTTAAGAGGGATAGGCATTGAATCGTTTGACTGTCAGTGATCAACAAAAACGGCAAAAATGTTTAGCGTATTAGAAAATTTTGAAATGGGCGTGGCCCGCTTGTGACGAATGCGTAAATCTACTATCAAATTTCGAGAAGTGAAATATTAATGGACATACAAATTGTTTTTAACAAATGTTGGTTTCGAGAAAAGCCTTCAGTTTTAATTCAACATGATCAGAAATGAGGAGGTGGATTTTTTTGTTCTTCTGTTTTCCTCGGTTGTCCTCCTTTTTCCCTTTGCCATTAGGTTATTTCTGTATAATACTCAAATTTCTTCGTTTTCAGTGTTTCGGTAGGCCTATACAGTTTTTAAGCACCAAAAGTCTAAATTTTGAGTCTTCTGTTCCATTGAATTCCCCTTTCCTATTTCTCATCAGGCTGAGAAATGTTTGTCAGTAGTAATGTAGGGAGTGACAATCACTTAAATCCAATTACCACGTAATTCCGAATATAATCCCAATAAAGAACCCAACTCAAGTACTTAACAACAAAGGGTGTGTACAACAAAAATGTTAGAACTACATAAACCCTGTCAATGGAGAAAAATACAGTCTGGGTAGTGTACAGGACAAAGCTTACCCAAGGACGACGATCTCTTTGTACAAACGGGACCCTCAGAGCCTGGGTATACCCGGAGTGAGTTCCGAATAATAACTGATTGTCTCAAAATGACCTTCTTCACCACACCAACCCGAGTCGCCGTGAATTTACACATCAAATATTGGCCGAACACAGCAAATAAGACCCCACACTTACGCGATGTTCTTTGTCAAGTGGAGCACAGCCACGGAGTTAAACTTACAGATGAGTATACCAAAGTCCAGAGTCTGCTGTTTTGTATGATTTTTGTAATTTCATTTGCATATACTTTTATTCGCATTTGTCTGCACGGGATGATTATATGAAACTTTGTACAGAGCGGTGTGGGTGCCTGATACGGCACTGCAAAATACGGCCGCGTAAGTGCGCCCAAATTTGCTAAGGTAACGAGGGGCTGAATTCATAACTGTACTTTTGTACTTGTTATTTGTTGTTAGTTTTTTCTCCACGATGATCAGAATTTCGAAGACTCTTTGGCAATGACGAAGAAATCGTGTGGGCTAGTGGCATCACCTTGACACCAACCAACCCGCAACTAAGGGTGGATACACCGGGCACACCCAACCATTCAAACACACTACTGAATTTGTTAGTTGCATATGATTGGTGCTGTTGAAGGTGGTGTTTGGGGGTGGGGGCGTGATAATCCACTCCATTGAATCAACACATGTACAATATTCTCCCTTTTGGGGTGAACTGTTCTTTTTTATCATATCTTGGGGAAAGTAGTGGTTTAACCTTCGCAATTCAAATTTGCAGATTGGAAGGAACATTATTATTGTATGGTTTATGAGAAGAAAAAAAAGTCATTACCGCCTGCCGGGTGAATTACGAAACATCATTCATTCCGGTCATTACCACAAGTTATCGTGTATATCAGTGTAAACAGCCAATGCAAATCTGTGCGCAACTCGTTAAAAATCAACTCAACATACAAAACTTGGAATGAATTACTTTCAACCTCTATGAAACGATTGCGCTAATGCGCGGGTCCAAGCCATTTGTGTTTAATTACAAACAATAACCCGTCTGAAACGGTCTGCTCTGTCGAGAGACAGCAACGGACAGGCAAGACTGATTCCGAAAGAGGAAGAAAAACTCTATAAATTGTTGGTGAGTTTTTAGAAGCTTTGTGGAAAGAGGGTGGGGGGAACCCCGGAAATGCCCGGGAATTTCACCTTCTAGTGAGGTCTAATTAAGTGCATAATTGTATGCCACTTTTTTATAATTGTGCACAACACAAATGTTCTTTCGATGTTATTTTCTTTGATTCTTAAGTTATTGTGTTTAGATAATCGTTTCATAATGGAAAACACACACAAAACATCATCCGCTCTTTTGAAGTTGGATTAAAACATATATATATGTACATTTTTTTCGCTATCAGAAAAGAAAAAAACACACACTGGTTAATACTGTGGGAACAGGTCAGCGTGGATTGGAAGGCCAAGGTGTGTTATTGTTAGCACCCACCTTTTATAACATTGCTATACATGAGTGCCTACCTGCGGCTAAATAATTATTATTACAAGCCGCACCGGCTTGGTTAAAAAAAAAACTAAAGCTTTTCATCAACAGTGGCCACAGTTGTTCTCTATGTACACTGGTATACGGGGTTAGTCAAACCATTTCTTTTTATCTTGCTAAACCGGGAGAGAGAGAAAAGGGGAGCTTTCCATCCGGTGGTTCCCATGAAATTTCCCTTCTATTGTGTGCGCGGTTTGCGTGACCCGTACAATTATTAAATCTCCGTAGATTTGGGCTTAGTGATGTAGGGACCCAGAAATACACAATGCCAGGTAACCGGCCTGGTGTGTAGCAACGGTCATAAGCCCGAGTGCGTTTTCACAATGGATCACTGGGTGGCATTCACGCTATCGGTATGCTAGCAACCCTGGGAAAGTTAGTAGGGGGAAAAGTGGTATAAAAAGACTAAAGTAAAAAACTTGCCCTTTTGTGAAGTTGTTTCCTGCTCTCTTTTGAAAAACTATTCTAACAATGTGTTTAATCTTTGCAATAAACGTGGATGTTAATACAAGTCAATGGAGAAAACATACTGCGTCATTCTCTTTTGCTATAGCGCTGACAAACAACGCCCTCCCATTTGAAAATGAGAAAGAAGAAGAAAAAAAATCATAAAGTTGAACAAGTTTTCGGTATATATTCGGAATGTACGTGTATTTTGAAATTGAGGAACTTTGCGAAAAATTTCACAATAAATGTCACCGTCTTCTATTGCTTAAAGTTAAAACTATATCGATTTGAAAAAAGAATAAGCAAACTATAGGCCTACAATATGCTGTAATGATAATCCAACATATCGGCGGCTGTGGTATTAGGCCTACCCCTCACACTATGTGTCTTCCTACAGGCCTAATCCGCAATGCTTGTCACAGT
This sequence comes from Evasterias troschelii, assembly GCA_032357145.1. Classification (NCBI taxonomy): domain Eukaryota; kingdom Metazoa; phylum Echinodermata; class Asteroidea; order Forcipulatida; family Asteriidae; genus Evasterias; species Evasterias troschelii. The sequence continues at coordinate 4,170,558 of JAUELU010000065.1, read as the reverse complement.
ATGACCGTTGAATGTTTCAATGTTAAGATAACAAGTTTAGTTATGTAAACAATTTTGTAAACCTTAAAACTACACTTTTCAGGTTTGTAAACAATTTATCAGAACAAGTCTAGTAGGTTACAATTTGCTGATATCGGACAAAGTTACCTCAACTGAAAATCTACGTCAAAAGCAAAATGTCCCACATAATCATACTAATAATAGTAGTAACAACACAAATATCAGTAATAAACCGTATTTATACAACGCATATAAATGTTAAGTCCTATATTAGAATAGAGAAAGAGACAGGAATAACAGGAAATACTAAAATATTGTTAATTTTTCTGGTGCGTAAGCAGCTCTATGAAATTAGGGCCAGCTGGGTTTGGTCAAATTGGGCAGTTGCGGATCTAAAAACCATACATTTTTAATCAGGATCACTCTCACCTTCTCTCCATCATACATGGATCGGATTTGTACTGTTTTATTTTGTGTTTTTAAGATTTCACGCATAAGTTAAAACGACTTCAGTGATCGGCTAAACAAATTACATTGAGGGTTTTCCCTTCCCAACCATGTCGCCTTCAAGAATGGCTTACAGATGCCTTTAGTAAAAGAAAAACACACAAATCACTGTCGTTGCACACCCAGTTAAAACTCTTTCACTAAGTATTTGGAAACTATTAAGGTCCACAATGTTGAATTATCGTTCTTATAACATATATCAACAGTCAGCCATCAACAACCCCATTTTGGAGATACCGAGCTGTACGGCGGCGTGGCATGAGAACCTCCCGATATCCCCCAAAACTGTATACATGGAGTCAAAAATCCAACGGGTTTCTCAAAAGATATGAAATCACAGAGAGGGTGGCACAAGAGCCGATTCAGTTACGGGTTGGCATGAGAGCACACTCTCTTTACGGATTGGCATGACAGCACACTTTCTTACGGCTTGACATAAGACTAAGAGCACACTTACTAACGGGTTGGCATGCGAGCACACTTTCTTATGGAATGTCACGAGATACACGTTCTGAAGTACGTTCACCGTAATGAATTGAGATTATACGAAACGGCAGCAGGCACACTTTGACGAATCTATTGTGGTTTACATTTTCTCTTTTCAGGAGTTCGATATCATGTTTTCACTCAGAACCGGAAGAGAACGCATTGGACCCCGAAGTCAGTGTGCAGAACATATATCACGTGACATGTGACATCGCCACCAGGTGTACTTCAGTGACGTTTCAAAACCTGAGCACACTTGGTAGCGGTGCCTTAAGTCATTATTATACACCGTGGATCGTGATTGGCCCGCTACACCAGGGATCGTGATTGGCTAAGAGTTAGCAGCACAAGTTCATCACGTTATTCATGTACTTCATCTTAATATTCCAAGGAACTAAAATAGGGCCTACTAGGTGTAAACTACTATTTATCATTTGCAAAGTAAAAACCCAGGCCTAAAGGAGTTTATCTAGTCTCAATATTGAATATTGCTATTTTTTGTAAAGGAAAACAAACAAGCTGACATTTCCGCAGGTCGACTGTTCAATATCCATCTCAAATCAATGAAAGGATATTTTGTTAATGTGCAACTTGGCCAAAGGTGTCAGTGTTATACGTTATCTTACACCACAGGTCCTTTTGGTTGGTAAGCAGTTTGCAACAGCTAATTCTATTTTCTCACTTCACTTAAGACATCAATTTTTAAATGCTTCAAACTAAAAGTAGACTTTCATTTCGACATGGGTAGTTCACAAAATATACTTTCCCTGACCTTCCATACTTAAACAGGGGTATTGTTATTCTATAAAAAGAAGTGAAAAGACGAACGCTATATATTGTTTCCTTTGGTCGTCATCGCCGTCGACTGACGTACTCAAAAGGGTGAAACGGTGTTGAAACCAATCGACCTCCGGATAATGGTTTAACCACAGCCTGGGTTCTTTAGATACCCACTCAATGTATGGATAAGCAATAACTTGATGAATGAGCCCCGCTGTCTGACCTTGTCACTTCGAGATCATCTGACCTGACTTGTGTAGACCAATCAATCAAAGCGTTTCAAAGATCATAAAATATGTGGGAGTTTCTGATTGGCTGTGAAAAAAACGTGGACTGTTCAGACTGTCTCGGTGGATTTTCTTAAAACTTAACATTGCGGTCAAAGGTCAAAGTGATTAATAAAGTTATGAATGAACACATTTGGATCTCACCTGTGGTCGGTCCTCTAATTTCTGTGCAGTTGATACCATTGCCGATGTAACCCTCGTTGCATATGCAAATGCGGTGTCGGTCTACAATGCCGCATGATGCATATTCATGACATTGTAGGGGCCGGCATTGGACTGTCTGGAACTCTGTACAAATACACTCGTCTGTGCAACTTTCACGAACCCATTCATCCCCGATCTGAATTCAAATCAGAAAAAATCACTTATCATTTTGCACTAAAAGAACTACAACATAAAGGCATGAAAGCTGTTTTCCTCTAAAAATGGTATTGTCATAGAAACGGATGTAATAATTGAACTCACAAAAAAATGTCCGTATGTGTCAATTAAGTAATACATTACCAGGTTTAAGTTAGATTAACCATGGATTAACTCAACTGTAAACTAAGAGTGGTAATCATTTTATGAAGGTTTAACTTCAATCAAACTGTTCACTAAAAAAGCATGTTTATAGGTTAAATATAAGTTGATAGTGAGTTGACATTGACTTGACCCTTCAAATAGTTTAATTAATTCGTTGGTTTTTCAAAAGAAAAGTCACTCTATGATCTATAATCTTTTTATCAAACGAAAAAGTCAAAGTACATGATCAGTAGCCTAGTGACATGAAAATGACTTACAAATGATAGTTACAAATTTCATTCCAAAAGGCTCACTATCAAGTTTCTTCCAGTACTATTGAGACATCACTACTAGATGAAGTAGATTGGTGAAGTATTTCAAACCTGTATAGTGGTTTGTGTTAATACTATGACAAATTTACTTTGCTGTGTGGATTGTTCTTCGAAAACCGGGTCAGTCTATTTGTCAACTGTTGGAGTACATTAGGAACATTTGGGAGACTAATTAGTTCTGATACGAACTTGTCTTAATAATAATAATAATAATAACTAGTTTATATATAGCGGATTTCACAATAACGTATCGATGTGCTTTACATTAGTGCCCTGGACTTGGGCCAATAACATTCCTTTAATCTTTCTCAGCTCCCTGGGGAGTACACAGCCGTGATGGCGCTCCAAAGGCTCTTTCAAACACACTATCAACCTCTACCCTTGCAGGTACCCATTTATACCCCTGGGTGAAGAGAAGCAATTATAGCAAAGTGTCTTGCTCAAGGACACAAGCGTCATGACCGGGCCTCAAACCCACACCCGATGACTAAACCACCAAAACTTGAATCCAATGCTCTTAACCACTCGGCCATGACACACTTGTTGCATATCTACCTTAACAGTAGATTTGACAAATTCGAGGACTACTACTTTTGCTTTGTGGATTTGGGGGGGGGACCTCTCGTAATATCTTCATTGCAGTGGATTGTTCGACTAGCTAGCCTGCTTTAGTCATCATCAGGAGACTGAAGAGTGACTGAGAAACTTGATAATGACCCTAATCGACTGATTAGTACATACCGAGTAATAATAGCCCTTATCCGTGCAGCCGCACTGACTGGTAGGAACACACTCCCGATCATCGAGTTTGAATCCCGGCGGGCACTCACAGCCTTCCTGGCACGAATCACACCTGGCCATGTTCTGCAAGTCCCGACTGGCGCATGTTTCTGGGCACACCGGAGCGCACGGTGAGTAGATTTGACCACCAGAACATTGGAGTCCTGAAAGTGAAAACGGGGATATCAAATTAGAAGGGTTCGGGTCAGAGGAAGAACGGAACAATGTTCTTATCTAACTGAGTCACACAAACTGTTTATCACATAAGGAGTGATTTCACCTGGTTACTTGATATAGCATGCAGGTCAAATTTTGATCACTAATGGACAATCATTTTGGAAACCTATGTGAACGAACCTAAAAGTTTTAATTTTGCTTTGCAGTCATATAATAACAATATATATTTAAATAGCGCATAATGCAGGAGCCTCTTTGCACAACACATAACAGAAAACAATGAAATGATCGTAAAAGCAAGTTACAAAAATAAACATTTTAACAAATGAGTTTTTAAAAGAGCCAGCTTGGCGAATATGAAGAGGTAAGTCGTTCCATAACGAAGGTGCACTGAAGTTTGAAGGCTCTTTGACCATATAATTTAGTAGAAAAAGCAGTTTGCGTAGGGATTGGCCAGCAGATCGAAGAGGACGAACAGGAATATTTGTAATGGAGAAGATCAAAATCAGGTGATAAGTCATATGAAGAGCTTTGAAAGTGAGAAGATTTAACTTATGTGCGATACGCAAATTGATCTGGCGCCAGTGGAGTTTTTGCAAGTTGGTGGATGAAGGGCTTGGTACTAGGCCTATTTTGATAGTAAAGTTTTAAAAAATTCTAAATTGAAAATGTATAGCATTCTTTACAATAATTAAAAAGAAAAGTCTTATTGAAAAATAATGACTTCATTTGCACTATAGTTCACCCAACGCCTTCAGGCAATCACACACAACTCAATATGCCACACATATTAAACATAGTACTGCGTTGCTCCGTCTTAAAATTGTCACACAAAATGTTATTTCCAATCTTTCACATTTACTGCAAACATTTAAACACAACATAATTATGCACTCACAAACAATCTAAACAACACTTGAACACCTAAAATAATTTACATGTAAAACATTTGCTTACAAAAAGGATGAAAGCATCTAAAAAGAACTTTAAACAGTTGGAGAAATCGAAAGAAAATTGCCAATTTGTAATTTAATTCAATCAATTGAAAAGACATAACTATTTTTTTAACAAATACAGAAGAGCACCAACAGGATCAATCTGTAAAAACATTACAAATTTCACACATATTCAAATTTACTTTATATCAATAACACCTAGTTTAAATTTCAAACAGAAGCAGTGAGCAATACAATTTCTTTCTTCAGCCAATCAAGATGGTGGAAGAATTTGTGCTTTTATTTGCCAGACACTTAATTAAAAATAGTGGACACATTTGAGGATTTTTACACTTTTTTCCCGTGACTTCAATGACCGATTATGCATAAACTTTCACAAGTTTGATATTTTATGCAAATGTTGAGATACACAAGGTAGGAATACTATTCTTAGACAATTGCCAGAAGTATACCATGCCTTTAAGGCTGTCAAATTCCTAGAACAACCAAAGGAGATGGAAACAACTACACAAGTTAAATAAAGTTGGAACTTACGACAGAAATCTTCTCTCCTCCAGGGTGAGGGTGGGAAACCGTATTTAGTACAGGTTTCAGCATAAAGACTTATGTCATCACAGATGACATCAACGTCTGGCAGTGTGGCACATGCATCATACACACATGCATCATAATAGATGTTGGGGTCTAGATGTATATTGCATTCCGCAAAGGGACCTAAGAAAGACAAAAAGGCAGAATGTTCTTAATACATATATTTTTTTAACAATAGATTTAATTGTTTTAATAACGAAATTAAGACTGCATAAATTATTGTCTCCTGACGATGACTAGAGCAGGATAGTCGAAACGTTGAGACCAATTAAGAAGTCACTCTGCGGCATGGAAGTTAATAAAGAGAAGTCCCCTCGATCCACTAAGCGAAAGTAGCAGTCCTGGCCAATTTCCTCCCTTCTGCCCAGGTAGTAGTTAATAAACAGGAGAGTTCTTTCCAGAACTGAGAAGTCTCCCGAATTCCAATAATCTAGGCCTAGACAAGTTCTCAAAGAATAAAATCTACACAGCAAAGTAGATATACACATGGTGTTACCGCCAACCAAAGATACATTTTTATTTTTGTATGTGCTTACCATTTGGCTGTTTGACAACAAAACATAAATCTTGTCCTACAGTCAGGTTTGCATACGCCTGACATGGATCCATCTCATCTGTCTCAGAATCACATCTTGCGTTGTCGACAGCCCAGCTATCAGCAAACAGGGTTGCATCATCCGGTGTCTGAAAAACACAAGAAAATACCATAAAGGTTTATACAAATCTAAAGGCCTTGTCACACAGGGACATTTTTAAGGCAACTTAGAGGCAACCAACTGCATTGTATGCAAAAGGAAAATTTAAGCAGCACAAGAGACATCAATTCACAAGAAAAAAAAAACAAACACAAAACTAAACAAACAAACACCCCAACAAACAGAGCAATAGTTGTAATTTTTGGTGTATGGTGACCATACATAAAGGAAGAGTCTCTAGGAAGTAATTTTATTTAAATTTAATTGCTTAAAGGCACTGAACCTGTTTGGTAATTGTCAAAGACCAGTATTCTCACTTGGTGTATCCCAACATATGCATAAAATAACAAACCTGTGAAAATTTGGGCTGAATTGGTCATCAAAGTTGCTAAAAAACAAATGAAAGAAAAAACACACTTGTACCAGAAATTTTTGTGCTTTCATATGCCTGAAAAAGGCTTCAGGCCTGAGGTCTTTTACAGATTGAAATATTTTAGTGATAAGGTACCTCTTTCTCAAAAACTACGTTACTTCAGAGGGAGTCGTTTCTCACAATGTTTTATATTATCAACAAGTCTCCGTTGCTTGTTACCAAGTAAGTTTCTATGCTAATATATATTTTGTGTAATTACCAAACGTGTACAGTGCCTTTAAAAGGACATTTTGCCTTTGGGTTGATCGCTTATGGCTATAAAAGGGGTTGTAATTAAATTAATAAGGTTGGAAAGATGTTTTAAAAGTAGAATAGGACAATCCACACAAATTTCTCTCAAAATTGTGTGATTTTCCCTTCATTTCATAAACTAACACGGTCTGCTATTTTGTGGAGTAAACATTTGGTTCAATCTACAAAATGGCAGATCCTGTCGTGAAAGACTGCTTACAATGTTGCTGAATAATTCACTTACCATTGACCCATCTGACAAGATGAAGTCATTATTTTTGATTGTATCGTAGTTTCCACACAGACCACACAGTGCACTGTCGTAAGCTGGAGGCACTGTTATGGCAACCGTGTACCTTCCATCCCAACGAATAGACAAACCGAATCTGGTCGACAAGATCTACAAAGCAAAAATATATTTGAAATGAATCCCTACCAATTTAAGTGAATTAGCAGAGACGTTTATCATCCTTTGTGAATTTTTAAAATCAAATATTTTGGGGGAAGGAAAGATGTGGGTCGTTGGGAACTTCAAAACCCCCCTGGTCCACCTACTCCCCTGTCCCTAAACCTATGGTAAGTGATGGTTTGTTCACAATATTTGACACAAGTCACTCGCAGGGCAATTACAATCAACTTTACGCTGACAGGTTTACATAGAATTTAAAAATAATAATAATAAGTATAGTACACAATTTTTATAAACCACTTGATCACATCCAAGGAGTTTCTCAATAAAGCACTCATCATTTTTCAACAGGTTAGCAAAGCTATAACATTTGAATTACGAGACCCATTAATAGCATCTTGAAATAGCGTCACAGGGTAAGCAAAGCTATAACATTTGAATTACGAGACCCATTAATAGCATCTTGAAATAGCGTCACAGGGTGATGCTACATATAAATCTACAAGGACCATACCAGAAACACAGGAGAAATTCCCTTTGTGTTAATGATCAGTGTACTTTTTTCTTTACGTGTATTACAAAACACAAAGGGAGTATGACTCAATGTTCCATCTGAAGGACGAAGCAACTGTAGTAGTACCGGGTAAGTGTCTTGCTTAAGGACACAAGTGCCATGACCAGGACACGAACCAACACTCTGACAGCACAAGAACTAAGTCCGCTGCACTAGATCGATCATTCATCCCAACACTCAACATCAACAAAATCAATTATCAAAATACCGAAGTAGAACTTGAAGAAATTACGATCTTTGTGTATGCATGAACTGCATGTTTTTTAAACCTACCGTTTCCTTCCCAGTGTACCAAATGTTGACGCCCTCTGCTGACAGAAGTGGTAGTTTGACAACCACTTCATCAATGCTTACAACACCATGTTGGGTCAATTTGAAAACCTGGTGGGATCAGAAGAGAAATTATAAAGCAACAGATATTATTGGTACGTACAAATATGTCATACTCAAAACAGACATCAACAAATTAAAACTGATGTTGTAAACATTGGCAAAATTCATGAGGCATTAAAGCCTGTGCATAAACCAATACAGAAAATTGAGATATCATTGAATACAAGTTTCCAATGCAACAGATCTTTGTTACACATTGGCCATCTTTGTCTTGTTCT
>JAUELU010000065.1:3717800-3728468 GCA_032357145.1 Evasterias troschelii | reverse complement strand
TAGATAAGCTGACATACCATTTGAAACCATTCAGGGGGTCTACTCTATACACAGTTAGCTCACCACTCAAAACCATTTGACCAAATGGTTTTGAATGGACGGTCAACTCATTAACAAATTGTGTTGGGTGTAGGAGGGTTAAAGTGCACAAGTTTGTTTCCTGCGTGCGTTAAAGCAATTGGCCTTTTTGAGATGTGGTGGATACTATAAGGCACTTTGAGATATGGTGGACTCAATGCTATGACAATAATAGGTTTGGGTAAATTTGTCTGTATTATGTTGTACAAAATCTCCCTGATTGCAAGATGCAAATGTTGGCAGCTCTGGCGCACAGATTAGTCTATAGCCATAAAGGGTTTTGGCTGTTTTTTGTTTTTGCCACAGTATGAACTATTTGTATGCCCAACATCTCTTTAATATGACAAGGCCTATGAGTGTGATGTGGTTGTACCTTTTTCATAATACGGGAAGTTTTAAATCATCGTTGCCGATGCTTGAACTGTTTTTACAACAAGAACTGTTTCCTACCATTTTACACTTACAGTGGTTGATAGAATGAATTGTAATCAACCATTTCCTTCCACTACAGAGAGGCACAGAAAGAAGTCCAGCAAGCCAAGACCCAGTCAGGAAGGCCGACCGCGCCGGTAATTGCTGCACTTGTTCCCGATGAGCCCTCCACAAGCTCTGCCCCAACCACCAGGACACGGCTAGCCCGCCTAGAAGCCAAACGAGACCTCAGATCAACCCAGGAGAAGCCGGTACAAGATGCTGGGACTGCTGACCTCATGGCGAAGCGAGACATCAGACTCGTTCTGGAGAAGATGGGGGACGCGAAGGCAAATGCCCCGGACAGTCCGAAGCATGTGGGGGAGATCAAGAATCCATTCCAGATGTTAGTGAAGGCAGCGGAGATACAGAATCCTGTTCAGTTTGGTCTGCCTGGGAGTTACATGGTGTTTGCTCCACTGCCAGGTATGTGTGTCAATACAGCTCATGGCTGGCTTGGTCGGAAGCTCACACCCAAAGTATATTTTAAGCAGGAGATATTCAGAAGTCAAAATTCTCCTTTAAAATGGTTTATGAGTGCAATTAGTGAGAATTTTTTGCAAAAGGTTTCTTTGGACCCATGCACTCTTACTTTGCTGAAATTTACAACAAAGAGCCATTCCAACTGCTTTATTTCACAAACAGCATTTCTTTGAAACTCTTTGCCTGGTGCTTGTTTCCCTCCATCGTGCAATCTAGACTGTTTTAAGAGAAATATCAATTCGTGCCTTCATCTCCCTGAGTTAATTTCATGTTTAATATTTTGACTTCTTGCAGCCTATTACCAAGCGTGGCTTTAAGGCTTATTTGAGGCAAACTTCCAATTAAAAAAATATTACAATAATAGTAATAATTCAAAAATATCCATCTTTCTTACTGATTAGCATGATATAATACTTGTTTGTGTTCCAATTTGTAGGAAGTACCAGAAAAAGGAGGAAAGAAGAATTGTCCAAAAACTTCAAGAAGCCCCATGAGATAGACAATGGTATAGTCCCTTTACCAGCCAAGCTGTGCTTTCAATGTAACAAGTAAGTGTCCTGCTTTGTGGTAGACAAAGATGTACTTCTGAAAGGTGTTCTGAAAAAAAAACAAAAAACCAAATATCGACCAAAATCACAAGTGTGCTTTAACAGTCATCAAAACTGGGGACAGTTATCCTTTCTGATTGGTTGAGAGGAGGTTTTGTGGCCATATTTAAACGTGCGATATAAACACTGTAAGGAAATGTTTAAACATATTCTTGGCTTGAAAGCTTATAAGGGCTAAAATTTACAGGTAATGGTGTCAATACTGGGCCTAATTTCACAGAGCTGCTTAAGCAGAAAAAGTAGCTAAGCACAAATTTATTTCGCTTACCAGAATAAGGTTACCAGCCAAACTACCATGTCTCATGTATGGTTTGTGTCTGGTATCCTGCTCATTTCTGCTTGGCAGACAATTGTTAAGCAAAATTTTCTGCTTAAGCAGCTCAATGAAATTGGGCCCAGGTGCTCAATCTGAAATCTATTTACATGCCTGCTTACGTACAACCATTGAGCATTGCGTGCAGTTTGACCCTTCCCAACACTGAGCCCGAGGATGTGACAGGATTTGAAATTTACGGAAAATTGTTTGTTGATTTTCAAAAATGATTACACTTTTTTAACAAAAAGGATATTGTGAATGGGAATAAAAGTAAGTTAGTCGTCTCAAGTGGCCCTTTAAAGCCTTGTTAGGGTCGTGGCTGTGCAATAAAGGATCTTGCCTTCGGGTCACATGGCCATGACCCTGCTGGTTTTAAACAGCCTTTTAAAACCTCGTCGCCTCCTTGTCTATTCCCTTTTTAAAATATTGGTATGTTGTTGATGTGATGTTTCAGGAGCTGTCGATTAAGTCCCTTGATACAATGTGACTACTGCCCTCTTTTATACCACAAAGACTGTATAAATCCTCCATTGACTGCCATGCCGACCGGCAGATGGATGTGTCCGAATCACCCTGAACATTCCTTGGTAAGTGACCTCAGGACTTGAGCAATTTATTGCCCTTCATCAAATCACAGCCTTCTTGTTTTCTCCATCTTGTATCTCTGTAGGTAAACTCAGGGTGGGAAACTTAAGACTTTTATCTGGAATCAAACCTTTCATACGTGCCTCATGAAAAAATAGCTACTATTTTCTTCTTTAGAATAAAGAACTGATGCCTTTTAAACTGTTTCGCTGATGATAGTATTCTTAGAAGCTTGTTGACACACTCAGCAATTTTTGACCAATGTGCATTTTACACAGTGCTTTTACATCAGCCCAGAGTCGTAGTCTAAGTTAGGTTTGGGTTCCATGGCCGAGTGGTTTAGATCATCTGATTCAAGTTCTGGTGGTTTAGTCATCGGGGTGTGGGTTCGAGTCCCGGTCATGACGCTTGTGTCCTTGAGCAAGACACTTCGCTAAAATTGCTTGTCTTCACCCAGGGGTATAAATGTGTACCTTTGAGTGTAGAGGTTGATGTTGTGTTTGAAAAGCCTTCTGAGCGCCACGGCAGCTCGGGGCTGTATACTCTCCAGGGAGCTGAGAAGGATTAAAAAGGAATGTTATAGGCCCAATGACCAGGGCACTGATGTAAAACGCATTGAGACATTATTGTAAAATGCGCTATATAAGAACTAGTTATAATAATTATTATTAAAAAGCTCTACATTTCCAAGGGTTATTAAATGGTGGAAATCACATTTCAATGTGTCTCTTTGCATTTTTATCCTAGTTTAAGACCCCTTTTTAACAATTACTTTAAGGCTAGAAGAAAATCAGTGCGGCCCATTTTGCACACAATAAATGAAAATTTTTGAAAATTGGTTTAAATGTTTGTGAATTTTTTTATTGGATACAGACTGGTTTTCAAGGAGTCCATTACACCGAGCGTTGCCGTATAGTCAATGAATTCCACGGCCGGCTAGACCAAAATGCCATCAAGCTCCGCTTCATGCACAAAATCAGAAGTACAGGCCCACCCCCAAAGCATAAAGAGAAGTTGGCCAAGCGGCCGGCGATGATGGTACCCAAGGCCATCAAGTGTCAGTATGCCCTCCCTCCACCGTCATTACCCCTCCCTAATGAGAAGCCGAGATTAGTGTGCATGACACCAGAGGGATTCAGGTCTAACAGTGCTGTCTGTTCACCAGAAGAGCAGGAAGAGGTAAGCAGCCTGTTATTCTTCAACAATTTAGGATTTTTCGTAGGTCTTTTTATACATGTAGCAGAGCTCCCAACTCTCCCTAGCTCTGCAGAAAGTTCCCTGAAAATAAGCAAATCTTTCCATGTTCTGATGAACAAATTTAACAAACTCCCTGATTGCGGAAACTTTGTCCCTATTATGTTGAAAGTAACTCTAAATATCTCTTTGATTGCAAGATGCAAGTTTTGGAATCCCTGGCGTACAGATTGGTCTCTATCTATAGCTTGTTGTACAAAAATTTGCTGATTGCAAGATGCAAATGTTGGCTGCTCGGCATGTACCTGCAAAAGTTTATGGCATTTTGTTTTGTGGAAGAGTTGACAGCGTTATTGAATTAGCAAAGAGTAAGTGTGGTCATGGTTCCTCACATTTTGGCCGGAAATTGTTTTTTTGTTGTTTAAATGATGTGCTAAGCCAGCCAGGAAGCCAGCTCTTTGATATTTTATCAGTGTTTGCTGAACAAGATATTTTTTCTGTGAATAGCAGCTTGAATAAACTAGGTTCCAAGCCTGGATCTTGGAGCGGTTTTGTTTTACAATTATTCAAATGTACTTCTAATTTTTTTTTGTCCAGTGGTTGAAATGTGTTACAGCCTTACAGACGAGTATAACAAGGTATATGGTCAAGAAGCAACTACCTAAGGATACAATTAGACCGAAGATCATCACCACCACCTCACTTTCCAAACCTACACACTCTTCAGCTGCAAACACTCCTGCCTCGTTGCATAGTTCAACAACAGCTCTGCACCCATCGAGTAGGACACCAACCCCAACAATAAGCAACCCCACGATGCTAACGGAGAAGAGACTAGAAAATACGATTGTTGACTCAAGTCAAAGCAAAGTCGACCTCAAGCACAGAGACATCAAACTGACCAACGGACCGCTACAAAATGGTCCAGTCACCATGAATAAAAGCTTAGGACACAAAATTGAAGGGACCTTGAATACCATCGTAGTGAAAGAGGCTGGTATAACAAACCATACCTTGTTGAAAACCAAGGCCGGAGAGACGTTACCTCATAGTAATTTAGGACTTAAAGTTGTGACGATATCAAATAAGAACGATTCTATGGTGAATATGGCTAGTCCAGTGAACGGATCAATGGTAGGAAAGTCACTTGTGAACTCAGTCAGCAAAGCCAACCCGTCTGTTATTCATAAGATTATATCCACGTCGACTGCGGGTAAAGCATTGACGACGGGGCCCGGTGTGCCCAGAGCAACGAGTCATCAATCGATCCACCCTAATGCAAAAATGGAAGGGTCTCAGTCACTGGTCAATAGGTCAGGTGGCATGGGAGCCACTACAAAGGTTACTATAGCAACAACTGGAGGGGTGACTCTATCGTCGGCCCAGGGGAAGATAGTCACTGTCTCGAATGGGGGTGAGTTACAAATGTTATTAATCTGGTCTTTGAGCCTGCTAACTCTCCATTTTATTTTATGAAAAGGTTTGCACACGGAACAACAACTTCTGCAGAGATAAAGTGAGCAATTACTAAAGGAGTGATGTATGATTCATAGGGCCAAAAAAAAAGGGTTCTGTTTCCCATTTCCCGACCGACCCTAATTTTATGCTGCGATCCTAAACTTTTTAATCGGCCTGACCCCCAAAAATAAGATAAAAATGAAAAAATATATATATATATAACAAAAATGAAGGTACATGGACCAAATGTTAGACTTTGCCCAAACTAACATGTTTTTAACAAAATTGAACAAAAAACCCAGAACGCATCCAGACAGTTTTACTGATATATCCGTGATTTGGGTCTCATGATTGGTGATCCACGGTTGTCGCATCGTGTTTCCTGAAGTACCCAGTGAAAAATACCCACAATTCAAAGTACAGCGCGCACGTGTGTAAAAGACAATGTCCAATCTGAAGATTGCGCAAACTTTTTGCTCGATAGGCAAATGGAGCTGCCGATTCTGCATAGCGCAAACTGCAGATTGTGTACAAGTTTGTCTAATTCGATGTGCAAATCTGTGGATTGCACTCCACAGATGAATTAAAGAAAAGCGCCAAAAAAAAAAACTTTCCGACCTACCGACCCTATTTTAAAATGGCATGTAATCGGAAACAGAACACCTTTTTTGTTTGGCCTTATGATAGACAAACTTCTGAAAGATTTTAACTTTGGGTTGAACAAAGAAAGTTGACTGGGGCAGAACTTAAACGTGCGATCGCCGGTTTAACGTGCCGGCGCTCTACCAACTGAGCTATCTAGCCCTAATGTTGGTGATCTCCCTATTTTTTCAAAATCTTTGTTGGGGGATGGCAGTTAGAAACCAATCAACCTGTAACTGTGAAGGATCATGCTCAAAGTTATGATACAACCTTGGATGCGGCAGAAGAGGGATCACATTAAGGGGATGCGACATATTTCAATTATCAATTAATAAACCACAAAGGAATTTGACTGGGTAAATTTTAAATAATTTTTGGTTGAACAAAGAAAAATTGACTGGAGCGGGACTTGAACCCGTGACTCCCCTGATTAACCCACTGAGCTATCTGGCTCTAAGATTTTAACCTGAAACCTGAGTTGTTATAAACTGTGCACCGCTTTCCAAAGAAATCTTTATGTAAAGATGTGCCATGAAATTGTCCCCAAACACCCATTTCTTATTTCAATTTACCAAATTAGTACAAGTACTGCATATTTTGGCGCTTGCGCTGTGGATAATGCTTGAAGTTCCTTACAAAATACAAGCAGGTTTCATTGTTTTCTTAAGAAATGACGACCTAGTTTATCGGAAAATTTTGTTTGCTTTGTTGCATGGTTATGCTGTTCAATGACTGCAAATTAGATGATATGTTTGAATGGACTGTTTCAAAACCAGTGATGTATCATCTGTAGAACGTTGCCATCCAAGTATTTTTAGGCGAGACCTTCCTCAAATCTCAGTATCCATTAGTCTTTCTTAAATACTGAAGTGGTTAAGGTACATAGAAATTGAAAATGGATTGCAATATTCTGTAATGTTGGTGTTGTCTGTTTTAGCAGGAGGCAGTAAATCTAGTATCGTAGGCAGCTCAGGGAATGCCAGCACACCATCCAAAGTTACCACAGCATCTCTTAGCTCCTCACCAGCAATTATCAACCTCAATAGCACCCTGCAGTCCTGTGTAGAGGGCAGTGGAGGTATGGCATATTACTGTTTACATTGGAGCCTCGTTACATGTACCATTTGTGTCTGGTATCCCGTTAATTTATTGCTAAGCAGAAAGTTGTTAAGCAGTATTTTCTGCTTAAACAAATCTATGAAATTGGGTCAATATCATTGCACTTATGTCTAGTAATTGTAACTGCTTCTAGTTAAGGTTTCCATGAAGGTAGATATTGTAGTGATTAATGAATTATGTTGTGTGCCAGTTTGGCTGCTGGGGCTGCATACCTTTAAGGAGTCAAGGTGGTTTCAGGAACAGCTGGATGAGCGGTGGCAGTACGTGTTAAAGGGTAAAGTGCTTTAAAGCATTGCTTGCCTAATAAATGCGTAGCTTGTTATTTATGTTGAATCGGGGATTCTATGGAAATGCTGACCAAGATTCCTCAATCCAAGCATCAAGGGTACTAATCTTTTGATCATTAGAATGGTAAAATATGACTTTTCAGCAGTCTCTTTTATAAAGCAAACAACACCTGAAGTTGGATTTTTGAACATGGAATGGGAAGGGTTGACATGATGGTAATAATATCTATGCTTTTAAATTATTCAGATGTGGAGCTGAGCAAGCTTGATGAGAGGCTGGTTCAGATTCTAGCCTGGCAAAGGCTGCAACAACTTTTACCTCAAAAGGTACGAGTATTATCATGTAGATATTATTTTTAGGCCTGGAATTACACAGAGGCCACAGAGGCTGTGGTTTTGGCCTTGGTGCGCCTTCAAAAGTTTCCCATTGACTTAATGTCAAGATTTTTCCAATGGATGTGCCTTTGCAGAATGAAAACGGCCTTGACCTCTCAATAATGAAATTTCAGGCCTGTGTTGTTTCATGTATGTTATTGTATGAGAGCTGATAGTTCTTGCATAGTTTTCATCAAGTAGTACTTTGATCAATTGATTCTTTTAGATCACATTTTGAGTCAAACGTTTGAGGCATCCATCATTGATGCAACAACACTTTGTGTAACCTCCACTTGAACTTCCAACCAAATTTGTTCTCGTTTTTACCTGCAGCCCCTTCCAACCTCGGCTACGATCAAGAAACAACACATAGTCAACAACACCACCACCACACCAACAAGTAGCAATACACTCAGGCCATCGCAACCGGTGCCAGCATTTAGTAATCAGATTAAAGCGAGGGCGCTGTTCTGTCCCCTGACGGGTCGGGGGTCGGCATCGCCCGTACCAATGTGCTACAGGTCGTTACATATAGGAACTGGTGAGTGTGAGCTGGCAGTTGGACAAACCCTGTAGTAGTTATTATCCGTCCATGAGAAAATGAGAGTGACAGACATTAGAAAGTAAAAGTAATAAGAGATACATGTATGTAGGTTTTTAAGCATTGCAGCATATTTATTATTGATTGTACAAGGGATGGTCTTTTTAACTAAACTGTTGTCAAGACTTGTCAAAATAGTTACGGCCCTAAGGTAGACCCTTGAGGGACCCCATATGTAATATATCGCTGCTAGAAACCAATCATTTTCGGTGTTGGAGTTATTAGGTTCCTCCGCAATCCTTACAAACTAAATGCCAAAAGTTTGATGTTGCCCTAAGGTAGACCCTTGAGGAACCCCGCAAGAATTTATAATTGCAATAAATCTATCATTTTCAATGATGAAATTACTAGATTCCAATATAAGACTTGTAGAGTAAAGGCCAATAGTGTGATGTTTTTATTTTATTTTGATGTTTGTTTGTTCTGACAGGGAGTGACATGGACGTGTGTCTGAGTAACTTTGGTCATTGTAATTTTGTATCTCCAAAGCACGCTTGTATATTCTATGATGAGGTTTGTAAAATTTCAATTTTTTGCCAAGGCCTATGACTTGTTAGGGGGATTTTTTCATTTTGCTCTCACACTAATCTTGGGAAGTTGAAAAGTTGCACTCAAGGAGTGATAGACACTGCCCTCTACAGTAAAAATTCCTAGCCTGTAGTTTCTCTTTTATTTAACGCCTTGGAAGTTTGGAGGTTTCATCTTTAGACCAAGTAGAGGCATTTGGTCATGTTCAGGATTTTTTCATTTGTGTATACTTATTACCCCTGTTTGACTGTTTGGCTGTGTTGGAACGGTATACACGGCAATGTGATGCATGTATTCCACCAATCAAATCACAAGGATCTATAAGTGCAGTATAGAGGAAAATATTGGATGTTGATCAGCACACTATGAGGAAATCAGGAATAGTAAGTGCAGAATTCAAAGTTTCAGTAGTCACATATATTTTCTGTAATTCTGAAATAATTTTTTCATTTTGAATGTTTTCAGAATACGAGGCATTATGAATTAATCAACTACAGTGAGCATGGTACAACGGCCGACAATGTCCTCTACTCTTGTGACTTTTCTGATAAGGTTATCGCCCCGTCCCCCGCTGCGTCCCCCCTTGTAAAATCCGTCAGGAACATCATCCGGAAGGGCAAACGGAAACGAGAACATTCCAAGAGCGAAGTGAAAGAAGAGGAAGCGCCCCATGAGGATGACCAAGCAGATGCAGTGATGATGATGATGAGCGCATCTGCCGACAACTTCAAGAAGCCGTGTAACTGTAAAGCGAGCAGCTCCAGTTTGATCGGGGGGAGTGGGGCTGGATGGGAAGGCACGGCACTCCTGCATCACGGCAGCTACGTCAAGATGGGTTGTCTTCAGTTTGTATTCAGTCTGACGGACCATGCTACATTACAATCGCCGCTAGATAAGAAACAAATGCTCAATTTTAAAATGGGGTCGGCGACACCATCAGGAAACTTTGCATCGTGAGGGAGTGTCAATAATTTAAATTATTTTTTACGGAGTGGACACAGCACAATGCCAAATCTAGAAACCAGGAAGATATTTGTTATGATAGAAGGAACGACGACACTCAGTCAGGTGGCTCTCTGCACCTTGATCAGCCTGGGAGTGCCAGAGCTAAGGTTTTGTCTGCAGCTACCATCTATGGCAAGACTACATCATCTACTGCTGCTTCAGTCAACATCTACAGCAATCACCGCTCTAGACTCCGTCTTGTGGAGGGGTAGAGATGAAAGAGGCCAGGATCTACATACAATCATAAAGCCGCTAAGCACAGAGGTCTACTAAGCACAGGAATATTAAGCAGAAACGGGCTGCCTGCAAAGATGACACGTTGTTTCACACAATCATATTTCTGTTAAGCAGCCTTATGAAACGGGACTCTTGGCCCAATTTGATAAATCTGACAAAGAATTGCTTAGTACAGATATATCTTGCTAAGCAGATACAGGTTACCAGCCAAAGTACAATGTAATGTATAGTGTTTGTGACTGGTTCCCTGCTAGTTTTTGCTTAGCAGAACAAAATTAACAGCTTTATGAATTGGGGCCCAGAGCTGCTTAAGCAGAAAATATTGCTTAACAATTGTCTGCTAAGCAGAAATGAGCAGGCTACCAGTCACAAAATGTACTTGTGACATGACAGTTTGGCTGGTAACCTTAGTCTGGTAAGCATATTTTGTGTTGTGCTTAGCTACTTTTTGTGCTTAAGCCGCTGTATGAAATTTGGCCCTGGTTTCACTGTATTCACATACAACTCTCCATCCAAGACCAGCAAACCAGTCCTACCTACCTCCATGTTACATCAGAAGGCTCTTAAAAAAATTTGTTTTGGTTACAACTTGAAGGTTTGTATATGTTTAAAGGGAGTTTATACTTTTGGTAAATTTCAAAGACCAGTATCCTCACTTGGTGTATCCCAACATAAACATGA
>JAUELU010000065.1:3405603-3425284 GCA_032357145.1 Evasterias troschelii | reverse complement strand
CTACCCTTGCAGGTACCCATTTATACCCCTGGGTGAAGAGAAGCAATTATAGCAAAATGTCTTGCTCAAGGACACAATATGATTTATTTGTCACTAAATGAATCAATCTATATTGCAGCAAACGAAAAGGCTAGAGAGGCTGAAAGTAAAGCTCGGGATCTGGAGAAGAAGTATGGACAAGGAGGCCCAAAGGACAAAAGGGTACTAATCCGAAAAATGTTTTCTGATTATTTGAAATATATAATAAGACTATGAATTATATTTTTCAAATTGTTTAATTATGTACATAATTTCCCCCAAAAATATGTTAAAACGTAATAGCTTTATATTAAAGTTGTTTTAATTAAAGATAGTATAATTAATGAGTTCAATTTTCCAAAAACTGTACAATTTGTGATTCTAGAAAACTTTTTTAAAGTTGATGGTATTCAAACAAATTTATTGTCCTGTTTATAGGCTCTAACCAGACAAGCTCATACGGAAGCCATTGAACTCAGACAACTAGCCGCTCTACGCAAAAAGATAGCAGATAAACAACAGAAATCCCTAAAGGAACCCAAGACATTGAACTTTACCTTTGGTATTAACCTCGACCATCGAAGATATGATGGGGGGTTCATCTACAATTGTGGAAGACTGATCAAGATGTATGAGAGAGTAGGTCCACAGGTGGATGGAGGAGTGTAAGTTGTTGTTTTGTATATTTTGTGTTAGTAGATTTGTTTTACTTCAGTAGCGCTTCATATTGGCTGCCATCTTTAATGACAATGAAAAAAGTGCTCGCACATTTGTGCTGCGCACAATGCTCAGCCAATTAGCTCTTCATGCATGACCGTTTTTCACCGATGGCGGCCAATGCTAGAGGTCCTTTCCTAAAATAGACTGCAAGTCTCACAAGTATTTAGACCTGTTAAAGTGCTTGTTTGTTTGTTTGTTTCCTGGGAGCAAAGTGGTCAAAAAAATGTTTGATTAGGCTCAAGACTAACACAGTCTGAACGGTCCTTATGTCATTCAGCTTTATCAGCCTTTAACTGTTTCAGTGCCTGCAACCTTTTTACCTTTTTTAACCTTAGATTTGAGGGTTTTTTGGTTTGTTTTGGGGTTTTGTTTTTTTTTTTTGGGGGGGGGGGAGTTTGAGTACTAAAAGATTATTGATTTGGGGAGGTTATGGTGTAGCAACAGGTTTATGATTTGCATGAGGTTTTGTTTGGAGAGTTTGACTTGCAGGAGGTTTTGGAGCAGCAAGAGGGTTAT
The DNA here is from genome assembly GCA_032357145.1 of Evasterias troschelii. NCBI lineage: Eukaryota > Metazoa > Echinodermata > Asteroidea > Forcipulatida > Asteriidae > Evasterias > Evasterias troschelii. The sequence continues at coordinate 3,424,030 of JAUELU010000065.1, read as the reverse complement.
GATTTGTGAAAGCTTTGGAGTAGCCTTTGGTTTGTGATTTGAAGGTGGTTTGGAGTGGAAAGGGGTTTTTGAATAGCAGGGTGTTTTGAAGTAGGAACTTTTTTCTGTGATTTTTTAGAGGTTTTTGGGCCGTGAAAGGTTTTGTGATTTGGAAGAGGTTTTGTTGCAGCAAATGTTTTTTAATTTCCAGTAGCCTTTTGTTTTGGAGTAACGAGAGATTTTGATGTGCAGATGGTTGTACAATAGTAAGAAATATTGGGTCTGTCCAGGTATTGGAGTAGCTAGAGGGTTTTGCTTTGCAGGTTGTGTAGAAGCGACAGGTTTTTTATTTGTCAGAGGTTTAGGGGTAACGAGCGGTTTTGGTGCAGCGAGGTTTTTTTTAATAACGAGAGGTTTTAGCACAGCGAAAGGCTTTTTAATTTCCAGTAGATTTTAATTGCAGGAGGTTTTGATCAGCAAGAGGTTTTGGATTTGTTTTGGAGTAACGAGAGATTTTGGATGTGCAGATGGTTGTAAAGTAGCGAGAAATATTGGGTCTGTGGAGGTTTTGGTGTAGCTAGAGGTTTTTGCTTTGCAGGTTGTGTAGAAGCAACAAGTTTTTTATCTGTCAGAGGTTTAGGGGTAGCAAGAGGTTTTGGTGCAGCGAGAGGTTTTTGATTTATGTGAGGTTATAGCACGGCGAAAGGCTTTTTAATTTCCAGTAGATTTTAATTGCAGGAGGTTTTGGATTTGAAGGAGGTTGGTATCGATATTGCTTGTAGGTTTTGTGATTTGCAAGAAGTTTTGGTACAGCAACATTTTAAATTTCTAATAGGTATTGGAGTAGCGAAAAATTTTGATTTGCAGAACATTGAGTAGCAAGAGGTTTTTTTATTTGCAGGAGTTTTTGGTGCTGCAAGAAAGGTTTTCTATTTGTTTTATATGGTAAGGCTTTTAAGTAACAATTTGTTGTACGTGTACGGTTGTGGAGTAGTGAGAGGTTTATGATTCCCTAAGGTTTTATAGTAAGAGACTTTGATGTGCAGGAGGTTTTTGAGTAGTAAGAGGTTTTTGATTTGCGAAGGTTTTGGTGTAGCAAGAGGTAAGTGGTTTGCATGAGGCTTTTTGGAACAACAAGAGGTTTTTGATTTGTTGGGGGAGATTTTTTTTAAGCAGAAGGTTTTCAAATAGTAAAAGGTTTTTGATTTGCAAGAGGTTTTCTTGCAGCAAAGGGTTTTGTGATTTGCAAGAGGTTTTGGTGCAGCATAAGGTTTGGTGATTTGCAAGAGGTTTTGGTGCAGCAAAGGGTTCTTTAATTTCCAATAGCCTTTGTTGTGGTGTAACGAGAGATTTTTTATTTGCAGATGGTTGTAGAGTAGCGAGAAATATTGGGTTTGTTGAGATAATGGAGTGGCTAGAGGTTTTTTTGTAGTAGCAACGTTTTGTGTTTTTTCGTTGTCTGAGGTTTCAGAGTAGCAAGAGGTTTTAGTGCAGCAAGAGGTTTTTTATTTCCAGTAGGTTTTTGAGGAGTGGGAGACTTTGATATGCAGAAGGTTTTTTGAGAAGCAAGAGGTTTTTTAATTTGCTGGAGTTTTTGGTTCAGCAAGGGGTCTTTGATTTGTAGACGGTCTTTCAGTAGCGATAGGTTTTGTGGTTTTTAGGAAGTTTCAGAGAAGCGTGAGGTTTTTGATTTGCAAGAGATTTAAGTGCAGTGAGACGCTGTTGAGTTGTAGATTTTGGAGTAGGAAAATGCTTTAGAATTTGCGAAAGGCTTTGGTGCTGCAAACGGGTTTCGATTTGCATGAGGTTTTAATAAGAGGTTTGTGATTTGAAGGAGGTTTTTAAGTAACGAGAGATTTTTTGGTTGGCATGAGGCTTCAGAGTACTAGCGTCAGAATTTCGATTTACAAGAGGATCTGGTGTAAGAGGAGCTTTTGGTGCAGCAAGAGGTTGTTGATTTGCAGGTTTTGGAGCAGGAAAAGGTTTTGTGATTTGCGTTGTGGGAGGTGTTAGTAATAGCAAGAAGTTTGTGATATGTGGAGGTTTTGGAGTAGCAAGAGGTTTTGGAGGAGCTAGAGGTTTTTGATTGGAAGTTTGTTTTCTAGTTAGAGAATTCGATTTGCTGGCAGTTCCGAAGTAGAAAGAGGTTTTAGATTGACATGAGTTTTAGGAGTAGCATAATTTTTGCGGTTTTGGGAGGTTTAGAGTAGTGAGAGGTTTTTGATTTGGGAGGTTCTAGAGTAGCGAGAGATTTTTTGTATAAGGTTTCAGTATAGCACGAGCTTGTTGATTTGCAGGTTTTGGTGCAGTAAAAGGTCTTGTGATTTGTTCAGTGTTGTGTGAGGTTTATTGTAGTAGCAAGAAAATTTTGATATATGGATGTTTTGGAGTAGCAAGAGGTTTTGGAGGAGCCAGAGGTTTTCGATTTGAAGTTTGTTTTCTTGTAAGAGAATTCGATTTGCTGGAGGTGTGGGAGTAGAAAGAGGATTTAGATTTAAATGAGGTTTAAAAGTAGCACAATTTGTTTTGTTTTGGAGGTTTAGGTAGTGAGGGGTTTTTGATTTGGGAGGTTCTAGATTAGCGAGAGATTTATTTTACATGCAGGAGGTTTTGGTGTAGCAAGAAGATTTTGTGATTTGTTCAATGTTGTGTGAGGTTTATTGTAGTAGCAAGAAAATTTTGATATATGGAGGTTTTGGAGGAGCCAGAGGGTTTCGATTTGGAGTTTGTTTTCTTGTAAGAGAATTTGATTTGCTGGAGGTGTGGGAGTAGAAAGAGGATTTAGATTTACATGAGGTTTAAAAGTAGCATAATTTGTTTTGTTTTGGAGGTTTAGGGCAGTGTTGTAGTCGAGTCACCAGTGTCGAGTCCGAGTCCCAAGTCACTTGGGTCGAGTCCGAGTCACTTGGTCCGAGTCCGAGTCACGAGTCACTTGGTCCGAGTCCGAGTCACGAGTCACTTATTTAAATATTGATTGCCAACCAAATGTCGTAAATTAAGAATTGGAAATGACAAAATAAAACACATTTAATTTAAACAAAAGTTCTGTACCTGCAGTTACAATTTTATTTTAGGTTTTACAAATACTCCTTGCCCTTTATCTGGAATATCTTTTAATGATTTAAAACGATTCTTTTCTCTTAAAAATAACAAATATATACCAAAAGAAACAATACGGGGCGGAACGGCAGATGCAATGGTGATTTTAAAAAAATTGTACTAGTGACGTGACCAAACTTGACGTCGTGTGTGTGTGGGTCGACCATGTGTGGAAACTGGTGCAAACAACACACAGTGAACTATGCAGGCTGTGTTTTACAGGTACCAGACATGCCATTTCCCTGGTAATATGCATCAAGCACAAGCAATGGCTAAGTGCTAACGTTGACATAATACCAGCATTAATATTGGTGTCGTGCTTTGAACATACACGCGCTGTACATAACATACATTGCCATCTACACAATAATCACGAACACTATTGCAACACCAAACGACAGTGTACTTATTTATTGTGCTAGACGTTAATATTCCTTAATGTGCACTCCGGGAATGACAATCAGATAATCGGAATTGTTTTTAATATTTAAAAAATGTATTGTTTGTGAAAATACGTGACTCGAGTCACGAGTCCTCGGGGACAAGTCCGAGTCATGACAGTCGAGTCCGAGTCCGAGTCTTTTGCAGACGTGACTCGAGTCAAGTCCGAGTCACCGAAATTGTGACTCGAGACAGACTCGAGTCCGAGTCCTGGATTCGAGTCATACAACACTGGTTTAGGGTAGTGAGGGGTTTTTGATTTGGGAGGTTCTAGATTAGCGAGGGATTTATTTTACATGCAGGAGGTTTTGGTGTAGCAAGAAGATTTTATTAAGTATGAGTTCATGTAATAGCGAAGGTTTTTGGTTTGCAGGATGTTTAAAAAGCAGCAAGGGGATTTTTGATTTGCAGGTTTTGTAGCAAGAGGTTTTACTTTGCAGAAATAAACCCAAACTATTTGAAATCTAAGTAAGCAAGAGGTTTTGTTTGCTTATTGGATTGGAGAAACCACTTCCCAAAAGTTATTTCATACTGCACACCTTTGTTTTGTCTACAGGCAATGTAGTGGAGTTGTGGGGTTTGTTGATGTCCCCTACCTGGTGCTAGAACCCACACACAACAAGCAAGACTTTGCTGATGCTAAGGAATTTAGGCACTTACTGAAGGCTATGGGAGATCACTTAACGCAGTACTGGAAAGACATCAACATCAGTTAGTATTCAAGACTTTAACGACTTAACCTTGTTATAATACAGTTTTTCTTAAAACCCAAATCTTCCATCAAAACATTATTCCCAAACCCAGCAAGTGTGTCTAGCCAGCAGTGCTGTCAAATTAACCCGAAATAGTGCATGCGTTGCTATGTTGAACGCAATCCATTAATGATACCTTCTGAAATAAAACAACTCCGTTCCATGTACACATAGCGAGCAAGAAGTCTTCAGGAGTAATTATCAAAAGAAAATTAGACAGCAAAAGTGCCAGATGCATACGATGGAAGCCCTGTGTGGAAAACATTATTGAATGGACCAAAACAGATTACCAAGTCCTCACAACTGTGGACGTCACGCTTGCAGTCAACTTCCTTGAGTGAGAGGCGGCAATGGATGATGATGATGTTTATTTTGTTGCAGTGTCTCTTGGTGTGACCAAGTTCTGGGAGAGCTTTGGGTATGTCAGCCAAAACTGGAAGGATCGACCCTCTGAAGACGCTAAGTTTGTCCGCAAGAGAGCTATGCAGACTCCAACTCTTGTGCAGTGTGGTTAGTTGTTAAACCTCAAAACGTGTATTTCCAGTGTTTAGCCATTCACCCATTTGCCCATACTCGTATTAAATCATATGTTCTTTTATTACCTAACCAATTTGTCCTACTTATTACCCATTAGCTCTTAGCCTTTTTTTATTGCAACCCTTTTCAAGTCTGCCATTTCATCTTTTATATTACAAGGTTGCCAGTATTTACATTTGCCTTTTGCCCGTTTTCCAATTTTACCAATGTTGCTTATTCTGGACCCTTTCTGTATACAAAAATACATGTATATCTCTATGATGTTTTCCAGATTTCTGTCTGAAGTGGAGGATCATACCATTTTCTGCGAGTAATATCAACCGAGTATTCACCGATGATTGGCAGTGTTCCATGAATTCAGATATCACACATAATAGGTAATTTTTTTAATCTGTCTTTTTTTCAATCAATTTTTGCAAAAGAAGAAGAAGAAGATAAAATTATTAAGAATTATCTCGATATTTATTTTTGGAACCGGCAAAATCAAGTTGGGTCTTTGAAGAAATTTCAATACATGCTCAGTTAAAAGACCAACTTTAGCTTATGTGTTAATTTACCAGCAAAATCAAGTTGGGTCTTTGTATAAATTTCAATACATGCTCAGTTAGAAGACCAACTTTAGCGTATGTGTTAACTTTTCCATGTTGGTTATCTTACTTGTAAAGTACATAAAACTGCCAGGAATTGTAAGAATGGGAATCAGCGTTAGTTTCCTTGTACAGAGCTAAATTTTATTAAAAAATTTATGTTTCAAGCTGTTGTTCTTACTAAGACTTAAAGCTTTCTTTTTTTTGAAAGAAGACTAGTTGAATTCCAGCTTGAAAGAAGACTAGTTGAATTCCAGCCTTTACTAATTACAGGTGCTCTAATGCAGAACAGAAAGTCCCAGTTACAGTTGGAGTGTTTAAGAAAGAAATCAAGTCGGCAGAGGAACAGAAAAAGGACATTCTAGAGGTATTATTTTCTTTGTTTGATTGTTCTGTCTCTCATGCTATCCAGAAGTATTAAGGAAGGTTGGATGAATTTCTAAGTTGCATTAAAGATGCACATTGGAACATGATCTCTCTGATTATCCCCATGTTTTCTGTAAAAATTGCTGGTAAGTTCATCCGCTTGTTGGGAGCCCTCAACTGCATTCACCACATAATATTGCAGGCTTGCATGGTACATGGTACATACCATTCAAAACCATGTGGATGATGTGGAATGCTCGGACAGTCGAAGGGTTTTACTTAAAAAATTATGAAGTTATTAAAATACACATACATAATGTTAAATACAATGAATTGTACCAAAAATAATTAAAAAGCACTAAAAGACATGGAATTAATCAATTTACAATAGGACAAACTATACAAAATAACATAGCCAGTTTATATATATGATACTGGAATACAAAGCTATATACATATTTGTATCACAATGCAAAGCATGGCAGCAATGCAACATAAAACAACTTGAAATGACCGATCAAAATAGTTGTTGCAACGCAATACAACTCTGTTATGGAAAAACTGTACAATTTACTGTTCTGTACAACTCATTAGAATTAACATTTCAAAGTTTTGTGTGTGTGTAAAGTTTTCATATTGATTACAAGAAGTGGTTATTTAGCAGATGTTTGTTTCCTTTTATTGCAGGACATCAAGAGGAAACAAGAAAAACTAGATAAAATTGAGGTACGTCTTTTGAAATATTGAAAAAATTTGGGAGATATTTATTTGAGAAGACCTTATGACCAGTAACTGCCCCCCCAAAAAATATATATATATATTTAAAAATAAAAATCATTAAAATAAATTAATAAACAGATAAATAAACCAATATTAATAATAATAATTATGATACTAAAATAAAATAATACTAATAATGTGTTTTCTATCCCCCGCTCAACCCAACCAAACCCAATCCAGGCCCCAACATAGAAGTGTTTCCTGCTTAAAGCAATTAAGAGAGCACTTCTTTAAATGACTCCTTTTTAATGTAGAAAAATAAATTATTGAGTAAAGGAAACGGCAACTGCAATAGCAGAAACTGCAACAATGGAAGATCAAACATCTTTATAGGTTTGTGTTTGTGGAACACTGTTACAATATGTGTTAGATTTATCGCTATGCAAAGCGGCACAGCTTTTACGGTACAATTAATGAGCGGCAATTAATAAAAAGGTCTGCTGTGTACGGTTTTCCTGGAGTTAAGATTTTGGTTTTTGGGATTAATTCTTCAGAGAAAGCGGCGTGGTTCTGAGGTGTTTACCATATCTGATAATGACGAACCGCGAGAGATGTTCCTAATTCGAGACGGAACCAGGAGGGTTAGATTTAGTTGGACAACTACCACCATTCTGTTAACACTGTTTATGATTCTGATATTTACTCTTTAAATTTAGAAGTTTTGCTGTTTCGATGTTTTGAATTGTTGTTTCAATGTTTGTCATTTAATTTTTTGACATTCTATCCATTGAAACATACTTTAACTTTGTATTGCTTCTTTCTGGAGATAATCTCCCATGAATATTTAGGTTATTTTTTGTGGGGTGCTCTTTATTTTTGAGCATGTCATAAAGTTATCACTGGCCTTGTAGTATACTAATTTTCATCTTCTAGTTTAAAAAAAAACAGTAGAAAAAAACCCAGTATACAACCAACTTGCGAAATTTATTTAAATTAAGTTGATCCTGTTAAAGTGAAAACAATTTTTTTAATATTTTGCCAGGAATTGTGGCTTGTTCATATGTGTGCTAATTTCTGTTGATGTTGGTGTTCTTCTTGTCCCATTTTTCATATTTTTCATAGTATTTCAGATAAAAATATTTCTCTTGAGGATTACAAGACTTTATAATCAGCGAGCTTTCAGTTTGACACTTATTGAGTTTCTAATAATTTAAATAAATATTTCCTGTACTTTGTTTAAAAACGAAAACATTCTTAAACACTTATACTGCTGGTCTGAAAACAGTAGTATGTAGGGGACTGAGAATCTTTGAATAATGATGCGAGTGCATCATTTTGTGTCTGATGTACAACTTGGTGTTTTTCGTTTGGGCTCTTGTATGGGTTTTGAATTACACTAAACTTACTACATAAATGCAATCTTCGTTATAGAAAATTTGTCCCATGCAGTATCAAATAACATGACACATTAAAACAACACCAGCTGAATGTTTTCTTTTAAGATGTTGCCTTTTCTAATTGAACTGAAATATGCTGTCCAATGATTTCGTATGTTCAGAAACTGATATTATTTTTTGATTTTGATCTAAATTTTATAATGTTGTAGTTTAAAATTGCTGATAAAAAAGGAGAGTCCAAACTCATCTCTTAAAAAATCTTCTATTTCATTGTCATTCGAATATTAAGACCAAAATAACAAATTCTTTATTTATTTAATCGGGGCAGTCACTTTTAGGTACCACCTAAAGCACATAAGCTAGATAATTTAATTTTCTTTATATATCCATCAGGCATAAATTGCTAACTCATTTTTATCTTGACTACTCTGTTTGTTGACATCATTCATGATTTCCTTCTAATTTATTAGCATTTACTTCCTCATGCAAGGTCAAATGAATGCATCAAAAGGTCATGCTGTTTTTGTTCACCAGTGATTAAATTGCCAACTCATTTTTATCTCATGTAGTCTGTTTGTAACATTATTTTTGATTTCCTTGTTATTTATTGACATTTGGTTCCTCATATTGTAATGAAGGTGAAATCAAAGCATCATAATTTTTTTTTTTTTTTTATCTCCAGATCGCACTGCCACCATCCAAACCACCAAAACCAATTGGCAAAGCATCTCCAGTACAAAGCTACAGAGAAAAGGTAAAACAATGTGATGAATTTAATAATATCACTGAAACCTCAATTGCAACGCGGGGTGGGGATTAAATTGTTACTCGCATTTACATTGACCACGGGAATACAAAATCTGAGCCAAGTTTTGAAGAGTTGCTTAATCACAAAATTGAGCTAAGCACCACAAAAGTTTTCTTCCCACCAATTTTTGCAACCATAAAGACTTTGCCAAACGTACCATTTGTATTCTGCTTATTTTTTGCTTTGTTAAAATTTTTAAGCTCCATTTTCTCTAAGAATGTCTAGACTGAATACCTAGTCTCAGCAAACTACTTCATGGAAATCATTCAGAACACCAATTTCAGATTCTTGGTCAATGCCACATGAGTAACCATGGATTTACCCAGAGGGGACAGAACTATGAATTGTTGTAGACCAACACCAATATACTAGCAAGATAGAGCTTATTATATTCACAAGAGCCCTAGCTCTTAATTCTAGATGTTTTTTAACATTTTTGACACAGACTTTGTATGACAGATAAACAATTTGTACATATCTTGCATGGTGTGCACATCTTTGTGCCATGCACCCAGTCTGAGTGAGCAGCCTTGGTGGTAGTGCATTAAATCTCTCATTGTACATGTATATATTATACAATGCACATATACAAAACTGATATGTAGAGCAGATTGCAGATCCAGTAGCCAAACAACAGCTTTGCATATTTCAGCTGTTTCATAGGATTGTTTCTAAAAATGACTGTGCCCGCACAGCTTAAACATGCAAGGCAAGTTGGAGCTCTTGTAAATAAACAGCTCAATATGACTGAAAACCACAGATATTTTCTAATACTTTTTACAATATCTTTATTCTTAGCCCGTTGGGAAGGCTTCTCCAGTTGTTAACCAAGCTAGCAGAAGGTTTTCTACCCCGCCGGCATCTAGCAGTAGACAGTCATCAGCTTCAAACAGCAGATATGCGTCTTCACAAGCTGCCAAATATGAAAGCAAGAAAGCAACTCCTGCTGTGCAAAAAAAACCTGTCGCAAAACAACAGGTAAATCTTTTCATCTGAAATCTTCGAGAAACTTTGTTTCTTCTTTTTACTTGGGTTAATCCTAATGCAAGGCAGTGTGTTAGATGTGCGGTTGTTCTTTCTGTGTCTGGTTTTGCTGAAACGTTGAGTAATGTGTTTCACCAGAGGATTGTATATTCCCATTCCAATTGTCGTTTGATTCCAGTGTAACAGACAATTTCAAATTCATTGTTCTTTAACCAAACACAACAATTACGTTGTTAAATATGAGTTGTACTTAATTATTGATTTAAAATCAGCCTCCCTTTATAATTCTATGTACATCCTGATGTCCATTATATACCCGACTTTAAAGGCACTAAACACGTTAGGTAATCGCAAAGACCAGTATTCTCACTTGTTGCTTCAGAGGGAGTGGTTTCTTACAATGTTTCATACTATCAACAGCTCTCCGTTGCTCGTTACCAAGTAAGTTTTTATGCTAATATATATTTTGAGTAATTGCCAAACGTGTACAGTGCCTTTAAGAGAATTTTCCAGAGATTAGCAGTTACTCTTACCATATCCCTCTAAGCAGTCAGTATTTGTAAACTAAAACTTGCCACGTACTTTTCAGAAAGCACCTCCAGCTCCTGCAGTAAAGAAAATTGCTGCTACTAAGAGGCTCAGTAGTAAACCAGAATCACTTGGCACAGGTAGCAGTGAGGTAAGGTCAGCTTTAGAATTCTCTCCGGAGAAAGTCGTCGAAAAGGTCAAAATGCCTGGTAATTTCAGGCAATTTGTGTCAGTTATAGACATTTAATTAAATCTCTCTTTATTTACTGAATATAGCACCTTTCATTTAACGCAGTTGTGTCATATGTTCTTTACAAACACAAATCATGTTTTGTTTTACTACATCATCATTAGGGATGGGTAGTTTGATATGCAGAGAGCTACAATCCCGGCCAAAATGCTTGGGCCAGGTGACACTAAAAGTACCCTCCCCCATTCCCCCACTCCCCCACTCAATGTTGTTAGGAACGCAGACTGCACAATGAGAGCCAACATTGAACGGGGGGCCCAACAAGATATGACTGGGATTGTAGCTAGAATCAGTATTTATTTTAATGTACACAAACGGATATTGTATTTAAAAGCTGATTCCCACACAGCCACCAATGACATTCTCCCAGTAGTAGCTGGTTTTATCTTGGAAGCTAAATGTACATTTTTAGGGTTATTAATTAATTCTTACGGTACCATCATCTTAAAGAAGTGTTGGTCTATTCTCAACATTTCATGAAGTGTGCTCTAGCCGTCGTCGTTACTTTTTCTTGCAAATTGTGACCTTAGAGGAAAATCAGCTGTCTAGTTTTGTAATGTTTATTAAAGGAGAATACAGTGCTTATTAATATACATCTATCCTTTGAGGACAGCATCATATTACACTGTTCTTTATTCCCAAAACAATAACTACATCAGTTAAATTAGTGTCATTATATTAAACTAGCTCTGCTGACTGAATATCTTTATGTTACAATTTGTGTCAATAGGATAAATCCCCCGAACCTGCCAAGAAAAGGAGGCTGACAGTAAACTCTCTTTCAACAGATGAAGAGATGGAAACAGATACGACAACAAACAGCTCCTCAGAGCCAGATGTGCCATATTGTGATCTACAGCTAGAGACTCAAAGTATGACCCTCACATTTATGTTTAGTATTTTTAACAGGGATGTATGAAGGGGTCTTTGCTACGGCTACTAGCTACTTGTCTTTACAGTATTAACCCCACAATTGGATCAGTATGTATTTAATAAACTCTTGAGTGATGACTCTTGATTTGCACTATAAATGTAACTATAAATGTTGAAGAGGGGGCTGAGAATCGGTTTCAGGGTATAATATGAATTTGAAGTGAACATGTTTAAAGTTTATGAAATGGGCAGTGAATCAATCTTAAATGCTAATTATAAAATATTGTTTCCCAAAGATGTTGGTAAACAGGTAGAGGCTTTTGTTGACGGCAAGTGGTATGCAGGCAAGGTTGTCAAAGTCTTTCAGAAACCCGGAGGCAACATCATCAGGTGGAAGATTAAATTTGATCTCCATCCTAAAGACAAATATGACAAGAGGTAATGAACAAAAAACTGCTGATAATCCACACAAGACTTGTAATGATCTTTGAAAAGAACAACAAATCTCAGAGCTTGTTTTTTATAATCTTTGGTGCATATCCAAATGTCCTGAGAAAATATGTCTGTCTGAAACACTTTTATGTGTATGTGCTATAAAAGTGTCAACCGAATTGGATGTCTTATTTCTGTTCTAATTTACTCTTCTAAAAACTGCCGACGTTTCATACTTATAATTCAATCAGTATTAATTCTTTCCCAAAAAACACCTCAAAGGTAATCCTTTCTTGACAACACCTTGGTTTCCGATTTTGTCTGCAGTTATGATAAAGAAAGTGAATATATCAGGCTGGCTGAGATTCCCTCTGAACCATTTGAAGAAGAGTTTTCAAGAACAACCCCTCAAGATACCTTGCCGAAAGTGTCGTCCCCGATCCACGAACCTGCAGTCCAGAAGGTTACTCCCACTACATCAACAAAAGCCAAAACAGAAGCTTCACTAACCTCAAAAGTGACGCTCCCTACATCCACACCAACCAATACAACCGCTCCTCTCACCAAGACGGTGGACCCTCCTAAAGCCACTGTAACGCCCAATGCAAATGTGCCGGTCGTGAAGGATGATATGGAAGAGAGCCAAATAAAAGATGAAAAGGCAACAGTGGCGGTCTCTAAGGATTCCAAGAGTATCCAGACAGTCTCATCAACCGTTGAGAATAAACTTGCCTTAGGATATAGGTCTGTTGAGTTTATATTTTACCTCAGATTCCAGCAGACCCAAGGATTGGAAAAGGGACCGTAAATCCCCAGTTCCTTTTCACATGCTTTTATATTCTCCACCCTGTTGTTACAAGTGCACTTTGTGTTGGAACAGTGCGTGGTTTTTCATTGGTTTTGGTTTATACCTGATGATGTAAATACTTATATCTCTGTGATTTATTTTTCGATAAATTATCATAAAAGACATACCAGAAAAAATGTTTCCATTAGATCAAGATGTCATGGAATGTTTCTTTATTCTAATTTTCCACTGCCACATTTTTGTCATTACAGGAAATGTCTACGCTATTTCTTGCCACCACAAGGGCCGGTGAACAAAGAAATGATTAATAGCCTTTCTCTAGATCAGCTTTGTGATTTCTCATTGGATGATTTCTTTGACCAATACGAGAAAGGACTCCGAAATGTAAGTAGCTAGATTAAACTTTTTTTGAGAAAAATTGTGCGGATTGACAGGAGCATTTACTATCTATCAAGGGCTTGGCAGTTAAGCGGTGTTGTTCAGCAAGTTCTGTGCTAACTAAATAATTATCCATGAATTATTGTATAAGAAATAATACAACTTGTTGCATTAAAGTTGGGGAGGGCTTCTATTTTTTAACTCCCCCATTTTGAATACAAATTTGCTTAGGGAGAATACACGTGAAAGATGTTTGTGATAGCCCCATGGAAGTGTTGTTTAAGAGTTGTGCTGGCTCTCAAAAAATGCTGTTGGGGTAACGACTCAATTTGTGGTTTGTCAAGTTAGTTTATCACTCCACTTTTTCCCCCAGCTTGTTGGAGGTTTTCAGGCAGAGGCAGCTGAGAAGGGCAGAGAGACTGAAACCACCAAACTTAAACTTGTTGAACTCCGAAAACTCATTTCTCAGCTACTCAGGTCAATTAATGATGTAAGTCTTCTAATTTTACCGCTTCTGACTCCCATGATTTTGTCAATGATAATCTAAGTTAAATCATTAACTATCACTTGGCAATGATGAAACGATTCTTCACTTTGATCTGTAAACTAATGTAGAAGAACCAATAACTGAGCCGCATGATTAATGTGTTAAATTAAGTTTTTTTCATCAAGGTAGACTTGGGCCCTAAATCCATCCACTGCACCTACTTCTTGTTCTTTTCTCATGCCATTCACTTTTGTATAGAAAACCATATTTTCCGCAAAGAAGTGCTCTTTATTGGATGAAAATAGCCATGGCCTCTCAGAATAAAGTAGAAGGCAGTTTATCATAAATTACTCGACACCATTTGCACACATCCTATGAAAGCATTATAGACGTATTTAAATATAAAAAATGGTATCCCCAACTTTGGACTCTGCATCATGTGTGTTTATTTGAAGTAGCTATCGACGTGTTGGGTTAAACTACCATCACATACAACATTTAAACATATTGTAAGGAAATTTTTAATCTGATATTTGGATTATGTTTTTTTTTTTTCCTTTCATGGTAAAGGAGATTGTTGTGACAGATACAGGTGGGGAGGAAGTCGACAATATGCTTGCGGCTTGTGTAAAACAAGCCATGCAGGACGAATGAACTGTTTAGTCTACATGATGATGATTGCTGTATAGTTGAGACATTTTATCCAAGTCCTGAATGAAAAATGTCATACTGAAGGTCTCTGATGCAAGTTGATTTTGGTAACCTGTGATGAATGATGAAGGGTCCTGATAAAAAGTTCAACGTTACTGCAAGGAGATTTCCAATATGCTCTGTTCCTCTCATAAAAATTAATTTGATGAAATTGAGGCTACCAGGGTTCTTCCAGACAGAGAGATGGCTGCAGCAGGAGGATTGATCGAGATGTGAAAAGCAGTCCTGCTGCTCAAAATGAAAGGCCAAAAATATATACATGTATGTTACCTTTCACTTCTGCAACTGAGACAAGTGGATTAAAACCTCCAATCTGGAGTGCCAAGAGGATTAAATCTATGAGAGCCTACAGGAGTGTTGCTGACTTCAGATCATGCTTCAGTAGTGCCAGAAGGAGGTGTTTTTTATTCTGTAATGGATGTGAAGACTAGCTGATTGAAATGTCTAGTGGCTCTAGATGGTGCGTGATGATTGTCATTTTTTACGGAAATGAAGAATAGCTAATTGGAATTTATAATACCTAGATGTCTATCTAGATGGTGCCTATGTCATTCGGATTTTTTGTCTAAATCTTGGAAGCTGTGTCATCCTTAATGAGCCTTCAATATGAAATAATACATTGAGGAATGTCAAGACTATAGCCCAACCCGTATATTTGCTTTCAGCAGAAAGTTTTCTTAACAGATGTCTGTTTAAGGAAAAGTAAGCGTGGAACCAGTCACAGACATAACGGGACACAATGCATGGCATCGTATTCTGCTTTAGTGGCAAGTTTGAAGAATAACAAAAAAAGGCTCGGACTACCAGACTTGGACTTACATCACATCCTCCATTTCGCTGGTCTTCATGAAACATAGACTGGTGAGAAATGTTCTTGTGTTGGTTGCACTGGCCTAGTGTACTTTCAATTTGATGTTGTGTGTACGTTTCTAAGCAATTTCATCCCCCCAGTTGTCAATGTTGAGTTTGAGTGTTGAATTCGTTACACAATAACATAGCAACTTCAGAACTGTTCCTAAAGGTTGATGTACATTTTTATGATGTGTTGAAGCAGAAGTGCGTTTTGCTTTAGAGATCTAAAGGTATGGCTGAATTGGTCTTTGATTGTTGTTTGTTGTGGAAAAACGTTGTGTGATTAAATCATGTACATGTTTAATTCGTTTTGCTTAAACATATTTTGTCTGCTGTTGTTGGAATTGGTCAAGACCAGCTGTATTCATATTGTTTCGATTTAGGGCACCGTTGTTGTCAACTGTGGCAATGAAGGCACTCGGAATGATTGGTTACTCTGTGTTTTTGTTGAGGCTGTCGATGAAACATCACCTCGTGTCTGTCGCATCTCAATTTCACAAAGTTGATGTTCTTTGAGCGGTTCGGGGTCGATCTGATGGAGTGTTAATCTCTGTTCGGCTGTTACAGTAGTTATTTTCTGGATACTGTGACAGTAAGTTATGTATTCATCTAGCCCAGGTTGGTTGGTCAGTGCAGTGCAGTGCAACGGAAACTCGTCCTACAAGGGCTAATGTTCATCATGCATTGTGAACGTACTACGTACAGTGTATGTATCGCATATTGATGTGTAAACGTTTTGGATTGTATGAATGTTTGATACAACAGATTTTACAAAGTTTTAGGATGGAATGTCATGTATTGTATTTGTTTGCAGATACGTCTAACTTATGGCATGTCGAGACTAATTTAACTGTAATTTTTAGTATTGTCATCTATGTTAAACATTACTTTAAGTTTGTTTTATTATAAATGTGATATAAGTATGATATCAGGCTTTATATTGTTATTAGAGACAACATGCCGCTGTCTTTGTTATAGCTATTTGCGTCTGTGCTATAACAGTATTCCTAGAAACTAGTTGGTCAAATTGGGCCCAGGTCATTTTCCGTCCAACCTCAGTTTGTTTGGTTACGTTGGTTTTATGGTCTTAATGGGTAAACATAAATATGGTTGTGCATGGTGAAGTAGTGGAAATTGCCAATATGCTCTTGCCAGATGCTTTAGAATGCACATTAGCCTGTTATTATAATATTCCACATGTACATGTGCGGTACAAGACTCCAAATGCCAATGACATTAGAAGTTCTCGTTTCATGTATAGCGACCAGACTGTTTCTGTTACGTTGAGTTTAATAGTAGGAAAAACAGATGGCAGCAAATTGTGTGGTCTGTTACTGTGTCTCTTTAAATAAGGATGGAGAGTGAAGTTCAAAGCCTGATTGTAATCAATGTTTTTCCTTTTTGCTCATTCGCTAAAGCAATACTTTGTTTGTAAACAAAAATGGCCAGTACGAAGTTTCTTTCAACTGATGCAATACCAAGTAGAACTTTGATTTAGTCGTTTTATCTGTCTTATCATGTGTTATTTTGCAAAATTACATAGTAGTGATATTCTATCGTCGATAAGTTGTTTTGTTATTGTTCTATTTTGCTTACAATTATGCTTATTAGATGATTAGTTAAAATGCATGCATTGCTGCGTAGAATTAGGTCTTTTTATTTTAAACTCTGCAGAATTGTAGCTTATCATTTTTAACAGAAGCTCTTTAACTCATATATTTATTTTTGTACGCATTTGTATTATGTGATTGTTTTGTTGCTGTATGCTGTTTGTCCTTTTGGAAAGTTAACGTAAAAAGAGCAAACATTGTCAAGTTGGTGTTCTCATGTTATGTTTTGCCGACATGCTATTTAAAAAGCTGTGCAGAGTTATGTATTGTTTAGAGCTTGCTCTTTAAAACAGTAGGCTCAAGTTTATTTAGCAATCTAGTTGCTATGTGTTATTAGTATTTTTTTTATTCACTGTGATGAACAGATTCGTGCACATTTTGTAAACACTGTAAATAAAACAAGATTTGTATAATTATGAAGACCTGATTTGAGAGTAGTCCTGCTTTTGTTCGTGTGTGGACATAATTTGTGAAGTGGAAAAAATGCGAACGGAATAAAAATGCAGGTATTCAACTTCAGCCGTTAAGCTGATTTCCGGTGCTGCAACATTCACATTATCTTACAAGATACAAGTTTTCTTTTCATTTGCATGAATTTCCTTATTTTGTTTAAGTCACCAAAAAGCCTTAAATAGTTTGTGGGATGGTATTAAACAGAGGTCAGTACAGAGTTCACAATATCATCCGGTCTCTTTTTGAAGGAAGGACATAAACTACAGCATATAAATAACCTTTAAAGACTTAAAGGAACATTACAGAATTGGTTTTTCAAACAACACGGTTGCTGGCAGTGTAAGCTCTTTATGTAATACACCATATACATAAACTGACAAACCTGTAGAAAGTTTGAGGTCGATCGGCCGTCTTGGTCACGAGAAAATAGTGAAAAAACTGATTACACATTTGCATGAAATCATCGATGAGTAAAACGCTCACTGAGCGATAAACTCCAATCGGAAAATTAGTTTCATTTATTTCGCATCAAATATGGCATTTCAGACAGAAATATTTCAAGGGATGTTTTCTACTATCGTCATTAGACCGTGTAAGTTTTATGTCTGTGATCAAAAGTATATCCACGAGTTTTGTTTCTTACCAATTCTCTAACCTCCCTTTACTATCCATTTTGCGCACAACCAGCAAGTTTATCCCGGTAGTCGTGTTTTGAGTCGATCATTCTCAAAAGACGGGGTATCCCGTCATTAAAAAAGAGACCCGTCTCCGAAATTTAGGCCAATGAAATGTCGGTCGAGAGGTTTAATAAAACCATGTTGTTCATTCACAAAGGCACGAGAGGGTTTACCACTAGGCTGGAAGAATTTCTGAACTGCCCCCATTATTAATTTTCTGACACACATGGGTCTGTCAGAGTGTTGATTCACATATACAGTATTAAGGTTTACTTTTAATAAACAAAACAGACACAGCCATGACACTATAGGTCTACATTTCCATGCGTTTTTATTCGAACGCTTTCCCCGATATAGGCCTGTTTATGTAACAATAATTGAATTAATTCTCGGGTGACGAGAAATAAAAGGGTTAGAAGGCACGAGTTAGAAGGGTTAGGCCACCGCGCCACATGACGAGTGTGGACTGCCCCAACTATTAATTTTCTCAAGCAAAAAGGATCTGGCTGAGTTTGATCCACAGGTTAGATGGTCGGCGTTTAAAGTAAAAAATAACAAACTAACAAACAACCTATGTAAACACATGATTCAGTTGATTATATGATCACGCATGGAAAAGTACAAAAAGGCACGAGAGGGATTCGAACCCTCGATCTTCTGTTTACGAGACAGACGCCTTACCACTAGGCCACCGCGCC
>JAUELU010000065.1:3387497-3402682 GCA_032357145.1 Evasterias troschelii | reverse complement strand
ACGAGAGGGATTCGAACCCTCGATCTTCTGTTTACGAGACAGACGCCTTACCACTAGGCCACCGCGCCACATGACGAGTGTGGACTGCCCCAATTATTAATTCTCTCAAGCAAAAAGGATCTGACAGAGTTTGATCCACATATTAGATGGTCGAGGTTTAATAAGAATATTAATCAAACAAACCTAAAACACCGTTTTGGGGGCCTACCCTGCGTTTTTATATGGACACTTTCCTCGACAATGCTTATAGGCCCTATGTACACACATGATTCAGTTGGTTCTAGGATCACGGTTGTAAAAGTCCAAAAAGGCACGAGAGGGATTCGAACCCTCGATCTTCTGTTTACGAGACAGACGCCTTACCACTAGGCCACCGCGCCACATGATGATTGTGGACTGCCCCAACTATTAATTTTCTTAAGCAAAAAGGATCTGGCATCTGTGTTTGATACACAGATAAGAAGGTCGGCGTTAAAAAAAAATAAACGCACAAACCAATCCATGACACACTAGGCCGGCATATCCTTTCGTTTTTATGAACACTTTTTAGGCCTAGGCCTACCCAACAATGTAGGCCTATATGATATTGCTTGAGTAGATTCGCGGATGACGCAGATAAAAAGTTTAAAAGGCACGAGAGGGATTCGAACCCTCGATCTTCTGTTTACGAGACAGACGCCTTACCACTAGGCCACCGCGCCACATGATAAATGTGGGCTGCCCCAATTATTAATTTTCTCAAGCAAAAAGTATCTGGCAGAGTTCGATCCACAGACTAGATGGTCGGCGTTTTAAGTAAAAAATAACAAACAAACAAACAACCCAGTAAACCTAAAAGACAATTTGTTTATAGGCTTACCCAGCATTTGTATATGAACTCTTTCCTCGACAATGTATATAGGCCCAATCTATGTAAACACCATGATTCAGTTGATTTTATGATCACGCATGTAAAAGTACAAAAAGGCACGAGAGGGATTCGAACCCTCGATCTTCTGTTTACGAGACAGACGCCTTACCACTAGGTCACCGCGCCTTCCCGTGCTAAGCTTGGTGCCTAAATAATTCTCTCTCCCTCTCATTTATATTTATATAAAAAGGGAAGGAAAACAGGCATCGTCCGTTTCCAACCTATACATTTTGATTCTTTGAAATACTAAAGCTACCATTTGTTGCTCAATATGTGGCATGGTGCACAGATAAATGTTGGGTCTTCATTGTGTTCTTGGTATGATGATTCTTTAGAGGATTTTAGGTGGGGTGTACAAGAGGAAAAGAATGTTTTAAAGCCAAGTATATGAGAACATTTGCAATGGACACCCTGCCACATATCGGGCATGGTAACAAAGCTAGTACTGCTTTCATGAGCATCGAGCAAGGACTCGACTAACGATGTTTACCACCTGTTGTGCGTTACGGCATTCCATCGACATACACTTTACCAGGGGAGCTGTATTCTTGGTACAGTAATGCTGGTATGAATTGGCAGAAATAAAACGTAAGTGTTTACAGTGTACAGTGTGGATAATGATATGAAGCTATATTCAGCAAGTGTGGAATTAGGCTGGAGGGGATGTCAACAGCCGAAAATTATCGCTCATTGAAACCCAACAAAGAAGGTCAAGAACCCTAAATGGTATTTCAGTTTCAGATCAGATAACCTATAGGCTACACATTGCATTTTAATAGTACAGTGAACATGTGTGGATCGCCATCTTTGTCGAAGCTCTCCGATCATTGCCAGAATAGGGACCTCCATGAACAACAAACAAACGAACAACATTTTACAAAAAACACTCTTAATTACTCCTGAGGTTCCAAGGCACACAATACTTATGTGGAAGGGGGTACACACCATTCCCCATGCATATTGACATGAAATGGGGCCGACTAATTTTCGCTACCGACCAGCGAAATTTTATGGAGGTGAAATTGAGGTAGGCATCAGTCGTATAACATGCAACTCAACAAGGCCTAAACGGTCTGTAAAAGTGACAATTAGGACCTATGTGGGCCGAACACTATAGTTGATTCCCAAACCAACAGTTATTGTTTACAAGTGGTTTGCATAAAAAGATGAAGATATTATTTTAAAAATTTGTTGCTTTTCTTTCTCAAACTATCTGTGCGTCAGAGATTTTATTATAGAGAGCTTGAATGAATCAACCCAACCCACTTCCTCCACTCACAATGGGTTTCGGTTATAGGATTAGGGTTAGGGTTAGGATTAGGGTTAGGGTTAGGATTATGGTTAGGTTACGGTTATAGGATTAGGGTTAGGGTTAGGATTAGGGTTAGGGTTAGGATTAGGATTAGGGTTAGGTTACGGTTATAGGATTAGGGTTAGGGTTAGGATTAGGGTTAGGTTAGGGTTAGGTTGAGGGTATTTCTCTCTCATACAATGACTCGGAGTAATGTGGTTTTTGTTTAATTATTTGTTTTATTAATTTTTTTGAATATTGTATACATGAACATAACTATAAGCAGCCTAATCCAGCATTGCGTCATTGATCGTTTTAAGTAAGAAATTTTCCGACCCAGTGTGTGTTAGATTTTTGTTATTTAAAATCCAAAATGGAATCAATTGACATTATCACATGCAACTCCATTTATTTTTATATATATATATTTTTTTTGGTTTTACCTAGGCATAGGCTACACTAGATCTGTTCAACATTATGAACTAAAATACAGAATAAATAGCATAAATAATATTAAACTAAATTGTTTTTAGATTATGAAATATTCCAATTTGCCTATTAAGATAAATTAATACTAAGCGCTAATTAGTTGTTTCGAGGCATCCAACCTGCACTATTTTGTCAAAGTGGCGTTGTTCAACTACAAACTTGTTTTCCTTTACGAACATGGGGGATACGCCTTTTTTATAAGTACAAAAGAAATTCTAAAAATAGGCCTAGTTTAACTAATTTTAAATCTGAAAAAGTTCAGACTATACAACCCACAGAAAAATCACGAATGGGTGGACTTGCATTTGCCTTGGCTTAACTTTTGATATACTAAGGCATGAGAAAACTAACCGGCACTAAAATACACAAAAATGTATTATTTTTTTCTTGACATAAATTAAGCAGGAATTGTTTGTCCTTGTATAATGGCATACACATTACGGTATCAATATGGATGTCTGTAGGCCTATTGTATCAGTTAGAAATGGATGGATATTTTGTTGTTGGTCACTTTATGGAGTAAGTTTGAGAATGGCGTTACTTTCCAGAGTGTTTATATATGTTTGCTGGCGGTTTCACCTACAGTTCTACGGTTGACAATGATTAATTGTAGTTGGAGGAAAGGTGCAAGTTATGGCTACCAGCAGTTGCAAAAAATGAATCCACATTGTGAAAAGTTCGAGTTTCAATAATACAAGAATAACTGAAACGGTGTAATTTTTTTACAATTTTTTTTCAAAAACGAGAACAAAAATATTCCACATTATTCTAAAGAATATGTTGTAAACATTATTTAAGAACCAATTGTTTTACCTTTCTGAATACAGCCCTGGCTCAGTGTATGCCCTATTCAATCTACTTAATACAGCCCTGGCTCAGTGTATGCCCTATTCAATCTACTTAATACAGCCCTGGCTCAGTGTATGCCCTGTTCCAGCCCTGGCTCAGTGTATGCCCTATTCGATCTACTTAATACATGTACAGCCCTGGCTCAGTGTATGCCCTATTCAATCTACTTAATACAGCACTGGCTCAGTGTATGTCCTATTCAATCTACTTAATACAGCCGTGGCTCAGTGTATGCCCTATTCGATCTACTTAATACAGCTCTGGCTCAGTGTATGCCCTATTCAATCTACTTAACAGCCCTGGCTCATTGTATGTCCTATTCAATCTACTTAATACAGCCGTGGCTCAGTGTATGCCCTATCCAATCTACTTAATACGGTTTGTAAACCTGGCTTGCGTCTGTGATATTGAATTGAGTAAGATCCGACGCTCATTTGCCGAGTCTTGCCATGCGTTCTCGGTAGAGAATAGACCAGGCTTGATCCAGCTGGGCCGGGGGAGCTCAGAGTGCCCCATACCCGATGGGTAACTGTCTTCATACTTTATTTCTGAAGAGATGACATCGAGTGAACGTGGTGGAAGAGATGAACCGTCCATCTGTTTTTGCAGAGCAAACTGCTTGAATGTTCTCCTTCCTAGTCTGCCATCAGTTTTGCAGCTGTCCATGTCATGCTGGTGCGTTGGCAGATTGGTCATTGATGAGACACCAGGCAGGTTTGGCTTATTCCTGGTTGTCTCTTGTGGTGGTTGAGGCTTACTGTGAAGCCAAGCTGGCACATTAGACGACTTATCGAGAGCTTTGACTTGACTCTGCAGTGCATCTGGTGGAAAGGCGGTTGCCTGGTGAGGTTGGTCAGGAACACCGTGGAATCCAGGCTGTGTCCATTGAGGTGAGTTGTCAACTGGCAAGCTTCTTTCTCTTAGAGAAGGATCGGCGTGCTGACCTTGGATGTCTTTTACAGATCGTGGCTGATAGGTTGGTTGTCCAAGAACAGAGTACTGGTAACAAAACATGAGTGTTTATTTAAGGTATTGCTGTGAGTTTTATCATCAAATTAATCGTCATTAGAAAAGGTTTTCAATGGTCAAGACTATTCACGAAATTATTAGCTGATCATATTTCTTTTTTTTTACTGACATTTGACCTTTAATGGTGATCAATACCTGGAACTGTTCTGCAGGAGGCATATGACTTGTCCTCTTGCTGGGCTCAGACACACATAGGCCTATTGCGTCAGCTGCTGGATCAAAGTGAGGTTGAAGCCACCTAGGCGTTGCAATAGATGCATCTTTGGCAGTCTCTTTCGTGGTAGAATTAATTAAATCTGCCTCGTGTGTCTTCGGCTGATAGCTTGCTCCTCGTTTGGCCTCTTTCTGCATTTGAATAAGGTCAATCTTCAACCAAGGGGGCTTTTCGTCTTCAGAATTATTAGGAAACTGCTCTTTTGAGTCGCCAATTTTGACGAGTTTCTGTTTTGCTTCTTCAGCATCCCATCTCTTGAAATGTGTCTGCTCTGGGACAGGGTTAAAATCTGCTCGCAGGAAACGAGGAATGTCTTTTTCGACTTCTGCGGAAGTGGAAGTGATACCTTTCGTAGATGATTCTTTTTCCGAGCTGTGAAACATCTCTTGGCTTCTCATTGAGTCTAAGATTTTCTGTGACTCTTTCTTAATGGCTTCTCTTCCTTGCACCTGGTCGTCAAGAGATATCGAAGCATCTGGAGTGTTCCAGTAATCTGCTGTTGAGTCTTTGCTCTTAGGGGTTGATCTCAGCACACCGGACTTAGCTCCAGGTACTTTCCATTCCTCAGCTTTTCGCCCATTCTCGACGGGATTAAAATCTGTCTGCAGCCATCGTGGCATTACTGCGTGTTCGGGGGAGGTCTTTGTAGACAGACAAATCTTTTCCATCTTATTTTGTGCAACTGACGTATCCCATCTTTTGAATGATTTGCTTTCAGGAGCTGGATTGAAGTCATTTTGCAGCCATCGTGGCTCTGATCCTGTTGGTTTCTTTTTAGACTGAGGTATGTGTTCCATCTTCTTTTGAGCAGCTGAAGGGTCCCATCTCTTATTTAGTTTCTGTTCTGGGACTGGATGATTGAAGTCATTCTTTAGCCACCGTGGCTCTGGTTGTTCAGTGGTTATCTTCTTTGCAGATACCTTCTCCATTGTCTTTTGGGCTGCGACTGGATTCCATTTCTTGAATGCTTTCTGTTCATGGGCTGGATTGAAATCTTCCTTCAGCCATCGTGGCTCTGACGATTCTTTCGATTTGTTTTTAGATCTGCAGATCTTTTCCATTTTGTTTTGAGCGGCTGCTGGATCCCATCGTTTGAATGGTTTCTGGTCGGGAGCTGGATTAAAGTCTGTTCGAAGATAACTTGGAACATCAGATTTTTCGAATGGGGAAATAGTCTCTGGCTTCCCAGCTTTTTTCAAAGACTCTTCGAGCTTCATTTGAGTGAGATAATCCAAGAAACTTGTCTTGCCTGTGCTCTCTTCTTTCATTTCTGAAGTGACCGGTTGAGTCTTGTCTAAATGCGCAGACGAGTCTTTATCTGTGAAAATGTCAGACTTTATAGATAGACTACTCGGCAAGTCATGAGTGACGTCATCGGTCGTGTTCAAATTGTAAGTGGGTGATTGTTTCTCAACCTCATGAATCGGCACGTCATGAGTTACGTCATTGGTCGTGTTCAAATTGTAAGTGGGTGATTGCTTCTCAATCTCATGACTCGGCACGTCATGAGTTACGTCATTGGTCGTGTTCAAATTGTAAGTGGGTGATTGTTTCTCAACCTCATGACTCGGCACGTCATGAGTTACGTCATTGGTCGTGTTCAAATTGTAAGTGGTTGGTTGCTTCAAAACCTCACCACGAATGTCGGAACCAACGGTTACGTCTTGTCTCCTGGTGCTTGAGGAAATCGTGTCATCGAGCGCACTCCCCCATGCAGGACTTATACTGATCTTCCCTCCGGTGGTGTGACTTTCATGAGTTGACATCGTTGTGTGGGTTTCGGTATCAATAGGTTTTTCATCTAATAGTTTCTGTGACTCTATGATCACCAAAGACGATCTACCGTATTCTTCTCTTGGTATTGGATGGTTATCAATCTCCTCTTCCCGCGGTGCATAAGATGGCTGTTTACTGTTTTGGGACACCTCAGTTTCTGCTTTAGGTAATAGATTTTCTTTGATAGTGTTCCCACTCGATTGACATTGCTTGACCTTGTTTTCTCCGTGAAGCGGCTCATCGATGTACTTTTTATCAGAGACCAAAATCGGTTGCTCTGAACGTGAGGAAGCGTCTTCAGATGTCTGCACTTCGGAGCATTTCTCCGGATGTGACGTCAATCTCTCAGGCTTGGTTTGAGATTGTGGCATCCTGTTCACAATTTCAAAAATATCAAATTCGTTCTTGCCTGTAGATGTAGATAGCATCTTTTCAATGACGTCTAACTCCGTTACACAGCTCTGATTACTTTGAGCTTTCTCGGCATCTTGGGTCAAACTGGAGTAATCGGACTCCAGATCTATTGCATTGACATTCAACCCTTTTCTCTCCTTCATTAGACAGTCTGTTCCCGCCATTTGTCTTAATTTGCTGTCAGCTTGTCGAGTTGCGTGCTTCTTGTTGGATGGCGAGAGTTCGTCAAGCAGCTCGTCTAATATTTCCACGTCTGGTGATCTGGGCATGTTTGATGAGTTGCCTTGTTTGATCTGATTGGTAGTCTCTTCCTCTGACATCTCATCCCATGAGTTGTAATTCAGTTCATGTTCGGAATTTTCCACGTTGTTGTCTTTACCCTGTCGAGATGCAGGAGGTTTTTGGTCAATCAGTTCATCCCAAGACACGCACTCCTCGTTATCTTCGACCACAGCCGTCACGTCTATAAAAGGATCAAAAGAGTTTTGAGTCTTTGATTGATGACGTTGTAAATTCGGAATCACATCATCGGCACTATCTTCAACTTGACATTGGACTTGTGATAGCAATTTTGCCTGTCGCACAGGTGTAGGCGATGTCATTTCATCGATGATGTCATCATTACAGTTGTTATCTGATTGGCTTGTCTTCGTCTCTGTCACTTTTCGTGATGATGTATTGACGATGAGGGCATCCTCTCCCCTGTCAGACTGAGATGAATTATCATCGAGTTCTTGTAGAATCTGATTCATAATCTGACATCTCTGTTGATTTTGACCGCTCGTGGTACAGTCCTCCTCGCGTTCAGATGAGTTTTGCTTGTTTACCGGCAGCTTGTATTGCTCATCGTGTGGTAACGATTTATCAAAACCAACAGGACGATCTCCCTGATGATGTCTATGGAATAAAATCAATGCATATTAATGGTGACTTATACTAAAAAGGAAACTATAGATTGCATACTTCAAGAAGAGAGAAGCATTTCGGGGGAAATGCAGTTGACTTGTTGCTCTGAGTATGAGAACATTCAGAATTTCATTTACTAATTAATTCAACCAGAAACTAATAAATCTTAAAATATTGTTTTCTTCTTAGTTTTTGTTTTTAATGTAAGTGCGGTTAAGTTTAGTCAAGGTTTGTTACCCATTTCTTTCGGTAGGGATCTGTTGAGAGTCACGCCCTCCTTTGGATACGTCATTGCCGTTTACCGGGTGAAATTTCTCTACTCCAGAATTGGTATCACCATGACGACGTTTAATTCTTTCTGTTTGGTTGTCGATCTTCTTATCCGTGACGTCATTAGACAGTTTGAGTCTGTAAACGTGACGTACGAGATGAGTCAAATTATAATTTTTTTAAATTGATATCAAGGAGGAATTACATTTCTTTCTTTAATTAGGCATGTTGGTAATTTTATTAACCACAACAGATCGAGGCTTTTACTTTGAAACAGTTTTTATGAAATCATGATTAAAATTAAATTGTCTATTATTTATTTGAGAAATTTGAAATGTAAAGCTCACTTGTTTGTTGTGGGATCACACCAACCAACAGCCACTTCGGCCTCTTTGTTCATATCTGCTGTTGTTCCTGGCTTCCATGGTCTCGTGTTATGTGAAGTGTGGTATGAAGTCATCAAGTTGCCCTCTCTTACAGCTTCCCCTCCCTTGAGCTCAATGTTAGGATTCACTTCGGTAGGTACTCCATTTCTGCAGCTTGCCAGACCCAATGGAATTTCATTTACTTTCATCTCTGATGACTGAGGAGCAATCTGGGATATCTGACTTTGATGGTCTTTCTTTCCTCTCATAGGGCTAGAGATTTTACTTGCATTCTTTTTACCGTGTGGTGAAGAGGTTGATTGATCTCGTGAACTACCATCTGCCGGTACATACTTCTTCAGGTCTTTCTTAACCCTTTTTTCATCTTCCTTCTGTTTTCTGGTGTCTTTTTCTGTTATCTTCATCAATTCTGTATTACCGGTGTTGTTCTCTTTCTTTACGCCACCAAGGGAGGCAAACCCCCGGTCGTTCGATGGTTCTTCTTGTTCACCTAAGGTTTTAATAATTCTGTTCTTCTGCTTTATGTAGAGACCTTGGTCATGCTTGAATTTTTGCCATCTAGACATTGACTTGCGGTGTACTAAATGCTCATTGACATCATTAGGTTTATGGTTGTGCTCATTTTGTCTGTATTGTTCTGTTTCAACCATTGTATTCTTTATTTCATCTCCCATTGGAGACCATGTAGTTGCTTGACACAAGTTGTTAATTTTGTTGACAGATTTTTCAGTATCAAGTGAATGAAGTTTGTCATCTGTTTTAGACTTCTCCGTTCCGCTGGACGGCTCGATTGGTATCTGGCTTTTCTTATTTTTAAACAGCCCTTGTTCTTTTGCTATTGTCTTCAACACCTTTGGTATTTTGCGATTCTTGTGATGCTTTTTAACTTCATCAGGTCCAGTTTTTTGACAGAGGTCGATGATCGTTTTCGTTTCGAAAGATCCGTCTTGAAAACGTTGAGGAATCTCTTCCTCAGGCAAAGGTTTCTCAACACCGTCATATTGCGTCAGATGCTTTTGATTTGTCTTCCTTTTGAACAAGCCTTGCTGCTTTGCAATCTTCTTCAGCATCTTCGGTGTTTTACTTTTCTTATGAGGCTCCTTGTGTTTTGATGTTGTACTTTTATCAGAGTGTTGAAGACTCGACTCTTCCTCCTCCTTACCCTGCCTCTCGACGTCTCTGCACATTTCTGTTGTTGCTTCAGCATCAACCCCAGTGTCGCTCATTTGCATTTCGCTGTCATGCTTCACCTCGCTATTGGACGAGTATTTCTCCAAATCAGTGGAATGTTTACGAAGATTATTCTTCTTGTTGTGTTGTAGTTTCTTCCAGACAGACGATGATGGATATTTTGGGGACTTCTTAAATCTCTTCTCATTTTTCTCTTTACTTTCCTCCGATGGAGAGGCAATTGCATTTGCCTGAATTTCATCGTCTCCTGTTGTTAGATTATACACATCTCTTACTTCATAACCGTTTTGTTCCGTCTGAGATGGGTTGTCATTGATTTGGTA
Source organism: Evasterias troschelii (assembly GCA_032357145.1). Taxonomy (NCBI): domain Eukaryota; kingdom Metazoa; phylum Echinodermata; class Asteroidea; order Forcipulatida; family Asteriidae; genus Evasterias; species Evasterias troschelii. The sequence continues at coordinate 3,392,634 of JAUELU010000065.1, read as the reverse complement.
AACGGTATCAGTATTTTTCACAGGAAAAACTGAAGTCATAAACCCACAGTCATCGTCACTTGTAGAGTCTTCATCCTCTGGTGGACTTTGTGACCGTTGCTCCCTGATCTCTCGGTTAAGTGCAACATACTCAAGACGCCCCTGACTCCCTTGTAGTGCCTCGTGATCAACAGTGACTGAGGTTTCTTCTTTGTTAGGTTTTCTCTTTTCTTTTCTCTTCCTTTGGGCAGCACCATGGACCATGTCAGGGGAGCTCGAAAGGATGGCATCTTGATCCAATACCTCGCGTTCCTTACGTCTGCTCTTGACGCCTGGTGGGTTGTTACCCGTTGTCTGAGTTGTTGTGATAATGGGCTGTTTTTCACTGAGATCGTTGTCCTGTGGGTTTTCAAGTGATATCTCAGGCTTCTGTGTTAGTAGTTGTCTGTCTCTCTTCTCTCTAATTCTTTTCTTCAACTTCATTTGTTTTTCAATGTTTTGCCTCTTTGTAGACATGTCAATGCCTTTGGCTGTGTCACTATCTGACCCGTTGTGAAGCTCCTTAGGATCTGACTTTATTTGAAGATCCTCTTTAGAGAAATTTGGAACCGTAGATTTTTCATCCACAGGTGTTTGTTGAGTGGTAATGGATGCTTCATTAGCTTGATGATCATCATGATAATTTGCTGTAAGAACTGTTGTACGGTTCCTATTGTTCGCACCTCTCTTTGACTTTCTCAAAGGTTTGTTTGAGACGATATCTTCAGTCAGAGTGGAAACTTTGGGTTCTTCAGAGTTTCTTGGAGGCGCAACCTCAGATTCCTGCGTTGTCACTCGTTGATGTGTAATTGGTGTCTTCATTGGCATGTCCGAAAAGACTGCTTCGTCCACGGTAGGCGTTGACAAAATCGCACGAACTGGCGACAAGGATTCGTTTTCATCAGAGTAATCAACATTTTCACTTTTGTGCGAGGATAATTTTGGCTCTGTAGATCTTTTCATCTTGTTTTGTTTTGTCCGTTTTCTTTTAGACTTGCTGCAGATAAGTGTCTCCTCTTTCACGGAAGGCGTCGTTGATTCTGGAGCAGAAGGAACTGCTGATAAATTCACCGCATGTTCTTCGGGATCTTCATCATCATTTAACGCAAGACATTTCGTTTCTTGTGACTTCTTGTACTTATGCGCATGCCTCTTTTGCCCGCTCACATTGTCAGAGGTAGTGCATCCTTCATCCCCAATAGATGTAGGTGGATGTGCACGTTCAGGCCTATCCTCATCTCGCTCTGGTTGTGATGAGTGCCTGCTACGTCTGTGACCTCGATTCTTAGCTGTTTCAGAAGACTCTGGGGAATGAAGCACATTGTTTACTGGTGTGTCATCTTCAGACAAGTTTCGAGTATTGCATTGCGGAGTTCTCTTTTGATGAAGTAGACTGTTTTCTACAGCATCATCAGAAGATGCATCAAATATCAAAGTATGAAGACTGTACTCGGCTGATTCCGAGGAAGGGGCTTCAACAGTCACCGTTCTTGATGGTTTTCCATTGCGTTGACGGCCTTTATTCTTTCTCGTGTCTCTTGTTCCCGGTGTTTTCCCCTTATTTACTGATGGGGCAGTGTCGTCATTGTTTAGGTTGCTGTCTGTATAGGAAACGTCACTGGTAACCTGCATGGCTGGAGTTCGACTCACGTCTTCTGACAACTCATCATGCAGCCTGGTAAGTTGTTGTTTTGACTTCCTCCTCTTGTGTTTTTTGTCCGTCCCAGTTTTTGTACTTCTTCTAGTCATTAGGAACAGTTCAATCTCACTTTGTTCCGTGACAGAACGGCAGATATCGTTATTGCTGCTACCTTCAGAGTAATTACTCTTTTGTGCAATGCTATGTGACTTCCTCTTGTCTGCCGCCTTTTGTGCCTTTGCAGTTCTCGAATAAGTTTTCTTTGTAGTAGTCTTTCTAGTGGATTTTCTCCTCATAGAGTAGTTTGAGACACTGTCGGATGAGATAGAACTCAGATCTTCCCAGTCTGAAAGTTCGTCTGGACTGCTGTTCTTGTTCTGTGTGGAACTCGTTGATGAGCCATAGCTACTGTTACTCGTCACGTCCGTGTCTGCTGCTACTGGAAACAGTTCTTTGTGTTGGGGAATATCAGCAGAGGGAATACTGCGAGTCATTTGTTCTCCAAGGATTTGGCTGATTGTGATGAGCATGTCATTTTGTGCGCACGCGTTGAGCTCAAGCAGCTCAATGCTTCTTTTTGTATCCTGGGCTGATTGGGAACATGTCTGAGCAATGATGTTCAGGATTTCATCTCTTGATGGGTACCTGGTTTGATTCATCTGGTGATGATTTGCACTTACACAGCTCATTCTGGACTCAACTTGGGCCATCGGTTGAGCAGCATGGTTGGTCATCACTCCATCATGACATGAGCCATTCTTTGGATTAGCGTCAGCTAACTCAGCTTGTCGTCTCTCCTTGGCCTTATCACGTAGAATAAAGCCGATCTTTTGCTGTTGGTATCGCATTTGTCTCCAGAGGAATTCGCTTGAATTACGACGTCTTTCCCTGGCAGCCGTCGGTGGGTATCTTGGAGACCGTACTCCAGACAGCTGTGGCGACTTCTCCTGCTTCTCAACTTCGTTTCTTGCTTGTTGAAAATCTTCCTGAAGGGCAGTTTTTTGTTTCCTGCTGGCTTTCCTTGGCAGTGGCGGGAGAGGACGCCATGAAGGAAACATGGAGCGTCTTTGAGATGCACTCCAAGTTTTCTGAGCACGCTTCCCGCGTCGATCTGCTTTTGGCTTTCTTTGAGTGTTATGTACTTCTGCTGATGTTGATGGCCCTAATGATGATGAGTTTGTGCTACGTCTGATCTCAGCAGTGTTCTTTTTCTCATGTTTTGTCACATCTTTGATCTTGTTCTCATAGTCAATTTTATCCTTCGTTATATTTCTGTCTTCTTTCGTCTTGATGTTTTTGTACTCCTTCTCACGTTTCCTATTATTCTTTCCCGTCTTGTGATCTTCACCAATTATCTCTTTCATTTTTGGTTCTGCCTCTTTCTCTTGGTATAGATACTTGATCTCACGATCAGAATAACAAGGTATCACCTTGAGGAGAAGGCGCCTTATGGGTCCACCACGCCTTGAAGGCGTGATGGGGAAATGGTCGAAGGGTGGCGCACGGCGTGACTCGTCCATGATGTCAACAAAGTGAACGTGTCGTTCTTTCTTCAACTTCCTTTGCCAATCCTTTGGCTCTGATTTAACAATAAACAAAAAACAATACAAACCAAAAAATAATTAATATGTCACCTTAATGATTGTACTAACCAATACTTTGTTAAAAGACATTAGATTAAAGGTTTTATGCAGTGGGGTTGCTAAGCATAAAAACATATTTGTTTAATTTTAGTCTGAAAACTTGATTATGAAATTCATGGAAAGCCATTTTTTCTGTGAAGTATTTCCCTCTGAATTTAAGTCATTTTCGAAAAGGCCGTACCTGAAACCTAACAAAGTGGAACAGCTTGGTCGTTACAATCAATATGAAGGACTATCTGTTTACATGCTAACAATTTGTGCGCATTGTTTTTCTCTATTTTCTCCTGACCCACAGAATGGATTAGGACCAAATGTTTACATGTTTGTTGTAATTAATGGTTAAAGGCACTGTACGTTTGGTAATTACTCAAAATATATATTAGCATAAAAACTTACTTGGTACAACGGAGAGCTGTTAATAGTATAAAACATTGTGAGAAACGACTCCCTCTGAAGTAACGTATAGTTTTTGAGAAAGAGGTAATTTCTCACTAAAATAATAAAATACTTATGGCCAAAAGCCTTTTATTCCTATCTGAAAGCACACTTATTTGTAAAACAATGGTGTTTTTTCCTTCATCATTTTCTTGCAACTTCAATGACCAATTGAGTCCAAATTTTCACAAGCTTGTTATTATGCATATGTTAGGATACACCAAGTGAGAATACTGGTCTTTAACAATTACCAAACGTGTTCAGTGCCTTTAATAACACGAAACATGAACACTGTCTGCGACTATTTTTCAGCTTCGCTAATCCAGCATATATACAGTGTCACCTTTAAAACAATATTTGTAACCATTTAAATGTATTCTGGGTTTCTTGTTGTGCTTGCAGTTGGCTATAGTTAGGCTTATTAATATGGATCTGTCTAGATACCCAAGTTTTTGTTTAATGAACTTTCTTGAAACATTGATCCAAAACAACACCTAAAGGCCTAATCACAATGTTTTATTGTCCAGTTTCCCAGCATTATATCTACCTTGACACAATTGTTAAAGTTAGACACAGCTGTTGGAAAAATCATTTTTGAAAAACACCCGAAATGTCCCGTAATCAATGTACATTAATACAGCATGAATTATTTTAATGCGATGGAAAACCGAAAGATACATTTCAAAACTGTTTTGTTACTTCTTTATCGTAATAATCCCCATCCATCACTCACCGGGCAAACATCTCTTAAAATAATACTGGAACCCAAGTAATCTCAATCCATTGTTTTCCCTCACGAAACACTTCACAGAATTACACAAGATTAATGTGGCATAGTTTAAAACAAATGCTTTGAAACTATTAGTTTGTTCAATAGAAAACTCGAATAACTATTTTCTTCTGAAGTTTCAGTCAGGTCACACCAGCACATGTGTTAAATAATATTTTTCTTTTTAACTTCATGAAGAGAGTAAAAACTTACTGATTGGTCTTACCAAACAAATTAAAAACTTCAAGAAAAATAGTCATAAAACCAAGGCTCGATTTCACAAAGCACTAAGATTCATTGTTACCATGGTTATCATGTATTGTGGCATCACACTTTGCTTAGCAGTTAAGATTGACTCGCAATTAAGATCACTTTTACATCTTTGTAAAATCGATCCTTGGATTATTTAAACTATTGAAATTTAAAGGCATTGAACACGTTTGGTATAAATTTCCAAAGACCGGTCTTCTCACTTGGTATGTATCCCAACATATGCATAAAATAACAAGCCTGTGAAAATTCGGACTCAATTAGTCATTGAAGTTGCAAGAAAATTATGAAAGAAAAAACACCCTTGTACAAATTAGTGTGCTTTCAGATAGGAATAAAAGGCTTCTGGCCAGAAGTCTTTTA
>JAUELU010000065.1:3268365-3285537 GCA_032357145.1 Evasterias troschelii | reverse complement strand
CCAACAGTAGAACCACAACCTCCCGCCCAACAGCAACCTTCTCCCCAGCAGAAACACACTCCTACCAAGGAGGAAGAGGACCTAGAGAACAGCATGCTGAAGGTATGGGGGGTGGGGGTGGGGATGGGAGACCGTTCCGGGTTTCTCTCTGTGCCCTTTGATAGGAAAGTGAGCCATAAATTGCTTCTTTTCAACCTGGTGTACAAATGGGACTCTCTACAAGGGTTGAGATAGCGTTATGGTTGATTAACCTTGTACGGTTCTGTAGCTTCATGGAGTTCCAAGGAATTTGAGAAAGTTTCCATGAAAGGTTTGAGTTACCCTATAGATGTGGTTTGGGATAACAGGAAATCAAACATTCTTAATACCTCATGGTAATATGAGCCATATAAAAACCACATCATATCATTTGTTCTTTCATGATATTTTAGGCGCAGAAAGATACAGAGATCTTGCGCTCCGTCGTGGTTCCACTGGAGAGGGAGATTGAATCCTTGAAGGAGAAGCTGCAGGGGGCAGAGGTTGAGAGGAGAGCCCTGGAACACAAGCTCAAGGTAGGAGCTCAGCTTTTACTTTAAGCCACTTTCTATTTCCACTTATCAATGCTCTACGCTCCAGCACCACAAGTAGCACAAGTGGTCTGTGAAAATAAGAGAAAGGGAATTCAGAAGTAATTGAATCCAGGAGAAAATCTTGTCCAATGCATTCCCTAACTTCTGATAATTCTTTGAGCCAAGGTCCAATTTCATAGAGTGGCTTAAGCAGAAAGTATTGCCCCAAAAATCAATCTCCGCTAAGCAGAAATGAGCAGGATACCAGACACAAATGGTACATGTCACATGGTAGTTCGGCTGATAACCATCATTTTGTTGTGCTTAGCATCTTTTTGTGCGCTGATTATTGTCAGCTGATTAATACCACCACAGAGAGGACTTCATTCTAGCTGCAAGGAAGTGCCAACCGTGAAGAAATATCAAACACTTATTTCTCTCTGTACGTGACATAAGAATGGCTCAAAGATCACAGTGAAAGATACAATAGACACTGCCATTTTGGCTTTTTTGCCAACACCAGACATAAATTATATAGATTTATTCCTCTGACAGTTTTATATGCACATGTTTGTTCCTATCAGAAATACGGTCTAGAGGATCTTGGGATCTCTACTGTAGATAAAGCACAGAGTCCAGCCACACCACCTGAATCAACGCTTAGCACTACAGTCGACTTAGATGAAAAGGTAAGAGAAATTAGAAAGATATACCTTTCTTTGTTACAGTTGAAGGCTGGTTCATCTTTTATGCGAAATAGAAGCAACGTTTGTCATCCAAATTTGCGCACTGGGTGCGAAGAATTAACAGAGAGGGGACAAACTAATTCCAAACAAAAAGTACATTCATTTTTCTGACCATCATCATATGCAAAATCCATCATGCAAGTTGATGATTATTACTTTGCTCCTCGCTGTCTTTGTGTTCCTCCTTTACTATTTTAAAGTCCTTCTTTGAAATTCATACCCAGTGCACCAGTTTTTCCATCTCTTAACTACCCAAAGTGCGCCCTCAAGTAATGTGATTTGATTGGTTGTAGATTTGCCAAGGTTTGTAGAGCTGCAAAGGGATGATGACAGACAGTTTGCTTTGCGTTCGCCTTTGCATGGATTATGAATCAAACCTTTGTATAATACATGAACATGATTGGTTTTGAGGAAAATTTCATCCATTTCATCCTCTAACTTTGAGTAAACATTTCATACAACTACCTTAGAAAAAATTTCTTTCAAGTAGTTGGTCATATTTTCTAAAAGATTTTTGTGCATGTGTCCATACAACTGGCGATTGTAAAACATGAAATTCAGTGTGGACAATTTTCTTGCGGTATATTTTAGTTTTTTAGATGAAATTTTCTAAGTGATGCTATCAACTTTATGAACAACTTAAGGTTTCAGGTTAAATATCTGTTTGTTACTGTTGACAGGTTCGTGCATTAAGTAGTGTGTTGGAGGCAGAGAAGACGTCACGCTCAGACATGGAGCTCTACGTCGCCGTTCTCAACAAACAGAAGTATGTAATGCAAGAAGACAACGATACCATGAGAGAAGAACTAAGAGAAGGTCAGTACTAACTAACAAAAGAATTAAAACAAAAATTTAAAGCTTCAATTCAGGAATCTGATAGCAAAAGATAGCCTATAGCAAAAACTAAAATCAAGTGGCGTAACTGAACTACAAAAAGAAGGAACAATAGAATAGTTCTATGAAACAGCAAAAAACTAGGAAAGTGAAGCTGGTGGTCATGGAGTCCTGAAACCTACTGCTAATCGTTGAGAGCCCTATTGTCTAACTCGGCGTGCCGTTCACCCACACTTTATGGGCCCGGGCCCTGTAGGCTGTTAATTTGCTGGTCACCATCTCCTAGTCAGTAACTAAACTAATCTACACTACACCATAACTGCCAAGAAAAAACAGTAATATGTAATAGAATGTGAAAAGTTAAGACATTTCATCCAAGAAGAAGGTGTGCACTTATCTGTGGAAGACGGACTCATCTGAAGAGGCAGGGAAAGCAGACGTTGGGAGGTAGTTCCACAGTCAGTTCTACTTAGGTTAGAATGTGATTGAAATTTACCAAAACCAAGGGCAAGTAAGATCTTGAGTCAACATGTATGACTCAGGGCTGCCAACTTTCCCTGATTCTGCAGAAAGCTCCCTGAAAATAAATAAATCTTTTCATGTTCTGATGAACAAATTTGAAAATCTCCCCGATTATGAAAACTTTTTCCCTATTATTTTGAATGAAGTTCTAAATATCTCCCTGATTGTTGTACAAAATCTCCCTGATTGCAAGATGCAATTGTTGGCAGCACTGATGACTCTATGTTCCACTCCCACAGTCTGCAGACTCCTTGAGAAGGAGAAACAAGAGCACGACAACCTGAAGCACACCTGGCACATGGCCAACAACCAGTTCCTGGAGTCGCAACGGCTGCAGATGATGGATATGAGACGGATGGAGATGGTGCTGACTGAGGAGCAGCAGCGGCAGATCGTGGAGGCACAGCGGAAGGACAGAGAGCGGGAAGAGGCTGAGCAGCGGGTACAGGCGATCAAAGAGCAACAGGCTAAGCATGAACGGGAGACTGAGAGGCTACAGCAACAGGCTCAGGTACAGTACGAACTGAATAGCTAATGCTCTACTCCTTCAAAATCCTTCCATGATTTTCCCTGAGTTTACTCAACTAATTTTCTGCATTGGGCAAGAGAAATAAGGTTGGCCTAATGGTCTGGTGGTTGTTTTCCCCCCTTCCTTCACCTCTGTAGGTTCTGGTTTGTATTCCCTATCAAACTGTCCCTACATGTACTTTATTGCTTGGGTTGTCCCTATTTCAGGGATGAGATTTGTCAGACTTTTGTCTGAATTCAGACTTTTTATGTCAGCCTGGTGAATAAAAAAAAAAAATAATTTCCGCATAAAAGAAAGACTGCCCTTTGATCTACTTCACTAGTGCCTAGGACACTGTTCCTAAAAAACCTTTGAAGTCCAAACCCTCCCTGTGGGTTATCAAAAGGTAGAAATGCCATCATTTCAACATACATGAAGGCCCTACGTCCTAAAATTTTGATCCAACATGTAGTTTCAGACTTTTTTGCCTGCAATGACTCTCATCCCTGCTATTTGGGGTTTTCCTCCCACATCTAAATTCCTCACCATCTTCTATACATCTGCTTGTCGAACAGGCTTGAGCAAATAAGGCTTAAGCAGCTCAGGCTATGTCTATATCAGCAAATTAACACTTTGTTGTTGAAATAGAGTATAAATAAGTAGTTCAAAACTTTGTATTATTTATTGTTGCTATAAATTACGAATGATATGAAAAGTATCAAAGGACAAGAATGTACGTTTGAGGTACATGTATATAAACCAAATAAAGGAAGCATTTTATTCATACCAATATAGCAGGATATTATCATGAGTTGAAATCTGGACTGTTTCATTTCACTCTGCTTCACCTTGAGAAATGGAACAGTCCAAATTTTACCTCGTGATTGCATTCTGCTATAGTGACTTGAATGCATCCAATTTTTGTATTTCATTTTGGTTTTACCCTCACACTGAGGTGTAATAAGCACTGTATGCTCAGTCTTGTGGGAAAAAAAACCCACAGGTATAATACTGGGACGGAATTTTAAACCCATTATTCTAGCGCTAACTACAGGATTCTAGCTGGCCTCCTGTCACTTGGCATACTCTGTGGTCTAGTGGTTAAATCATCTATTTTAGAGTCCATGGGTTATGGGTTCGAATCCCACATAAAGAGTATGTCTGTTGACTTTTTTTGTTCACATGACTTGGAAAGCACCAAGCAAAAGTGACTATCACACATCAGTGGAGAGTAAAACCAAAATAATGTAATCTAACCAATCTTCAGTGTTTGGGAAAAACAGTGGACTGACAGACTTGCCAGTTCAGAGGGCACTGGTCTAGTGCTAAATTTACTGGATTCAGACCGTGGTCTAGTTGGTATTTTGAGCCCTGATATAGCAACAAAGTCTTGTATTGATTTGAGCAAAAACTGTTCATGAATTTGTGATGATGTTTAGAATGGTTGATTCTTCAATTTATTCCCAACTGCAAAAATCTTATTACCTTTACACCATTTCTCATTAGGTATAATGCTCGATATGATAAAGAAATGTAGAGGTTTCTTAACTGACCTGTTTCTGACATACAGACGGAGCAAACACTCAATAGCTCCGAGCCCCAGGACAAACATGGCCGCTCCTCCTCCCTCATCGACCTCAATTCCCCCTCCACTCAGCTGGACTCCGAGTCCAACAGGCCTAGCCACCTGGGTACAAGGTTACTTGTCCACTCGTCGGCGTCGGCACAGAATTTTACGACGCCCAACGTGGACCCTGAGGAGCTACTTCAGTTTGAAACTCAAGGTGTCTACACTCCCCCTGGTCTGTGTTGTAATTCATTTTACCATAAAACATTAGAGAACGTAGTTTTCATATTATTTTCCTTGCCACTCGCCCAGCCATGGCTGTTTTTTACTAATTCTTCAAAATCCTTTTTTTTTTCCAGTAAAAGTTCATGGTAAAAAAATCTGAAATAGAATCATAGGAAATAAGGGAAGTTGTCAGTTCAGGGCACGACCTTTACTTTGACCTTTAGGGATTGAGTTGAATATTAAAGCCACTGTTTGCCTCGAAAAGGGTTAAAGCAGTTTAGGAAAATGCAGTACAGGCAATTCACAATACCATATGCCTGCTACAGTTTAATAACGAAAGGCCATTTCCGCTGGATCATGGGGAGAATGTTGTGGTCTTCCTGCAAATGTCTGCCAGGTTATTTGCAGTCAGTGGCAAGACGATACAGGAGTGATGTTTCCTTCATAAAACAGTCATTTACGGCATAAGATTGTATTTTTCTGTGAGGCTGGTGAAGGGTTTCCACGTTCATGTCAGCCATTTCAAGGTCCTAAACTGCCTGCTAAGTTGAAATTGTGACTTTTTAGTTGACCGCCTTTTCTGAAAATGGCCTCTCCAGGGACAGCTTAAGGGCACACTGTGTTCAGAATCACTCATTTTGAAATTAAGTGGTGGCACACATATTGTTATTTGTGGTTATATACAACGTCTGGGCTCGATTTCACAAAGAGTTAAGATTGATCGTAACTGAAAATCCATCGCAGTTGCTTAGCAAAGAGTGATGTCACAATACAAATCACTATGGTAATACTGACAACTCATCTTAAGATGAATCTTGGTGCTTTGTGAAATCGGCCCCAGGACCTGTAACACTTTATTTGTTGCTGGTTTTCCCTTTCATCATCATTAAGTTATTCCCATTTCTTGTATTACTTTGCTGTCATGGGAACCTGGTACAAACAGTTACAATTGTCTATGTCCTGTGATGTGCTCTAAACCAATCACAAGACAGCATCTTTGCGGTTGGTACAATGTACATTTACTAGAGTGTAAGCTTAAACCGGTGTGTTTTGTTTGTTGACTGCAGGTCAGTCCGGGTCGCCACTTCACCGTAGTATGAATGAGATAGCAGCCCATAGCTTCTCAGACAACACTATGTACGGCTTGGACGCCGAGACGACCTCATTGTCATCCAGCATTAGTCTGACGGAGGCTCAGGAACGTGCAATTTCTGGTAAGATCTTGCAACTTCGGACTAACTTACAAATACTAGTAGAATACTTCTTAGGCATTCTGCTGAAGCTTTGAAAGATACAGTAAAAGTCTAATGTGAAAGTTTCAGCTGAATACAGTGTCTACTTTCTGAGAAAACAGCAAAAAACTGTCACAGTATTTTCACAAGAACGTAGAATCCATCCTTGTTTAGCGAGGTGACAGCGGGTACTGACCGCATCTCTGGCAACAGCATTTCGGAACGAACACCAACCCTCAGATTTCTGTGAAATGATTCGTGCATGAATCGTTTCTCAGATTCTAATGTTTGGGGGTGAAAAACTGTCCAAACTATATTGCTTTGAAGGGAATTCTTTGTCAAAATGGTTAATATTATCAACAGCTGCAGTACTTCTCACCAAGTAAGGTTTTATGGTCATTAATGTTTGGAGTTTCAAACAAATTATGATCATACCTTTTAGTAGCTGGTAACCCACAGGGCTAGTAAATTGCTTTTTACTTACCTGCAGGTAGTTTTTGTAGCATAGACTTCAGTCGCGTTTAATCAGGGCGTGAACTTTCACATGCATTAACAATGTGATCCCCGTTGGGTTCGTTGGTCAAAAAAGTACATATTCACAAACAAAGGAAAAATTCAAGTTTATTTTTTTATTTTTTATTATGTAAATCTAAAAAGCAACAAATGTTCATGAGCATGTTTCTTACACATTATGTAGTAGCCTTCTGGGCAAGTTAAGAAATGCTATCAGCCAGTCAGCATTGTCAGCTTTTACTAAATAGTGTATGCAGGGGTAGTGTTAAGGGCATAGTGATTCCTTGATAAGGTGTCTTCCATTTTATATAAATTATCCCTGCCCTTCTTCTACCTAACCCATTCCAGGAGAAACACCAGAGGGTGAGGAGATGCGATCAGTTCTTGCCAGCGCCAGAGCGCGCACCGAAATGTTCCCCTCGCTAGCCGGGAGGAGGGTCGTCAGCGAAACGGAATGGACGAAACTCCAAGAAGAGGTGAGGGTTCATGAAAACATTCCGTGTCTTCTTGTGTTGGATTCAAGCAGATCTTTATTTTAAGAAATAAGAGGAGAGCTGTTAACTGCTCATCTTAAATAATTGAGGAGAGAACGCTAAAAAGTGAAATGAAACAAGATTTCATAAAAATCTAACTGTTGATGACGTTAAGTTTAAGCACACAAGTACCTCTGATGATTCCTATGTCTATACCAGATTGCAGGGTTGTATTTGCGGATGGTTATTTTTTTAACCACATTGGTACTTTATTTCTGCTCTGCATAAAATTATTTTTTTCCAAAATATTTTGAATCCACATAACATTTTAAAGGAGTGGTATTTTTCACTCTCCTTGAAAAAGGTTAAGGAGTTGAGAGGAGAGTGATTACTCTCGCACTTCTTAAAAACTAACGTCTCTTGAAGAAATTCTTCATCATATTTCTGGGTTTCACTTCCATCCTCTAGAACTCAATATTCACGCCGTAAAAACCAAACTTTCAAATCATCCTTGAAGCCGTTCATGCTGGGTTTCTGGCAATCAAAATAAGCAACAGTGATTTATGTGGTGTCCAGATGCTGTTAATTTAACTTTTGAGAGTCTTTCAGAAAGTAGATATATTTTGTTAAAGGTTTGGAAGAAAGTTGTTTATTTTTATTACCATTGCTTTGCTTTGACTTTAAAGTCATAATTTATTCATGTTCCGGGGTGTGTGATTCTCAGATAAGGATAGCAAGGGAGAAGCTTGGGAGGCCCTGTGACATGTGTAGTAACTATGAAGACCAGCTGCAGAGTGTCCAATCACGTGAGGGCGAGTACAAGGAACTCACACAGAGCCTCAAAGTGGTACGTGCAATATTAATATTACAAAAGGGATGCATTAGTGTTTAAGTGTTGCATACACTGTGGACCTGAAAACAAAAGAGGTTCAGACAGTGAAGGGACTTGAAACACTATGTGGACTTACACTTGTCCACACAGTGTTTTTTTACCGTGTTGAAGAAAAGGATTTTCCTTAAGTTCACAGAACAAAGGAATATCCACAGAGTGACTGCAACATAGAGCTGTGTGTAATCAGGAGTGTAGTGGGCCAATCTCTATCTGATTGGCCGTGCTGCTTGTTTTCTAGAGCAAGCTACATGTACCTTAAAGATGATTGGTCCGATTTTTGCCTGATTTGACCTACAAATGTAAATTTGGGTTTTAAATGTAGTTATTTTTTACAGATTTGATAAGGTTTCACTTGAGGTATTTTGTGACGTCCATCAGCCATGTACAAACAGTTTTGCATGTTACATGTAATAGTACCAATTACAATGACGTGTAACATGGGTCACCTCACCATTATGTGCGTAGCCTATAGGAGATTTTGGGGCATCTTGGAGTATGCACCTACAGTAGATTTAATTTAAAAAACACCTGAATGTCTGTTCCTGTAGGAGTTAGACGCAGAGAGGGAAAGTGTCTCAAGAGAGAGGAGATTACGGATGGAGTTAGAGGAAAGTCTACAGAATGCTGCAGAAGATGCACAGAGCCAGGTAAGAAATGCAGCAAGGATATTACATGATTAAACCAAAGCCTAGGCCCATGTAGTGCTCATTGCTACATTGCAATAAACATTCCTTATTTACTGCCTTGTACATCAATATCCAAACAAATTGCCCAATGTTGAAATGGGCATATAATTCTCTCTAATGTGATATATGTTTTGTCATGCTTCCTGACTTATAATATCCTAAGTAACGACAGTATAAAGGAAGACAATGGTTTTTCCCATAGTTAGATTACTACAGGGTTTGTGTCTTCTACAGGATACTTTGGAATTAAGTACATATGGGTTAAATACTGTAACATTTGTGAGATTGAAAATATAAATATTTACACATCAGACATAACTTAAAGATGGTCATGGTAGAGAACTCCTCTTGAAGTTCTAAAGTTCTGGACAACAAAAACAAAAAAGTTAGCTTTGATTGCGCGAGTCCAAAACCTGATGTATGAAAACAGTGAAAACATAGAAAGGGGTTTTTCACTACTTTCTTGTGAAACTGATGACCGATTGAGCTGAAATTTTCACAGGTTTTATTTCATGTATAATGTTGGGTCACACAAAGTGCAGATACTGGTCTCACCAGTGCTGGCCACGTGCCTGATGATTTTGTAAGGTATGGTTAACTGATATTCTGCTCTTTTCTCTGCTTTTGACAGATTGGGAATGCAACAGCGATGAATCACGAGTCTGAGAAATTCCTGACAGATCTTAGACAGCAGTACTTAAGAGAGCACAATGAAATGCATGATCGGCTGGTAAATCACCTTCTGCACGGTTCCAATTTCATAGAGCTGCTTATGCACAGAAAGTAGCTAAGAATAGGAAAAATTATTCTTACAAGATTAAGGTTACCAGCCAAAACACCTTGTCCCATGTACTGCCTGTGACTGGTATGCTGCTAATTTTTGCTCAGCTGAAAGTTGTTGAACAATATTATACCTGCTGAAGCATCTTTATGAAATGCGTCCCAGCTGTTCCTTTTTCATTTTAGTTTCCACATTTTTGTTTCCACATAATTTCCTGATTATTCATGTAGACCGTGTGACCTGTGACATCAGAGCATTGACTTCCTGCACGCACGATTTGTACACAGCTCAATGGAAGAGAACATTAAACCTTGCATTCTATGGAGGGTGCATTGTTTGACTTGTATCAACTTTTGTTATGAAGCTAAAAGGGGCACATTTAGAAAACTTGGTCAGCTGTTATTTTAATGGCTCTTGAGTTTATGTGGAAATGATGGCACAAAATGTAAAATTTCCCATATGACCAGTGTAGTATCTTGTCTGCCAGATAGGCCCTTGAATGTACAAGGTCACTCCTTCTGCAAGCAAAGGTTGCATGGTGTATATGTTCATACATGTTAGTACAATGTGGAATTTCTAAAATACTACTTAGAACTTGTCAAGTCTGGCACCTGAAATCATGTCCAATTCAAGCGACTTTGGCTAAGGCTATGACCATTGGCTGCAATGGCAGCCACTGCCAAAGCAATCAGTTCAGACATGGCCTTACTTATCAGGGGTGCGTTTTCGCGGTTGTAACCAATAATTGTTTTGGTCAATGGCCAGTGATTAAGCAATGGCGAGTGTCAACCGAAACAGTTATTGGTTACAACTGCGAAAATGCACCCCAGTGTAACCCTGCATTGTGGAAGTAAATGAAAACACACTGGGTTTAGTGTGTACATGAGTACAATAGAAACATCATAAACAATGTATCTCTAGAACTATCTCTAATGTACTAGCCTAACGGTTCCGAGGTAAACATTTTTTCATGGCAACCCCTTCTTTGTAAGATACAATGTTATGATTAAATTGACGTTCAACATTTCTGAATTGATGCAACAATATATAAGGCATGCAACATTTTAGCATTTCAGCTGATTTTCTGTTTTTTAGTGCTATAGAAAACTGTAAAACACTTCCAAAAATTAGTGGGCTAGGCAGATTCCTCTACTTTGCAAAAGTAAAGCTGCGTGTCTGAATACAGCTAGTTCCCGATAGACGCCGTCTTTACAGGCAACTTGGGTTTTGGCTTTGAGCAAGTTTAAGCATTCCAACTTTTCTGTTCTCAATCATTCAAGGTCAACCAATGGAAACATGCACGCTTTAAGCGCCAAGAGGGCGCTCTTCGGTGCAGTTCTGCCAATGTCTATTGACCCTCCGATGATGTCACAAGCAGCTACTGTCTGCCTTTTGGCAGTCAAATTGCATTTGGTGTGGGTCTCGTACTGTGAATTGGGTCAATAGATGTTACATTTATTTCTCATTCTTAACTTTCTTCTTTGTTTTCTCTCTTTTTCTTTTTACCTCAGCAAAAGTTAATGGAATCTAGAGAACAGATATATCAAGAGGTAAGGATAGTGAAAGTCTTTGGTGTTGACAGTTTTTGTTGTCGTTTCTTTTTGTAGTCGGCTTTCTTTGGCTCTCAAGACACTATGGAGTTAGACACAGTTTTATTTTTTATATTTGGTATTAAAACTGTTTCTGTACTTTGTCTTCCGAAAATTGTTATTAAAAAGGAATGCAAAATTAAACAAGCTATTACTCATTGTTGAACCGTGTTTAACTTTTGGACTTCCCACGGTACAACAGGTATACACATTGTCCAATTCAAAGTTACCATTTGTTTCATTTTGTGGTCGTCCCTTATTATGATAAACATTTTGTTGATGTTGAGTGTGTCCTGGACTTAAGTTCTGGTGGCTGAGTCTCAGGATGTGTGTTCGAATCCCGGTTATGACACTTGTGTCCTTGAGCAAGACACTTAACCATAATTGCTTCTCTTCACCCAGTGGTAAATGGGTACCTGTGAGGGTAGAGGTGTTTCTTTGGTTTGAGGAAAGAAATAGAAATTGCCCAGTGACCAGGGGTAATAACAGATTTGAGCTCTGTATAAGAAGCCACTATTACTATTATTATTAGTAGTATGATCACACGCATTAGAAACATTGTACGTTATTATGACTAATTGGTTTCTTTCTCATTGAAGGTAAACAGACTACAAGGAGAGAATGAAAGCCTCAGCGCTAAGAGAACACTACATATGTCCATTATGAGTGGGGAGGAGTTTAATCTACCTTCAGGTCTAGATGTAAGTGATTCATATCAAGTAATAAGTGTCAATTATTAACTTTCCCCTTTTCCTCTGCACCATCACCCTTATCCCCACAACCCCAACGTCTCTTTTCTGTCATCCCCACACCCTATCCCGTCTTCTTTTTCCAGCCTTGTCCCCACACCCTCATCCCTCTTTTAATAACCCTTATTCCCACATCTAGCACCATCTTATCCCAACAAACCCAACCCCTATTCCTCCATTACCTTTATCCCCACACCCCACCCCTCTTCTTCCATCACCCTTTCTTTCAAACCCTCACCCCTCATCCTGTTGAACCCTTTTCCCCACGAACCCAACCTCTCTTCTTCCATCTTTCTTATTCCGACAACCAAACCCCCTTTTCTTTCATCACCTTATCCGCGAAACCCAACCTCCATTCCTTCATCACCTGTATCCCCACAACCCCATCCTTCCTCTCCAACCACCCTCAGCCCAACAACCAAATCCCTCATCTTCCATCTTCTTTATCCCCACGACCAAACCTCTCTTCTTCCGTCACCCTTTTCCCCACACCCCAATCCCTCTTCTTCCATAACCCTTATTCCCACAACCCAACCTTTCTTTTTCCGTCACCCTTTTCCCCACACCCCAATCCCTCTTCTTCCATAACCCTTATTCCCACAACCCAACCTTTCTTTTTCCGTCACCCTTTTCCCCACACCCCAATCCCTCTTCTTCCATAACCCTTATTCCCACAACCCAACCTTACTTCTTCCGTCACCCTTTTCCCTACACCCCAATCCCTCTTCTTCCATCACCCTTATTCCCACAACTTCAGTCCCTCTTCTTTCATCACCCTTACCCCACACCCCTATCCTTTTTCCCCCATCTCCCTAATCCCCATCAGGATCAAGTCAAACTTAAGCCTAACCAACCCTAGCAAATCAATTATAACCTTGTCTTAACCAACCCTAGCAAATCAATTCCTCATCATGTTTGTCTATGCAGGAGTTACAAACATTATGCATTAAGTACCGCGAGGACATCATCACAGTCCGCGTCAACGCTGAGCATATCGAGGAGAAGTTGAGGAATGAGAACAGCTTCCTGAAGGAGCAGCTGGAGGCAGAGCAACACACTAAGATGACGCTGGAGGATACGTACCAAATGGAGATGGACGAGTACAAGGAAGAGCTCAGTGAGTACTAACTCAGTGTTGAGTGCTTAATCACCCCAAACCCTCCAAAGTCCACCTCCTGTTTTTGCTGAATTTTCACAGCACCCAAGGTTTGGATTGATGGTGTAAATAATATGTTGTGCAGAAATCTGGTAGTTGTCCAGCGAAGGGAACTGTGTTAGAGTGGAGGTTTACCCTTGATAAAATATTTGGTTTTGCATTGAAACTTTGAAATGCCAAGCATCTACAAGGGAGATGCATCTCAAACGTTTATCAGCTGTTACTACAATTTGCTGTTCAATATGTACATATCTCGTTATAAACTAGACAGAATGGTAACAATCAGGACATTCCCTTGTACAGGGTACATGCAGACTCCGTGCAGATGCGTCATCAGGCCAGATGTTTTGTTTTTGAAAGGGCAAGGGCACTTTTCTGCTTAGTAAAGTTGAAATTTCTATTTGAACATTTGAGGGGCACCAAGGCAATGACCAGGGGCAACGGAGGCAGTTGCCTGCGTCATACAATTGGCAGGTCCACCTTGGTTTTTTTTTCAAAGATGAAATCCCTTTTGCAACGTCTGTAGTGGGTAGATACTAAATAATTCTCAAAAGTCCAAATTGGAAAAACGTTCTGGTTGGATCGGTTAAAAGGGTATTCCAGTGTGTATACATGGACCGGTACATTGGAGATTGCAGGATTGTTTTATTAGAACGTTCAAAATGCTAATGTGTATATTCTCTTGTGTAGAAATGGCAATCCATTTAATAGTGGGCGTATACCTATTGGAATGTTCCTTAGCACCTACAATGTGCCGGACTTATGAAATGCTCCCTTATACCAATTTGTGATAAATGCTGTATACTCTGTGCTTTTAGAGCTCTATGGGGAAAAATTCCACAGTCTGGATTACTCCCCGTACTCTACAGCAGATGTCTCAGGGTTTGGAATGGCCTTATGTTTAGACATCTCCGGGGTGTCGTGGGTTCGAATCCCACCTGAGTAGTACACCCTGCAGATAATTTTTTTCTGCAGAACACAAAAGCATCACAGTAACCTTGGTTGCAACATTTGGGGAGTCGGAGTCACTGTGTGTCATACAGGGTTGTTTACAGGTGCATGCTAGGCGACGCAGCGTTTACTTGTAAACCTATTGACTCTCAAACTGGTAAGCGTGGCACAGTCACCGTGTGTGATGTGCATGCAATTGCAAGGGGCCAATACAGTCCTTATCACATATCAATGACGGGTAAAACCAAAGTAATATTCTTTGTCCCTAGTGCAATGATTACATCTATCAGATACTAAATTTTTATTTTCTCTTGTGTGAAGGGCTCCTGCGAAGCCAGAAGGACACTTTTGAGAAGGAGCACAAACTCTGTGAGGATGCTCAGAGGAGCTTGCAAGAGTTGCAGGACGGCAAGAAGACCATTGAGGCCAAGTCTAGAGAAGTCATCTCAGCACTACAGGGACAGGTGGCTGAACTTCTACAACTCAAGGTAAGCTTATCAATGGTGTTGGTCCCCTGAAAAGAAGTATTTTAGCCGATTTTGACCTGAATCTCTAAACTCGTAGAGGTCTCTTATTTGGTCTTTGCCACAGGTTCCCGTTTCCAAATTTGAAATTATACAGATCTTAGAAACCAAACACCATTTGTTATATACTTGGTTTGTGATAAGGGGCTGCATACATTTATTAATGTTTTCACAAGCGTACAAACTGTACACTTATTCAGGACCCCCTCTCTTGATTTCTGACCTTTGGCTATTTGTTTCTGACCTTTGGCTCTCGATTTCTGATCTTTGGCTCTTGATTTCTGACCTTTGGCTCTTGGTTTCTGACCTTTGGCTCTTGACTTCTTACCTTTTGGTCTCAGCCTGTTACCTTTGTGTCGGGTTTCACCTTCAGGTTACAGTGTCGGATCTGTGGGTCTCGTCTTGGACCTTTGGGTCTTGATCCCTGATTTCTGAATCTTGCCCTCTGACCTGTGGGTCATGGTCTCTGTTCTTTGGGTTTTGATATCTGACCTCTGGGTCTCACCCTCTGTTCTTTTAGTGTGGGCTTTTCCTTCCCTTCACAGTCTTGGATCTTTGGAGTTTAGTCTTGGTCGCAAGTGGAAATTGCTCATTCAAGTAGTTTTAAAATGTAAATGTTACATACACAATGAAATGAATTTGTCTTGACTTGCAGAGTAAGCTTGAGTTGGAGGCTAGAGAGAGTCGAAACAAACTGCAATCCTTGCAAGTGGAGCTGGATAACAGTGAGGCAGTACAGAGGGACTTTGTTCGTTTATCTCAATCATTACAAGTAAGTTTACAGCAGTCAATATATACCACAATTGCGTTTATGCATAGCAGAGACAGGTTGTTCCAGAAAAACGGTTTGGTATTTTAGTAAAGGGTTGATGCTACATTGTTTTTTTGAAATTGTACTTTCATAACTGAACTGCTCAGTTGTTATTACACATTTATTTGAACAGAAGAACACTCAAAAGGACGTATTTGTTTCAAGAGAATTGTATATAAGGGATACTCAGTTGTACGTGTAACAGTTTGTTTTGTGTTTAAAGTCTGGAGAAATAAAACTGCATTCAAATGAAATCAGTTAATAAGGACAAATACAACCCCTATCACCTTTATTAAGAAAAGTTATCATTTACACTTTGCAACAATTTCCAAACTGTGCCGTTTTGTCAGAGGATGTGTGTGCTGTACTACCTTCCTTATCCATATGCCATGTAAAAGTTTGTAATTAATCAATAATGGATCAGCAGAAAATACACCTGTTGCAACCGCCTTCATCTGTTTTTTCTGAATATCTTGGGCTTCATGCTCGCAAGTTTTCGAGCTCGCATGCTTTTGGGCTTTGTGCTCAGAGTTCAGTTTATTTTTCAACAGCCTATCACATCCCTGTATCAAAGGCAGAATGCCCCCAAAAATTTCCCCTATCTGCCCCACTACAAGTACTTGTTGCCGAACAGTTTCTTTATTTTGTAGCCATAAGTCACCATTTTTGTCATTGATTTCTCCAAGGTTCAACTTGAGAATATCCGACAGAAGGACAATGAAGTCAGGTGGGAACACGAAGATGATGCGGAAAAATGCAAAGGATGTAAATCACCTTTTGGTTCCAAGAAGAAAAAGGTGAGTTAGACAGACACATAGATCGGCATTTATTGTCCACATTTTTGTAAGCATAGAAATTCAATTTCCACTGGTAGTACGACTGATAGGTGGTGGTAGTGAGTCTTTGATGGTATCCGCATGGAATATGGCACACAATCAGAGTAGAAAGATAATTAGTTTAAAGGCCATCGCAAATTTGTGACCCGTTCTATCGAATTTTAGGAATGTCTTGTAAATTTAGAAAATTGAGTTATGCATACCATCTTAACAAGTAACTCACTGGCTTTCCAGCAGTACCATTATTTTTTCCGTAGCTTATTCCAGTCTGAAGTTATCGGACAATGAAGAAAGTCTACAAGACAAGGCCACTTTCATTTTTTTACAATGTGTTTATTTAGATAATCGTTTTTAACAAGAGCTAGCTATTGTAGCTATGCGTACAAACTTGCTCAAGAAAGCGTAATCTTTGTGGTATTATTCATCTTTTCAACTAAAGGTAAGACCACGACAAGAAATAACCTAATACCACTGAAATTGCGGAATCGTTTTTTTAGTGTTTTTTCATGATTTTTGATTTTCAACATTTTTTGTATGGCGAATTTCACGTAAATGTGATTTCCGAGACATTCCTCATTTGGATAGAGCAGGTCACATTTTAACAAGCAATTGCAGCCACTTTTGAAAAAAGCTTGTTATCCCACCTAAATTTTTTTTCAATTCACACCTTCGTAGGCCCTGTTGCCAAATAAGTTTCACTTGACATACTCTGTGTGCCAAATTCCATGCTTGTATAATCAAAGACACAATTCCCACAAGTATGTCCCCCGTTTGCCTCACTGTTACAAACAGGTGCAATGATAATACAATTTTTAATTACATTTTGTACACACAAATATACAGAGATCTTTAGAAGACCACGATACAAAATTCAGCACAGATTGAATAGAGTTTACCCAACACTTATAATTGCCAACGGGCTTACTTTGTTATAATTAAAGTAACATTTCAGAATTGGTTTTTGCTAACAAAACAGTGTAAGCACTTTATATAATCCACCATATACATAAACTGACAAACCTGTAG
>JAUELU010000065.1:3087431-3099769 GCA_032357145.1 Evasterias troschelii | reverse complement strand
TGTTTGATGAAACTTTTTCGGCGGGCAAATTTTTTGTTATGGCCCCGACAGTATGACATATTTTTGTACCTTGTAGATATGCCTAAAATACCACAACTTTTTGCATTACAAGTGCAACTTACCAGTGGAGCCTCACATTTTAAGTTTTGGTCAAAGGAGAGGAGACTCTTTGCTTGGCAAGTCAAACCACAAAAATTGTATCTGGGGACTGTTTACTTCGCGCGCAGAGAGGTCAAAGATTTGCATCGACTTCTGGGACGCCTTGAATACAGGGCCTCCTACGATATATTATTATTGAAAAAAAAATTAAAACTCTGGGACAAGGATGCCTATTTGATGTTAACTTTTTAGAAACCCTTTATGTAGATTCGTGAAGGTCAAACGGGTCTTAAATGGACCCGTATCGCAGTTTAAAGAGGATGCTGACGCCTCATTAACCATAGACTGCAATGAAAAGGGTTTGCTTTGCAATTACAGCATCTTGCGATTATAATTTCGCATCCAAAACAAGCGTTTACGTAAGTTTTATGATCGGCGGCGAGCACAAAATTCTTAATTTTTTGGAATAACCTGAAGCTGAGGTCAAGTTTAATTCTTGGGTTTTCTTCATTATATTGTTGAATTGGTTTCACCTTCATATTTTGTTATCAATACACTATTACATTCCCAACAACATGTATACTTTTCTAGGTCATAACCTACGTTAAACTAAAATAATTGACGAAACAAAATCTCGCCCATGTAAAACTCCATATGGTTGGGACCACTTTGGTCCCGGAAGTTCGAATGCGCGCGAGACTTGCACAGTCTATATCAGGGTGGATGAGGGGTGGTGCCTGGGGTCGGAGCTAAATACTACACTACATGAGAATAGCGTTGTAATTGTGTTCAAAGGTTTATTTATTATTTGTTTTGATACATATATTTATTACTTATATTCTGTATTTACGTTAATTTTTTTTTGAAAGGTCAAGTAAAAAAAGTAATCAAGTTTCTCGTCCGGACTTTTTCAAAAAAAGGAGGAGGCAGGGCTTTACTATTTATTATTTTTAAATTTGTAGCTATTTTTTCCAAGATGGCGGCAATGCTAAATATGGCTGGCTAAGGAATATTTATTCACAGATATTTTTCTATTTGAGTATACTGATGCAATTTATGACAAAACAAATGATTTGTAAGACCCTTCACTGCATAATTGCAGCACCATCACCTTCGACAACAGTTGCTGTCCGCTCTGAAAAGAGCGATTAGCTGGGTTTGGTGCCAAGACACCTATAAGTCAGGAGAATAAACACAGTTTAGAAAAATTACATCAAATTTCAGATTTCAAAAGTGTAGTACATTTTCTAGTTTTCAAAATTGAAAGAGCAATAAATATTAAATAAACAGTAATTTGTATTTTAAAAGTAAAGTTGTTGTAGACAAATTTACTGACAGTGGTTGAAATAATAACAAATAAAAAATGAAAAATTACAAACAGGTCACTTAAAAAACTAAATAAAAATAATTTAAAATTGTTCTAAACTATGAATTTTAAATGAATAAAAGTGAAAAACGTTTCCTGAACCAACATTTTATTTAACTTTAAAAATGAACACAAAACTTGACTTTCACATCAATTGGAAGTAACAACAATTGTAACAATGTACACTTTTGGTAATACTATTTTGACACCATGCTGTTCAGAATGTTGATAAGGACTTGTAAGTTAGTAGTACTCATATTCCTGTTGACTTGAGTGCTCAATAGTAGGCCTAATTGTTGGTGAAATGTGGATATATCCCAAGTTTAGTTTGCACCCCTAATTAATCAAGATTGCACAATTTAAATACATTAAATCAATTATATAGTATATCGTGCTGAGGTTTAATTTGTAGCGATCTTTAACAAAGATAGCACAATTAAAAAAAATTACTTGAATTTGTTTTTTCTCAAATAATTACTGTACATTCCTTTGTTTACATTTGGTCGCAATCTACTGTTTGGCATCAATTACATGTATTATGTCACTGGGACTGGGAGTAATTTGGCTTTAACGTTAAGAGACCCTGCACATCTCCCACTCTCACAACATAATGTGTTTCAGATTAATGACGTCATCGTGTGTCACATGGTAATACCTTTAAGTTTTACTTTTTAAAGCCTTGCATCTAAAAAACGAAGAGTTTAACTGAGTTAAAACTTGGCTTATAGATTGACAGTGATATTTACTTTGTGATGACGTCATAACTTTTTTTATTACAAATATTTGAAATATTGACCATTTAGTACGGGTTTTTATTGACCCGCTGTCAAACCACGGAATACACACACAATACGCGAATCAACCGCAAGGTTCAAAGTTCATAAAACATGCTTGTGGTCTAGTCTCTGTTCAAGGATTTTGAAAAAACGCTTTGTTAGTCTCTAAAACAGTCGTCCATACAAACCTCATTAACAATCAAATGCTAGGCTTTTGATTGTTTTTTTTTTTTCCTTTTGCTAAAGTGTGTAGCTTGTTACGCACATCAAAACAGTAATAGCACCAAAGTTCAACTTAATGAAATAGCTCACGCATTGACACAGCACTGACCCCAGCGGTTACCCGAATACTAGTGTTTGTTGTCACAAATACGATAATTCTAGTTATTGTTCTTTTTTTTTCTTTCTTTTTCTTCATTGTTTTGCTTATTCTTCTCAGTGGGCTTTGTCCGCAAGCAAACGCATACTTTCAAACCTTTGATCAACTTGAAACTTCATGTGAAGTTAGAACATAAGTCCCTAGCAGAGGCCGAGTAAGTTGTGACATCACGATTACGTCATCGGGTGTCAAGTTACAAGCCATTTACAGGGATGCCAGTTTTCCGGCTATTGCCGGAATTCCGGCTTTTTCAAATTTTCCCAAATTTTTTCCGGCGCTCCGTATTTCATCTGGCCAGAGAAAACATATTTTATTGAAAACAGATTGTCCGGCGCTCGTTTGGAGCGACTCGTGTTTAATAATATAGATGTTTTGAAAGCGCCCTCAAGCGTTCGTACATGATAATTGTAAATGCAGGAAGTTTTGAGCGAAGACTAGACTTTTATGTCGAATGTGTGCGTGGTGCTGTATGGTATGCTTCGATGTATTTTGTGTGTACATCCATACACGATCTTTTGGACCGTACATGAAATCGATCTGAGATCTTTGTTTCGCGGACTATTGGCATTACCCTACCGGCATGACATAGGCCCTACCGACTGAGTTTTTGGCGTTACCATTTGAGTCGTTATGGATGTTGAAAGAGAAGCTAATTTGCTGCTGCAAGTCACAAGAGGACAAGGAAAATTTAGATGATTATTTAGAGAATCACTGATCAAGCCTAAACACCTGCCTAGATACAGTGTGCTTTAAAATGGTATGTAAATGTCAAGTTATAAGACTGTTTTTTCTTTTTCTTTTTTTAACCATTATGAGATAAACCATGAAAACATTGTGTGTATACACATTCGACAGGGCGGATCAGGCTTGTGAGATCTCCGGATTTCCGCTTCTTCTTTTTTTGCCGATTTTTTATTTCCGCTTTTTTTTTCGTAAAAAAAAAAAAAAATAAATAAATAATTTTTTGTTGTTGGCCTTATTGTATATATGTTTGGCAACAATAACGTACAACTACAATAATGTGAAATAAGCCTAGTTACAATGAAGCACAATGAAGCACACCTACCCACTCGTACCCCCACCCCCCACTATTATTGAAAAACATTATGTACACATAACGTTGAAACTGATGCAAGCTGCAGCTCACGCGCTGACTGTGTACGTGCACTGTCGTCGCCATTGGGAGTGTCATCTGGCAGGAAGCGCACTGGCGGGAGAAGCACAATTTTCAACCTCTTTTGTCGGATATTTATTTAATAGCGCTGATTAATAAAATCATTTTTCGGGGCTTATCTACGGAATAACTCAAGATTGAAATTGAATTGAACATTGAAACTCTTGTATAATAGCTGAACCTCAGAATCACAGTTTTAGAAACGTCATGATGATGTCATCAGGTATCAAATTTTCAAAGTTTAATATTTTGTTAAAGTCATAATTAATGAACCATTTATTTGATTTTTACAATGTCTGTGGCGAAGTTTATGACAATCGTTTCAAAAATGGTATACATAATGATCTTTATGCAGACAACATAATGTGTGGAGTTTCAGATTGATGACGTCATTTTGTGTATACTGTACCTTTAAGTTTTACTTTTTGAAGCCTTGCATCTCAAAAACCAAAAATTTGACTGAGTTGAAACTTGGCTCATACATGTAGATAGACAATGATATTGACTACAAAAATCTAAAGAAACAACAAGAAGACGTACCATTCCTTTTTGTTTTACAAACATTTGAAATTTTTACTAATTGTTACAGGTATTTATTGACCCTATTTATTGACAATACGCTTTGTTAGTCTCTAAAACAGCCGTCCATGCAAACCTCGTTAACAATCAAATGCTAGGCTTTTGATTGTGTGTTTTGTTTAGACTTTTGCTAAAGTGTGTAGTTTGTTAGGCACCTCAAAACATTAATAGCACCAAAGTTCAACTTAATGAAATACATGTACATGTAGCTCACGCATTGATACCCGAACACATGTAGTGTCTAGTTATTATTTATTTTATTTTATTTGTTGTATTTCAAGCCGAATAAAAAGTTTGGGGTCGCGGCGGTAAGTAAGGGTTGGTCAGTAACCGGAAACAGAACACTGTTTTTTTTTGCCTTATACTGCACATTACTTCATCATTGCTGTATCAAAACCTTTTTTTAAAATTTGAATTTAAATTTCTTTCAATACAATGTATAATCGTCTTCAAAATCAATGTCAAAATAAGTAAACTTCATTTGTTTGCATTCGTACAGAAAAGTGTGACGACCCGTGATTTAATTTTCAAACCACTTTTAAAACAAATTATACAGTACTTTTATTTGTGATAGCTCGGTTAACTGGGTACATACATGTAGTTGAAAAGCGGCAGTCACAACTATATAGACAATCAATAGTCCCAAAACTAGTCTTACTGGTTGCCCAGGCTTATACATGTAGCAGCCTCTTCTGGATTAGCCTTATCGTTAAGCTCAGCAGATGATGCAAAAAATAAGCATCTCAGACTTAAAATGGCAGCTTACATAGGTGTCGCATCCAAGATTGATCATAGTCCTTGTGAGCGCAAAGTGCAAACTGACATGTTGAAGCACAGAATTCAAACAACCTACATTTACATACGTATGATGTTGCTCAGTCGGTCATGGTCAATTAAAGCCTTCCTTTTGTGCTGTTTTTTCCCCAGCAAAATATTTTGATACTATAAGACTTGTTTATTAAGGGGGGGGGGGCTCTTGAAATCAGTTTGTTTTCATTGAAAGATTAAGGTACATGTATGATAATATGTTTGCATGTATCTTAATGCGTGTAAACAAAAAAATACATAAAAAACTAACCTACCTACCAACCCATCCGATTATGGAACAAGTTATCAGAAACTCTTTTTTAGGGATCCAATAATCATAATACATGTAGATGTACAAGTATACATGCAGTATGGGAAATAATGCTGAAATAATGTTCACGTATTTTCTCACTATCAATTTGTTTCATAATGTTATAAATTAAAAAATTGTTTTCATTATTAATTATACCTCACACACGTGTACAAGTACATATGTAAGATTTTCAAAGTACACACTTTATGAACGCTTTTTTTCTCTTTCTTGTTCTGAAAATACTTAACAGAGGGAGAGGTGTTTCAAGTCAAGAAATCTAGTCACAGTAAAAAGGTTGCTAAGAAACTGCGGGAAAGAGCAAGGAAAGAAAGACAGCGAGGGGAGGTTGCTCTACTTGACCAGGACATCACAGATAAGCATACATGTACTACGGACACACAGGCTACAGGTACATTTTGCTCTTAAATAAGTGCATTATGGTATTTAATCTGCTTGATAATGTTTTATGCAGGTGTTCAGAATAATGAACACCAGCGGCGGTGCCAGGGAGGTGGGTGAGGGGCCCTTGCCCCCTCACTTTGAAAATGTAGCAACTTGCCCCCCTTTCTTCCTGGCACTTGAATGCACAATTGATACATTCACTCTAATTCACAGTTTTTACACACAAGGTATGAGTTTCCAAGTGCTACAAAGTTTTGAGAAGTAGTGTCTATTGGGTCATAGTTTGGTGAGACTATCTGTAGGCTACATACACACACCTCAAACACATTGTACACCTGTTGTATGTGACTCTTATTATTTGTTTTGTATCTATTTGTGTTTCTTCCTAGTCAGCCCTCCCCCATCCTTAGCCCCCACTGTCACTGCCACTTTACACCAAGTACGCAATGGTCAAGTGCATACCTGTTGATGTCCCCACCCCTAACATCAGTTGATCAAATGATTGACTTTCTATTAGTCTTTGTTTTTCTATCGGGCGATCGGCAGCTCGCCATGGCAGCTTTGCTGTTCTAGTTTTAATAGTTTGTACCAAACTTGTTTGAGAATACTATTTCACAAGGAGATGCTTCACAAAATCTTGTTATAATGCAAAATAAGTCTTAAGGGGTTGTGTTCATAAATCATAATTATTGTGTCTGTACACATAGTACATGTACATGATAACAGTTGTGTACGTACACTGTACGTACTTAGTAATGTACATACATGATAGTGTCTACTTCACTCTACTTACCTGTAGAGCGAATACTATGTATGCATTGTTCCCTATGCCGGCAGCTAAGAGTTTTACACACACAATGGCGCTCTCAAGTGTCCTGTCCCTGACGCCCTGTGACATGCGCACTAGGTTAGGGTCCTCTTTTTCTCTTAGTGGCAGGCGGAGGTAACGTGTTGGAAAAAAGCTCTGATATTTTTCATGATTTAAACGTTATTCCAGCTTTGAGAAAGTTATAAATAAAAAGAGATATATAACAACATAATATTGTAGAGTTGTGTGTATTATGTTGTTGAATTTCGATAGAAATGAGTAGAAAATTGGGGAGAGCAGGGCTTGTCGGATCTGGAGGGACCAACATTCCTCCGGGACAGCCTGAGCTCTCGGGGGATTGCACCGGTGACACTACGTCGCCGCGGCAGCGATCCCCCAGTCAGCCCCTTCAGCCGCTGACGGCTACGGGGGCCGACGGACCCACTAGCCGGGCGAGGGACCTTATGGCTCCCCCGTCCCCGGTTAGGGTACATGGGTCCACCCAACCGAAAGGGAAACGCCCCGGCAAGGCTAAGAACCTGCCCAGTACCGGGGCGATACCAAAAAGAGTGCGGGCGGCCAAGCGTGGCTCCGTTACGGAGCTTACCTCGGTCACCCCAGGGCCCTCTTCGGGGCACACGCAGCCGGAGGAACTACCCCTCCACGGCTCGGTGCACCCAGGCATGGCCACAGGGCAAGCGCAGTCGAAGGATTTACCCCTCCACGGCTCGCTGCACCCGGACCCTCCCTACGCCACCGTAAATACCACGGTGCCCAGGGACGGCTCCTTTACGGCTGCCTTGACCGTACAGCACCCGCCTACGCTATCGGGCTGGGGGCGCTGTCGGCCGCTCAGGCCATTGGCCACGAAGAGCAGGCCCCATGGGGCCCCCGCGGATCGGTATGTCCGAGGACATGCCCCCCACATCGGGCTTTACCCGTTGCTCGGGAATCCCCGTCACCCAAGTGACCGCTCGGGACCGCTCTCAATTGAGCTCGAGTGAGTCCTCCGATCAGGCACCCCATGGCAAACGCCATAAAGGGGGGGACCCGATCTCCAGAGAGGATTTTTTGCTGGCCTTTAGTACCCTCGTGGCCTCACTATCGGGCCGGAGGGACGATTCAGGCCAGGGCCCCTATGACTCGGCCACCCCGGAAGGGCCCCCGAGTCACTATGGTCACGGCTGGGTAGCCCAGAACCAACGAGGCCTACCGCACACGGCTAGCCGTGCTCCGGAGTCTCCCCCAGGCTTGCAGCCCCCTGCGGCTAGCCACTACGGCCAGGGCCGCGTGACCACCGGCCAACGGACACTGCCACACCCGGTGACCCGTGGGCCACAGGGGATAAGCCTGCACCCGTCAGCGTCCTTCGAGTTGGACGACTCGCTGGGCCGTGACGAGGCTTTTGTGCCATCAGGGTATGGCTCCCATTCTCCGACAGCATCTCGTCCCCCCCCCCGACCTGGCCATATCGGCCGACGAAGGGGACGAGTTGGCCAACAGCGTCCAGAGGCTGTCCATCTCCGAG
Source organism: Evasterias troschelii (assembly GCA_032357145.1). NCBI lineage: Eukaryota > Metazoa > Echinodermata > Asteroidea > Forcipulatida > Asteriidae > Evasterias > Evasterias troschelii. Next base: position 3,091,538 of record JAUELU010000065.1, on the reverse strand, counting down.
ACTGAGCTTCGGCTGGTCCAAAGGGACATGATCTGAGCTTTGAATCTCCCCTCCGAACTCGAGCCCCCTCCTGAGGAACGCCAATCTTTCAAAAGGAGACCAGAGCGACCAAGGTCTTCCCCGTGATGCCCTTGGATCGGGTATGCGCGGACTGCATAGACGGGGTGATGGGGGCAAAGACGTGGATCCCGTACTCCCAAGAGTATCGTTTCCCCCCTGGGGATTTCGAGAAGTACCTTGCCACCCCTGTCCTGCCAGGCCGCGGCTTTCGTGCGCCCGCTCCCCGGTACACCGGGGCGTGGCACAAGTGACTTGGCTGTCTCTGCGCGACCTCCAGCCGGCTGACCCGTGGGAGGCCGCCTTCAGAGGTTTTTGGGGTCCTGGGGTCAGATCACCTCCGACCGGTGGGTCCCCGATACGATCGGGCGCGGTTACGCGCTCGAATTTACGAGGACCCCCCCCTCGGACATGCTAAATCAGCCAACACCCGTGCTGCCTGATATGGCAAAGCGCCTCTCTCTCGAAGAGGAGATCAACTCTCTCCTCCTCGAGCGAGCGGTGCATGTCGTCCCCCGTTTGGGGTCTTGGACAGGTTTCATGTCAACCTTCTTCTTGAAACCCAAGAAGGAGCCCCATCCTATACTTGAAGCCCCTCAACAAGTTTATTCGTCTGAAGCGTTTCCGCATGGAGACGCTAAGGACAATCCCGGGCTCAATAACAACGCCCGCATGGGCTGGAAGTCTGGACCTGAAGGACGCTTATTTACACGTCCCGATCAGGCCGGAGCACTGCAAGTTCCTACGCTTCCAATACAACAATATCCTGTACGAATTTGTAGTGCTCCCGTTCGGACTTTCCACCGCACCGCGGGTGGCGTGGCATCATGATCTTCATGTACCTCGACGATTGGCTGGTTGTGGAGCGGTCTCGGGAGGAAATGGAGGCAGCGCTACAATTTACTTGGCGCCTGACCTTCGACCTCGGGTTTTATTAGAAATCCCATCCCATCCCCTCGCAGGTTCCCACCTTCCTAGGTGCGTCCCTCGACCTGCGCAGGGGACTGGCCCGCCATTCGGAGGACCGCCTGTTGAACTTGCGACAGTGCGTGTCCCTCTTCCTCTCGGCGGCAGTGGCTCCGGCTCTGGCCTGGCTCAGGCTGTTGGGCCTAATGGCCAGCATGGTGGATTTGGTGGAGTTCTGCAGGCTGAGGATGAGACCCATCCAACTTCACCTGCTCTCCTTTTACAGGCCCATTCGGCATCCAATCCACCATCCGGTGCTACCATGCCCTGGCTAGTCCCCCACCTTCGCTGGTGGCTAGTCAAAGCGAACATTTCGCAGGGTCGTGCTTTCCGCCGCCCCGCCCGTCGGTGACGATCACAACCGATGCATCACTTCACGGCTGGGGGGCGACCCTCCAACCGCGTCAAACCGCAGGGGTGTGGGGACCCGAACACCAATCGTCCCACATCAACGCCCTGGAAATGTTAGCCGTCTCCAACGCACTGCAACATTTCCAGGCGGACGTCAGGGGACGTGCGGTCCTGGTGAGATGGGATAATGCCACAGTGGTGGCTTACATCAATCACCAGGGGGGTACTCGGTCAGTGTGTGCACTAGCGTGGGACCTCATCCACTGGTGCATACAGCAGGGGACAGCGCTGTCAGCAATCCACATCCCGTGCGTAGAGAACGTCACAGCCGACGCTCTCTCCAGGGGCTGGATCACCCCGATGGAGTGGTCGCTGCTCCCACAAGTGGCCCGGTCCCTCTTTCAACTGATAGACCGGCCCCACGTGGACTTGTTCGCCTCCCATGCGAACAACCAAATGCCGATCTACTGCGCAAGGGGCCCAGACCCCAACGCGTGGAAGATCGACGCCCTATCAGTGCAGTGGGACGGCCTTCTGGCCTATGCGTTCCCGCCCATCTCACTCGTCCCTCGAGTGCTGACCAAGATCGAGCAGGAGGACTGCAAGGTCCTCCTCATAGCTCTGTTCTGGCCCTGCCAGCCGTGGTTCCCCAGGCTCGTCAGGCTGCTGATCCACCGCCCGGTGATCTTACCGGGGCGAGCGGATCTCCTCTACCAGCCTAGCTCGGGGATGATTCACTCGGCTCCGGGGGGATCTTCACCTGACGTGCTGGGTGCTGTCACACGATCCCTCTGCTCAGCTGGCCTTTCGCGACGGGCTGCAGCAATCACAGCTCAGTCGCCCCGAGCCTCGACCAGGAAAGTATACAACAGCCGACTATGCCATTTCTTTAAATGGTGTAGTCGAAAATCCCTGCATCCTCCCAATACTTCTGTAGGGGAGGTAGGGGATTTCTTTGTGTACCTCCTGGACAGCGGCCTCACGACGGGCACGGTAAGGAATTACTGGTCGGCCGTGGCCGCGATCCACCCGGGCTTCCCAGGCGGTTCCACCGTCTCAGATAACCGGGCCATCAGCCAGCTGATCAAAGGGATGTTCGTAACCCATCCCCCAATACGCGAACTGGTCCGGTTATGGGACCTGTTTAGCGTATTGTCAACTTTGACAAAACCTCCTTACGAACCGATAGACTGCTCAACGTTGTTGCAGCTTTCCATCAAGGTTGCGTTCCTCCTGGCTGTCGCTACTTCCCGGCGGCGCAGTGAGCTACACGCCTTGTCAGTGGAGGTAGGACATATCCGGTGGGAACCAGGCGGCGTCCACCTACCTCCCGCGGCCGGTTTCCTGACTAAAAACCCCCCGGACATTTTTGTCCCGGACATCAAGTCCCTTTCATCAGAGGCGAATGACAAACTATGGTGCCCCGTCCGGGCACTTAAGTGGTACATGAACCGTAAGAGATCGCTCCGTACGGGGCATAACCTTTTCATCACAGCCGGCGTCGCAATGTACTATATCACGCTGGATCGTGACCGCCATCCGCTCCGTGCCGGGCGGCTGGCCGGCATTCGAGAACCCTATCCGGGCGCACGACGTTAGGGGGGTAACTGCCTCTTGGGCATTTTTTAAAGGCGTGCCCTTGGCTGATATCACCAAGGCAGCCTGCTGGAAGTGCCCTAACACCTTCACTGGAAGCTACCTGAAGGACGTCCTCCAGACAGATGGCAGGGCAGGAAGGGAGGTTCTGCAGACAGTCAGCCAAGCTTCCAAGAAGCGCTAACTGGTGAGTCTACTTTCCTCTCATATATATTCCTATGTGCATGAGATTTTAAATGAGATGTACTATTATGTTTCTCCCATAATGGCGATACCTCCCTAACGTTTGGCGCATGAACCGGGGCCCCGAGGGCCACGCTCGGCATTCTCCCCTTTCGCGATGCCTCGTGTCTGGGTTGACCTGTTAGGTTTGGCCTCCTGTTCGGAGCCCGACTTCGGACCTTCTGGTTCCCGCGTGACTACGAGGTGAACCATAGGACCTGAGGTTTTCTTAGGCACGCCCGTGTCCTACGCCCCGGCTGACATACATTAGTTCTGCGTATACCCACCGCCTTCCCGGTGCGAGTCTATGCATACGTAGTATTCGCTCTAAAGGTAAGTAGAGTGAAGTAGACCCCCACCCCACAGTATTGTGGGCTGGGTCTACGAGCGAATACTTACCTGTAGAGACCCTCCCTCCTTCCCCACTATACTAGAATTCTTGGAGTGCTTACGCGCGTAACGCTCGAGAAAAAGAGGAAGCTAACCTAGTGCGCATGTCACAGGGCGTCAGGGACAGGACACTTGAGGGCGCCATTGTGTGTGTAAAATTCTTAGCTTATCTGCCTGCCGGCATAGGAAACAATGCATACGTAGTATTCGCTCTACAGGTAAGTATTCGCTCGTAGACCCAGCCCACACTACTGTGGGGTGGGGAATTATCATATTACAAACATCATTATTGTCGCTACATGTATACATGAGAAGCATGTAGTTATTTTGTGTACGATACATGATATTTATGATGTATGTTTATTGATGTACATGAAAGTTTTTGCGTACATACACAATAAGACAAGTTAGAGCGTGATTTTTGTTCATGTGGTGGCACTAAAATTGTGCGGTTTTCCTTTTACATCATCGACTAACACGGTCGGCCATTTATGGGAGTCAAAAATTTGACTCCCATAAATGGCC
>JAUELU010000065.1:3025003-3036184 GCA_032357145.1 Evasterias troschelii | reverse complement strand
CAATCCTCCAAAATCAACCTGTTAATCTCAAGGTCTGATCCCTAGTGCCTTCCTCAATCCTCCAAAATCAACCTGTTATTATCTGAATGTAGCATCCCTAGTGCCTTCCTCATTCATCCCAAATCAACCTGTTAATCTGAATCTAAGACCCCTACCTTCCTCGATCCTCCCTCGATCCTCCAAAACCTGTTAATCTGAATGTAGGATCCCTAGTGCCTTCCTCAATCCTTCAAAATCAACCTGTTAATCTCAAGGTCTGATCCCTAGTGCCTTCCTCATTCATCCCAAATCAACTTGTTAATATGAATCTAAGACCCCTACCTTCCTCGATCCTTTCATCTGAATGTAATATATCTACCCCCCCCCCCACCCCCCCCCCCCCCTTCCCTCCGAAATCAAATGATTAATATGATTAGGATCGATACCCAACTGACATGTTCATCAAATGAATAATTGTAAATCCGCCTTAATCTGCCAAATCCCCCAAATTAGTCTTCAGGATGATTTTGAAGCAGTATACTATAAGATGAGAGGGGTTTGTTAAAGGGATCCCCGGTGTTTCTGGCATTGTTGTGGCATTGTTGTTATCATATTTCACCGTGTAACTTTGTTAAACCTTGGTTCCCATAACTCAAAAAATTAGCATCTTTGCTTCTAAAATGTTTGCCCCGGATATTTAATTTAATACATGCATCGATGTCGCATATTATTAAAAATTTAATGAGAAAGATTATTTTCATTGCATTTTACGCAAAAGTTCGCGATCCCCCCCCCCCTTTCGAAACAGAAAGGTCCTCGGTCCACAAGAGCCGAGTTTCATCATGGTTCCATAGAGCTGCAAAAAAAATCAGACGTTATATACGTTTGTGACTGGTTTCCTCCATGCTTACTTTTGCTAGATATTATTGTTAAGCAACATTTTCTGGCTCAGCAGCATGAAATTGGGCAGCATTTAAATTGTCAAACGTAAAATTGTTGTGAAAAGAATACACTTTTAAATAGTCCTACGTTTTACCTTCACTCTTTAAGAAGTCATTAAGAAGTAACTTGGGTCGATCGCTCAGCTTCGGGTTCACAAATGCCTCTCTCACAGACGCGTAGTCGTTGAGGATAACAATTGTCTTGTTGAATATCTTCACATGGAAAACCGGCCCGTACTTCTCGGCGAGCCTGGCGAAGACACGGTAGGGATCCGTGCCCCGTCGTAAGGCCTCCCATACAACAGCCACGACCGACCCGATGATGGGCACTCGGAGGGGCCCGGGTGGCAGGTTTTTCGGCTTTCTTGTCATCCAAACAAGTATGAGGAGGATAAACACACCTAGGAGTGCTGTGTGAACGTTCAGAGACAAAAAGGAGATCTGCAGGAAGGACATGCTTCAATTATTGACGTTTTTCGCAAAATGAACAACCCTAACACAAGTGGACCTGAGATTGCTTACGGGTCTCGACTAAAATGAAAATGGGACCCCAAACGGGACACTGTTATCGTATGTGTGCTTGTGTTGTTTTTGTACTACGCCACAACGAATTTGAACTCCAAACACTGAGCTGGATCGTGACCCGTACTGAAACCCTGCACACCAAATATTAAAAGAAGGTCACGTTTTATTTTATAGAGCTTTTCAACCCCATCACAATAAGGATTTTTTGGTGGGTCGACGGACTTTTACGGAGGGGGGGGATTCATGCCAAAGTTTTCGGGTGTGTTTTTTATGAAAATTACCGCAAAGAATTCTTTTCACCATGTTCTACATAATGACGTAAAACTCATTTTAAAATTTAACATTAAAGGGCTTTTTGGGGTAGTTTTTGCCAATTTGTTGGTCAAAAGTCATATTAACTCCACATATCAGTATTTTGTTCGATTCCTGTGAAACTTAAAAGTGTTGACGTTGACATAAAAAATTACTTTTATTACTAGGGTCACCGTTGGTGCGCTATAACAGTTGGTTTATCACATTTTTGGAAAATAGTATTTAATTTTGTTGTTCAACCTAAAATCGATTTTCCCACCCCCTTTTGTGACCCAGGATGCAATGATCCGTGCCTGATTGGCAGTCTACTGTATTTCTAGGCCTGAAAAGTTAGAAATTAGCATGTAAAAAACATTATATTGTTCAAAAGATAAGTATAGGCCTACGGCTGAATTCCCACAATGCATTTAACGCCATCATTGTCAAGTCACTGCCACTTTCTTGAGAAAAATTCTTAAACAAGACAGTGGACATCTTTTTTGAAAGAGAAAGAAAAAAATACTTTAAAACGATCAACATCTTTGACGGCAAAAGACCAATCAAAGGATTGCCATGGTAACCGTTGACCCAGGATAAAATATTGGGGGAAATCAGAAATTGTGATAATCGAATTGGGCATCATTTAAAACTCCTGAGAGATAAGACTTTTGCAAATATTTTCTGTAAAGTTTATTATATTCTCCGTATACTGTGCCTTTACAACTGAACCAAGACACTTAACTATTCCTTTATCTTATCCCGACATTCTACCCCCTCTAAGATGAAGCAAAGCCTTACGTATGTGGGTGATTCGAATTATAGATGCTTTTACTGCGCATAAGATAAATTGTGTAGAAAGCCGATGTGTCCCAACTCTTAACAAACTCTAAGAAGACAAATTTGACACCCACGAGTTGTGGTATACTGTACTACAAATGACCCAAACAATTATAGAGAAATAATATGAGAAAACAAAGATATAAAAATGCAAGAGTTAAAACTAGTTTTTGCCTTTATCAATTATTACAGTTTGTGGGTTGTAAATCAAGCCAATGTTGCTCGGAATAAACGAGCCGCGTTCAAAATTGGACTTCAAACAATTTGTGAAAAAATGGGCATGGTGAACCATTCTGAAATCTAATGGCGAAATGTGGTAGAGATATCTTTTAAGCCCTACCGATACCGTGCAGAAATTGTCAATTTGAAACTCTGGGTTCTCGATTTTCTGTAACTTTACACTTGTTTAATTAAACATGTAGAAAAACTCCCCTTCCTCCAAGCAATCCCAATAGTTTCTTTTCAAGTTGCAACAACTTGTATGAATCTACTTTAATCTACTTTTTAAAAGTACAAGTAAGTTTCTTCAAGATATTGTTTCGTTTATTCAAAATAATATTTCGTTCACTCTAAATACCATTTCCTTTCCTCGAAATACTGTTTTATTTTCTCGAGTTTATTTCTTTACCTTAAAATACTATTTCGTTACCTTAAAAATCGAAATAAAATTTAGTACCCTGAAAAGCAGTTTGTTCCGTCGAAATATAATATCGTTCATTCGAAATATTATCTCGTTCCCTTAAAAAATCAGTTCGAAGTGTAATTCCGAAGAACACGAACATAATTTGTATAATATATTATTATAAATAAAAGTTTTGGAAAAGCTTACCACCCTTTTGTTCTCTTTTAGATGTAACTTCCCTAATGCAATATTAGTAGCAGGAGACGGTAATAATTGGTGTTAAGTGTTTTTTCATTGTGTTTCCCATAAAACCGAACCTATATACAAGCATCTTATGAAGCTACCTTGACTATGGCTATGGCGCTAGATTTGGCAACAAATTTAAAGAAAAGGGATTTCCAGAATTCCGGCCACTGCAGGAAGCTGTTCATTCGGACCCACCCTCAGTCACGTTCGATGGCACAAGTATCAAAGGGGAATGGAGAGTGGGTTAATCCAGGTTGGGCCTTGAGGTTCAGCGGCGGTGAGTTGTCCGGTTTCTTGAACTCAAACCGATGCATGAAGTAAGAGAAGAAGACGAAAATCTCCATCTTGGCCAGATGCTCGCCGATGCAGCTACGCCGACCTGGATCATCAACGGATAAATATGAATAAAAAAATCTTTGTTTAGTAACTTCTTCATTATCCACTAGGGCACACCATTTCTTCCACCTTCCATGTACATGTACATGTTATCATCCTCCTGTCCAGGCATCACTGTGTCCAGGGCTCTTATACTCGAGCCCGCTTTATTATAAAGCATATTTAAGTACTTCTTACAGATTGCAATATGCATCATATGACGGCATCATAACAGCACACAAATCTCTGAAGATAGTGTTAAAAAAAAACTTACTCTTACTTTAGAAAGTTTATCTTGGGCAAAGACAATGAATATGCTTATCTTCTGCAAATTCAGCTTACTCACCAGTACTGAATGGTATCAACTCTTCAGGTTTCACGGCCTTGCCTTCAGCGGTCAAAAATCTCTCGGGTTTGAACTTCTCTGGTTCCGGCCAAAGACTCGGGTCTCGGAAGATGTTCCAAAGATTGGGAATCAGGAGGGTACCCTTTGGTATATTGAAACCGTGGATCTTGGTATCTTCACTGGCACAGTGTGGGACGCCAATGGGTGTAATAGAAGCCATGCGCTGTACCTCTAAAACAACGGCATAGATGAAGTTTAGCTTGGGCTTGTCCGTCAGTCGAGGCAGCCGGTTGCGACCAACTGCGGCGTCAATCTCTGCATGGACCCGCTTCTGGATGTCAGGGTAAGCCATCATGTACAGGATACTCCACTGGAGTGTCGTGGCTGTTGTCTCCGTGCCTGCCGCGAACAGATTCGCTATCGTTCCAATCATGTTACCTTCGCTGAGATGCCAATGCTTCATTGATTTGTGAGTGGCAGTCCCATTGAATGTACCGTCAGTCGTCTTAACTTCAGGTGAACCTTGGATCTCCAGTAGGTACGCGTCGGTTAAATCTTTCACATTGTCAGCATCAAAATGTTCACGATGATTATCGATGATATTCTTTATAAACCTTGAGACACTTTCAAAATTGTTTGACACTTCATCCATCCCAGAAAAAGGAACATGACGAATGTGGCGCGAGAAAAATGTCAATTTCAAGAACCCCGCTGGCCCAAGGAGTTGAACGTTGCGGCTCAGGAGGGAGAGCAACTCTTTGAATCTGCGGTCGGAATACTCGTAGCGTTGTCCTAAGACGACGGCGCAGATCACGTTGGACACGGCATTGCTGAGGAACGACTTGGGGTTGAAAGACTTCCCGTCCAACTTGACCATCTCATCAATCAACGCTTCAGCTTCGGTGCCGATCTGATCCTCGAAGCTTGACCTCCCCACCCCGAAACTCCGTAGAATAGTCAGGCAGAAACGGCGAAGCTCCACCCATCGCTCCCCTGACGCAGCAGCAACCCCTGTACACAAGGAAAAGACAGTTGAACAAACCCGCTGATTAGAGTCGTTTACTTTGTTCCCCCAAAATTTAGTAAAATTTACATTCAAGTAAAACGCTGTGGGTCTTTTTTCAATGTTTACATTACAACCTAGTCTCAAAATAATACCACAGGAGCCTAGTTAAACTTTACAAAAGTTACAGTACATTTTGTGACAGTGAATGCCAGGCAGGGCTTCCTTTGTACAGATAAGCTTTTCAATCCCGAGTGAAACTTTTTAATAGACCGTGTAGTTCGTGAGTCACACTTTACAACAAGGCAATGCTAGAGCAAATACGTTACCCCAAAACTCGCCGTCACACACAAAAATCAAACAGATTCATACTTTTGAATGAGATGTTTTACCCACCAGAAAATAAAAGATACTATTATTTAGGTAAGGAAATAAACTCAGGGCTTTTTCCGAGTGGAACTTTTAAAATATTTAACCTTTTTGGAGTTATTCCTTTAATCTGAACGTAATATCCCTGCTCATAGTTTTGCAGTTAACAGAAAATCGTTAAGCAACATTTTCTGGCTCAGCAGCATGAAATTGGGCAGCATTTTAATCGTCAAACGTAAAATTGTTGTGAAAAGAATACACTTTTAAATAGTCCTACGTTTTTACCTTCACTCTTTAAAAAGTCACTGAGAAGTAACTTGGGTCGATCGCTCAGCTTCGGGTTCACAAATGCCTCTCTCACAGATGCGTAGTCGTTGAGGATAACAATTGTCTTGTTGAATATCTTCACATGGAAAACCGGCCCGTACTTCTCGGCGAGCCTGGCGAAGACACGGTAGGGATCCGTGCCCCGTCGTAAGGCCTCCCATACAACAGCCACGACCGACCCGATGATGGGCACTCGGAGGGGCCCGGGTGGCAGGTTTTTCGGCTTTCTTGTCATCCAAACAAGTATGAGGAGGATAAACACACCTAGGAGTGCTGTCTGAACGTTCAGATACAAAAATGAGATCTGCAGGAAGGACATGCTTCAATTATTGACGTTTTTCGCAAAAAGGAACAATGTTTGTGGTTTCAGTTCTCGACTGAAAAGGTGAACAGGCAGTTTTTGTGTTTATGTGTTGTGCTATATACGCAACAGTGATTTAGACCTACATATTCTGAGATCGTGACCCGTACTGAATCCCTGCACATCAGCGTCAAAGGTCGCCTTTTTATCTTTCTTTTGTCGTCACACCAAAGAGTTGTTTACCAGAAGAACTGCATTAAAGGCGTGTGTACAACATTAGTAAGGTTGAAAATATAAATGTTCACAGATTTGCACATAACTTACATGGTATAAAGATGGTCATGGTGGAAAACTTCCCTTGAAATAGTTTGCTTGAAATGCCATAGTTTTTAGGAAATGAGTAACATGATCCTGCAGGATAAAGTCCGATGTTTGAAAACAAGTTAAAACATAATAATAAGGTTTTTTCACTGTTTTCTCATGACTCCGAAGACCGATTGAGCTAAAACTTTTACAGGTTTATTACTTCATGTACATGTGTATATGTTGGGTCACATCAAGTGTGGATACAGGTTTTTGGCAATTACCACAATTTTTGTACACAACCTTTAAAGGTGTGTGAGGCCCAGTTTCAAAGAAGTTTTCGCTCTATACAGGAACGGCCTTTTTCTGAATTTTCTCTTTTTTGTTTGCGGGGGGGGGGGGGCTTTATTACGGGGGGTAGGGGCCTACCTTCTAAAGTCCAAGAGTGGTTTTTATGAAACTTATCACAAATATTAATTTCACCAAGTCCATGACTCAAAAGAAATTCAAACATTTTAAAGGGCATTTTGGGGTAGCTTTTGGTATTTTCTCCTTAACACCCGTATTTTTTGTCCAACTGCTATAAAACTTGGCAAACTTGTTTGTTTGATAAAATCTCCACGTTACACTCTTTTTTTATACTGGGGTCACTGTTGGGGGCGCTAGCCTATAATTTGTTGTCCCATCTGATAATATATTATTTTTCTTAGAAATTGTTATTTCCGCCCACTTTTTGGTGCCAAGGGTGCAATGATGCATGCCTGATTGATTGGCCGGGAAAGTTAGAAATTAGCACGTGAAAAACATTCTGTGTCTAAACTCCAGCTAAGGAGAGTCTCATACCACGAGTTGGCAGTTGTTGTATACTACTGTGCCCGATACGGTGCAGAGGATACCTCTAATGTTCCCTTACTTTTTTAACACATTTATTTCCTCTGATACCCCCTAAAATCCGCTCAAGAGTTCCTGAGATTCTAAAGCCACACACAATGAAGACACTAGGGGGGCACACTATACCCCCATATCGAGCTACCAAATTTGTGTTTTTGGTGTGTGGGATTACTTGAGATTATGCCTAATCATCATAACATCAGTAAAAGGTCATGTAGGCCTACATGACAGTATGGTCAGTTGACACGTCGTGACAAGCTTACTCATTCGAAGAATTGGTGTCGCTCTGGTGGAGATCTAGACTTGATTTCAAGTCTGAGATTGCGGTTATTTCTCTGCATCAGATTTCTCTGCATCAGCCACGCGAAATTCCCCCGCAGATTGGCTATCGCACGGAGGTTAATCCGCAAGAGGGCGCCTATCAGGTAGACTCATAGAAATAGAACCCGGGTTCTATTTCTATGGGTAGACTTAATTATAGTATAGTGGAGATCTGACTGAACCACAGTAAAACGAGCATGATAGATCTGGCTTTTGCCGTTTTTAAAAAGTTTATTAAAATAATTCTCTGTACTGTCCCAAGACACTTTATTATTCCCTCTTTGACATTACCTCCAGGAAGAAACAAAGCCTTGGGTATGTACTGTGTGTGGTTCGAATCGGGATAATGTTTCTACTGCGCATAGCTTTACAGTGTTGTGAGTGGGTGTGTTTTAGCACACCATCAACAAGTTTGACGCACATTATAAGGCATGCTGTGTCAACACATACCGAGCTGTGATATACTGTACTACAAAATGGCCTAAACGCTAGTAGGGAATTAAGAAAACAAATATTATAAAGTAGCAATAGTTAAAACCACGTTTTCCATATGAATAACAAGTTTGTTCCACCGCGTCGACTAATGAACCATTTTGAAGTCTTATGGCGAAAAGTGGTAAGGCCCTACCGAAACCGTGCGAAAACAAATTGTCATTTTCAGACTCTGGATTATCTGTGACTTTACACTTTTTTTATCCTACATGGCGGAAAAGTCTCAATCCTCTAATTTAACTAAACAGTTTCTTTTCATAATCCATTGTATACAGTTGTATATAGTTGCAACAACCGAATTTACATGGGACAGCAATTTTTGGCGGAGCACCTAACAAATACAAGAAGTCCCTAAATAATATGAAAAAATGAATACTGATGAAAGTTCGCCTTGAACAAAGACACTAAAAATGCACTGACAATATTCTGCTCAGAACTAAACCCTTTTCCGTGAGTTATTACAGTTTGCGGGCTGTAACCAAGCCAATTTGGAAACAGTCTTTAAATATTCATAATATTTCCCAGTAAAAGCAAGCAGCGTTCAGTAGTGGACAGCGTTCAACAATCATAGGAAATGAAGCAATGTATAATAAAAACCATTAAAAATCATTATAGTTTGTGTTTTTAAACCAAGCTACACACTCATTGCACAGTAAAGCAAGTCATTTTCGTGTTGGGACTTTCCAAAAGTGTTTTTTACCGAGTCACCCGAGTAGCAAACAGTGGCTACTCGGGTCCTCTGTGTAGTACGGCACCCCTAAATTAAGGGACATAGGCCAAATGAGAAAAAAATTAACTTTACGAGAAATAAGGTTCTCTGTGTATTTCTTGCACTCAAAATACTTTCATGCTCGAATCATTTTGGGCATGCACTAATTCATCTGAGCCTTATAAAAAATAATCACAAGGCCTCGTTCGCATTTGATTAAATAAGATGATGTTATGGCCTATTTAGTGGCATGGAGAAAGCTCCATGTTGTGATAAACTACGAAATCCCAATGAAATCACTTATCAAATGAAATAGTTGGGCCTGAAAAAACCAGTGCCATGTCATTATCCTTGCGGATAAAGACGGGGACCCACGCAAATAATATAGCCTTGGTGGCGCTTTGTTGGTTTACTTGTCGTTGTCTCCGTACAATCATGCTCAAGGTTGATGTTTTTTTAGAGGGCGCAGTAATGGTAGTGCTCGTTTGTGGTTGCAACCACTAGAGTAATCCCATTGACCTCATTGTGATATGTTCTTTCACAATGAGTCTCTCGGGTTTTGTGACAGATTGTTTAATATCAATCTGGTGACTTTTCGTTCAGTTTTTGACAAATCAACCATTTGCATGTTTTCCCAAAATGACACATCTCCCCAATTTTCCCCCAAACCGGATTGCTCATACTCACAGTTTTTCTCAGAAAAATCCCTCAACCTGTCAAGCCAAATAGGACATACTTAAACGCCAAAATATATCGTGTCTCCTCAAAAGTTAAAGCACACTAGAGCCCCAGGTTGTGGGAAATGGATCATTACACACTCTATTCGTTGCATTGCCCCCCTCACCCCACAATTTTGTTCAAATCGAGTGTGGTGCACCCTTGTGCACTGGTATAGAGCAGTCCACTATTTCCGTCTTTTTCGTGGGAATTCCCTGATTACATTCCCAAGTGAACCGAACACAGGGCAGGAAAGCACGTAGTCTTTTCAGGTGGTGAAAATTCACTAGTGTCAACAAGTCACAAGCTGTTCAGTTTGTGACTTGTTGACACTAGTGAATTTTGTTCGAGATCTTCATATGTTATGGTTCTTATAGACTGAAGTTAGTAAAGTGTAGATTCAATCAATGATTTTTCTTTAAAATAACAGCGTTTCTGACGAATAGTTTATGATGATTAACCATTATCTAAAATAACACACCAAAAAGCTAGTGACGTATTATGCAATATTATTGCTTATCATTATACATACAGTTCAACAAATCTATCAGCCAGCATTGACAATACCGGTTGGCTATAGCCATTACGAGTAACCGAATAGGCCACCATGCTAGACTGGGCACACGTCCGGCTTCTATAGAACCTTATGCAAAGAATGCGTCCATTTTTCTTGGCTCTCATTGAACCAACAACATAACCCAAACCGAGGATGTGTTACAAACTGATTGTCTATGGCCGAATCACTGAAATCCACGTGAACGATGCATACCTTAAGCCCCCACTGGGAGGTCAACGGAAGACCTATCATTGGCTGAGAGTTGTGCGCAGCGCGTTGACCTTAGCAATGTCGACCAATGGATTGGAAAACTATGGGAAGCCATAACTGCAAAGCAAATAGTATGGATAACCACTGTTTGTAACAATGTTACACACAATTTCCGAAAACAGCGCTGAATTTGTTGGAAATAAAGCAACCAATCATGGGATGTTTTTGTTTTAAACTGAAAGGTTGCAGAATGTTGGATTTTGTTACAACATAAGATTGAAAGCTTTACTAACAAATATCCGGCCGACCACCCCAACAAGTTTTGTTTTCAACAAAAGAAAGGTCCCTAGCTAAATGTTGCCCAACTCGGCCAATGTTTTGGCATCCATTGCTGCAATTCCACTACATATTTAGAGAACGTGGTAGGATATTTCGAAAAGCAAACTGAACATAAAGTCACCATGGCAAATAAATTCGATGCTGTAATGTTTTATACTCCGGTACAGACAGTAGAAATGAAAAAATTCTGGGTTGAATAAAGCATTTTTCTTTTCAACCTCAAATTAAACAAAGTCTTACCAAGCAAGTTTCCCTTGTGGTTTATGACTGATTATTTGGAACACATAAGTTGCATCCCTTAAAGGTGATCCCTCTGCTGCCGCTTCCCAGCAGGTTGGATCGTAAATTTGGGTGTGACCCCTAGTTAAACAGCAGTTACAGTTTGTATGCCTTCTGACCGGCACCCACTGATCTCTATTATACTGACTGGATAGCGGGTTGAGTGCGTTCATTGAAGCCACCGCAGCTCAGTGGACGCCAT
>JAUELU010000065.1:3011754-3024903 GCA_032357145.1 Evasterias troschelii | reverse complement strand
TTGTTGTTGTTGTTGTTGTTGTTGTTGTTGTTGTTGTTGTTGTTGTTGTTGTTGTTGTTGTTGTTGTTGTTGTTTTGGGGGGATACACTTCTCTGTTAAAGAGAAAGATGTTGCGTTTAAAGTACGGGAACATTTGGGGGACGCCCTCTGCCATAATAGGCTCTTGGGCATGCCTAGGCTATAGATATGTTTCTAGCTCTTAGCAGTTTTTCAAATGGACATATAAATATTATTTCAAGGACTATTGTTAGTGGTTTCGTTGAAAAAGGCTGGCGTTGAGGCGTGTTTATACTCACGGTTAGAACGGCCCACGAGGTTGTATACGTCTCCGTGTTGACGGGCGTGGCTTGACCCGGCCTCCTGCCAACTGGCGTATTCCTTTCTAAGCCGCCGAAACCTGGCAGTGCTTAGTTTAGACCCGTGGAAACGCTCGGTGCCACGTCCTCTACCGTTTATTGTCATGCCCATCGTGCGTGTAACAGTCTTGAATTATGTTATTTTACATATAAAGAAAAGGGAAACAAGTATTGCTGGAGGTTCTGTTGTTTTATTGGTTGAATAATTATCTACGGAAAACATTCATGATGACATATCAGTTCTTTACATGACAATCGTTCTCCCACTCTTTATAAAAAATAATTCACTTCAGTAGCCACTTGTCGCTTCCAATTACTCTGAAAATGAAACTGTCTGGATTACAAATAAATTGCAAATAACAGGAAAACGGATGATTTGATTAGGATGTCGAAATGACAACATAAACTGAAACCGAAACCAGAACCCACCCTTTTGAACCATTTTCGGCGTGGAAACCTCCTCGCAGCCGCAACTCCGTTCACTAAACTCAGCAACACCACGCAGGCGATCGTTGCCAAGATTAAGTTTCCTCGAAGCTCCATATTGTGACTTTGTTTGGCGGCAATTCCTGGTCTTTCAATACCCCTATAATCCCCGAGAGAATCTGTGTTGTCTGTGAAATTTACACTCACAAAAAATGGAGACATGGATTTGGACTTCACTGCATGCTGTGCCGTACAATAATGCGAGCGCTAATTAGAGAAGAGTCTTTTAATTATCACATTCTTGTCACCAACAATGACACAATGGCCTTGTTGCCGTCCTACTTTCCAAAACAAAGGAATCCATAACGAGAAAATAAGAACCACTTTAATTAAGCACGTGTTTATAATACTGTGGAATAATCCCACAATGGCAAATTTTAACAAGATTGTTCAAGGCACATGTCATTATGCGAGTACACAAGTGTTTTTGATAGATGGTTCAACATACAGCAATGTATGGTTGGAGTGATAACAGACCAACATCTACCATATTATGATCATGTCCTGTCGTTCATAACGAATATGAATACTAATTAACTTTCCATAAGACTTATATAAAAAAGGGTCTGTAATCACTCTAAAAATTAATGGCAACAATAAACTTACTTGCTCAGAAGTACAGCAGCTTTCTATAGCGTAAAGCATTTTGAAAATCATTTCACTTCGAAGTAATGTGGTTACGGAAAGGCATATCAGTTTTTTAGCCCCCAAATCTGAATCTGAGAAACATTTTTGTCAGAAAAACGTTCCACAGATTGTGTACTCCTATGGGAATTATTTCTTCCTGCGTGGATATATTTCGCTCCGGTTTTCGGCGGTATCTCAAAAACGAAATTAAATTTTCACATGTTAGTTTTTCATATATTATCTACATTTATCTAGGATTTAAACAATTGGAACAGTTCACTAAACGAAAGTTATACTTTGCCTTTAACATGACCACAACGCATATCAGAGGCAATTTCCTGAGTTAGGACTAAAGGGCGTCACAAACGGGATTCCCCGTGTCCCCCGGCAGTATCTGGTATTCGGTGAAATGCTTTTGTCCAGATGCAATTCCTTTTTTATTTTTTGGAAGTTCGCGGAAACTTAATATTTGGCTCACCGTCCACCACTGTGTTTAGGCCTACTTATACCAATAAGAGAAAGTGTCGAATTGCAGGCATTGATAGACAACAGCGGTTGTCAAACCAGTGGAGGTTGGTTAGAATACATGTAGTGTAGGCCCATATAGTGTCTTTTCATTGCTTTAATAGTAATTTTAGAGGAAGTACTCTAAAGTTCATTAACAAAACTCATCAATGATCTTGTCCTACGTCCGCTTATAATGCAAACAACCAGTTTTGTTTATTGTAATTCGAAGAAAGCCCTTTGTTCTCCCATTGTTTTGACTTTTTTTTGCGACTTTCTCATTAAAGGACGTCCTCGGGTAATTCATTTTCCCAGGTCCCTTTTGATAAAGCCCTCGGTTTGAACGTGTAGACGTGCTCACTGAAGATCACACGATGGCACTATCATTACATTTGCGGATGTTGTCTTCCACAAACCATGGATGTAGACATAAATAGCACAAACCAAGCATCCCCAAATTAGCCATTGACTATAGAGTGCATTTTTATCAGTTTGTGGAGGAAACGACTAGACTTTTTGTCTTTTCCACAGTTACGCAAAGCGATAGTGCTTGATTCTATTTCTATAGACCGTGATAACATCACCCAAACATGCACGTTAATGGTACATGCTTAAAATGTAAGTATACGTTTGGTAACCACTCTTGCGACTAATAACAAATTATTGGCTAGAAATACATCAGCTTTCAATAGTATAAAGCCTTTTTCAGAAACATTTCACTTCGAAGTAATGTAGTTATGTAAAAATATCAGTGTTTATGCCCCTAAATTTGGATCAGAAAAACGTTTCTGTCCGAAACGTTTCTAAGATTGTGTATTCCTACCAGGAATCCTACGTGGACATACTCTCCCCGGATTTTCGGCGATATCTCAAAAGCAAGACCACCTTTTTAAGTGAAATTTTCATAGGTTAGTTTTATTGTAAAAATCTACATTTATATAGGATTGAAACGATCGAAAGGTAACAAACCCCCGAATGTATACTTTGCCTTTAAAATATTCAATAGCTAGGCATATTTCAGTGTTACTGTTAGTCTGTACAATGGCGTACGTGACTGCAGGCTGCCTGTTTTCTGAGAAGCATTGAATGCCTTTGGCTTTCAGTAAGTTGATACTGAAGGCACCCTGAAGGTCAATTGAATTCGTTTAGAATCGTCTACCGGTACCGGTCTGAATTTTCAATAAACAACGGGGGAGAATGTGTCTGTGCCATTATTATAAGCCTTGGTTTTTTGGCTTGTTTCCACTCATGTAAAATAGAATACCTAAAAAGAAGGGTCAGAATGGAGAGCTATCTGGAAACCCAGATGGATTATTGATGACCATAAAGTATGTGCCAATGGGCAAAACTTGAAAAAGAATAATTTTATGCTTTTCGAAGAAAGCAACATGGGAAATGAATGAACATGAGAAACGCCGATTGAACCCTCACTTTAGCTATTACGGGGTTGAAGAAAACTTTGAAAACACATTAACACGATGTAACTTTGTCTAGACTGGCATTGGGGAAAGAGCAAGTCAACCTTCATTTAATAACATTAGGATCGAGGGTGCCCGGAGACCATACTAAAAATGGAGTTCCATTCTGACAAAACATCTGAATTAAACACCTAGAGAGACAAGACAATCACTCGGGATGAAATTTTCGGCAGAATAGACGGAAATGTAATGCTGGAGGAATGTTATTCCAAACAGATTCCACAATGCCGGTTTGTTCGTACATCGTCGTTTGAAATCCGGCGTAGTATTATTATAGCCACCAATTTGTTCATATCTACTGCTGCTATGATGTAAATTACAATCTGGGGTTGGGGAAAATACGAAGCAAGCACCACATTAGTATTAAGCCTCATGCAACAACTGTTTGGAGCAGTTAAAACATGTTTTCTATAATTCAAAGTTAGATAAATCTGTGGCATTGCTTAAAAAAAGCACTTTGCATATTCACAATGCGGTGCAGCCATGTGGTACATCGTTGTTTGATCTTTTGTAATGTGTAGGATCGCCAACAACGTGGACGTCAATTCTAGACGTGCAAGCCCCACTCGGGTGTTGCTATTTTTGGGGGGATAATAATTTCAACAACAGATGTGTAAAAGCCGCGGTAGATTACAACAATTGAGTATTTATAGAGGCCTATTAATAGGGTCAATAAACCTTTTAAACCTCGATCAAAACCAGAGAAAGAGGGAGGGAAAACAATTTCAAGCGAAGCCTAGGCCTCATATTCACCTCTCTGAAATAAAATCCTCCTTAAAAATTATATTTATACAAAACTATTGAAAAACAATTAATACCCACAGCAACTTGGTGTAAATAAAATCTCAATTCTTGTACAATAATTTTTTTTTTTTAAATTAACATTGAAATACAAATAAAACTTGGGATGAGGAAGCGTATTATTTAGAAGCCCCCTTTGGGAATCATGCACTAATGTGAGCAACCATTACCTAGTTTAATGACAACATATTTCTTAATTGTTTTCTAGTAGAGTATATATATATACATATATTTCATGGCCACACTTTACTTTATTTCCCAACAAAAATGATATCCTATTTTTTTTATGTTCATGAGGCTAAATTAAAGAGGAAGGGGAGTGACCAACTCAATTTTGTTTTGTACTTATTTTGTCATAGATAGAGTCCTCATGTGAGTGGGAAAATTACAAGTCTCTAACCTCACATTAAAATGCTGTAAATTGCCATTTTATTCAATACCCTTCCAGTGCAAACAATTGTCAACATTCAAAACATCTGATGCCGGCCATCAATCTGAGAAAAATTAACTTCAACATTTTTGTACGGGGATGTTTGGTTCAGTCCTGACTTTCAATTTTGTTTTAGTCAAAACAGCTTTGAATTTTGTTGACTGTCAAAAAAGTCCTCCTTGGAATGTTTAGATCTGTTAGTTGTTGAATTATAATGACGTCATAGTTCAAATTTCGCTCACAAAAAGTCAGTTAACTAAAACATCTCTGTACAAAAAATTTGTGACCCATTTTTCTCAAAATCATGTCGTCAGATGTTTTGGATGTTGAAACAATTTGCACCGGGTCTATCGAATACAATGGCAATTTACAACATTTTAATGTGAGGTTGGAAACTTGTAACTTTTTCCCAACTCACATGAGGACTCTATCTACTGGAAAATGAGTACATCACAAAATTGAATAAACAGAATCGCACACATGTATTAAGGGACCATGGTCCGAAGTTCGAATACGCGTGCTTGCCCAGTCTATCCTTCACAACACAGCAAAGTCTTATCGTAAGTGTAATGCTTTTTAGTAGAGTCAGTTTGAACTGGATTCTTCACAATCAGGCACAGCACCCAAAAGTCCGCTGAAAGTTTAATATGATAACATTATATACAATACACAATACATCATAATAAATGAACTTTTAAAACGTGTGCATGAATAGTTATCATAGTTTATCAACCATAGCCTATATTACTGTTACTAGCACCCGGTATGCTACAACCTCTTTTGTATAAGTATATGCAGGGTTCTAAGAAGAGGGTTAGGGTTTGGGGTCAAGGTTGATAGATTTGACATTTTTGGGAATATGCTTGAAAAATACACAATAAATTATACTAGCGTATGTAGTTGTTCGGCTGTTATAAAACTTTCTACCATAAATATAGCAATAAATCCTCAAAATTCACAAAGCAACCGAATAACCAGTAATCTTATGGTCTTTCTACAACCATTTCAAAATATACATATAACTCAGCGTTAAAAGATAAAAAGACAACACTGTACAATAATAAAACTTCATTGAACAATCGAATACAGATAAGATCAGTTATATATTACCACACACACAGACCCTTGTTATTTGATTGGTGGAACACGCGTGACGTGTCATGCTTCAAAATGTAATACACCCGGCGTATATGGAAAATTATAGTACGCTAGATGCTTTGCAGTGTTGTTTCCAAAATGATCGTTCCCCAACTGTTTGTCCAAACGAGGCAAGGTCGTGTCATGGCGGACAAGCTGGTGTCAACATGATAGTTTGGAGGGATTTAAACAAATTCAGAGTGTGGAGTGGACGAGTTGCCGTGTCTAATTTGTGTTTTTTGGGGGACCAACGAAAAATGACAAGGATCAAGGTGTGGGTTTATATCAAACGAATGTTGAATATTGTTTGTTCTTGCATTGTCACAGAATGTAATCACCCAGTGAAATCTGGCTTTACCATTCATCACTTGGTCTTGTGTATCTCGTGAAATAGAATAGTCTGGGTTTCACCTCGTGATTATATCATGCGACAATGCACTCACTACGCATCCAATATTTGTTTATTAGGCCTAAGTGCATGTTCACTATAATTATATTAATATTTAGGAAAAGCAGATTTGAACGAACGAAGGCTAATACCCTTTTAAATAAGTTTATAACAGTTTAATGTATTAAACCTCCCGACATTCTGTAAAATTATAAGCTATCACACTAACCCCCTTGACCAATATGGCTGTTATCACTGCCCATTCAGAACAAATATTCACGTAGGCATATAGGTGTAAACTGCAATGAGTAAACTAGTTCTCAAAAGATTATAGATGTAGTTGTTGATAAATATCAAATCAATAATTTTATACCAAAATAAATCTGGTCCATTCCCCATTTTAAAAAATCAGTCTCGAAGAAGCGCACACGTATTGAATGGTATCGGGTAGCGAGTCAACCCGACCATTGCCTCAAACGTCAGCGGTGGAGAGTCGTCTGGCTTCCTGAAGGTGAATTGATGCATGAAATACGTGAAGAAAATGAAGAGTTCCATCTTGGCCAAGTGCTCACCAATGCAACTCCGTCGACCTTTCGTATTTAGAAACGGAGAAAACAAAATGCATTAGAAAATACACTGGTACTGACTCCATGTTTTTCCCATAATCATCACTAGCCTCATTTACATTCGACAAGACTTGATCAATGATAGGTACGACCAGCCCTTTATGCAATAACAAACACAATTGCTGCATCCGTATCATCCTGTATGGCAAAACTATAGGTGAAAGTTTTGGAGGATCTAGGCATTATTGAACTGGGAGTATTTTATTGACACCGAGAGATGGGACATATCACGGTTGGTTTGGCTATGACATCATCCCGAGTGTGGAAAGGTCAGAGGGATAAATTCAAAGAATTGGGTGTGGGGGTTGAGAAGAGGCCCAGCAACGTTTGTTATGTAATACTGTTTATAGGGGATGTTAGTGGTTTGGTTTGGTGAGAAGTGAAAACAGGCCTACCTATACTAAATGGAATCAACTCGTCGGGCTTAAGAGCTCTGCCGTTCGTGTCAAGAAACCTCTCCGGTTTGAATTTCGCTGGTTCAGGCCAGACTTTCTCGTCTCGAAATAATGCCCACAAGTTTGAGATGACGATCATCCCTTTGTGAATCGCAAATCCGCGTACTTCAGTATCAGCCGAGGCGGCGTGAGGCATACCAAGTGGGACAACAACAGAGATCCTCTGAATTTCCCACAAGACAGCCTGGGTGAAGTTTAGCTCGGTTTTGTCGGCAAGCCTCGGCAGGCGGTTGCGACCGACCACTGTATCGATCTCTTCCTGGACTTTCCTTTGGATGTCCGGGTATGCCATCATGTAGACAACTGCCCATAACAGCGTGGTGGCTGTAGTCTCCATCCCAGCCGCAAAGAGGTTTCCGAGAGTGCCGACGATGTTGTTGTCATTAAGATGAGGATGTTTTAATGTACCAGAGTGTTCTGAAGCGGATGCCTGTGAGAGTGATTTATTTGCCTCCTCGTTGTGGATAATCTCCATCAAGTACGTATCAGTGAAGTCTTGTAGATTTTCTAGATCGAACTTTAATCGGTGTGACGCAACGACGTCCAGTAAGAAGCTTCGGAACTCGCCGAAGCTAGCGAAGACGTCGGCTTTGTTCCTGGTAAAAATACGCATGGCCGGTATGGCGTTTTTTAGCCCGCCAGATCCGATGTGATTCACAATGCGGTGTATGACCCTCATCAGGTTGGAAAACGTAGGGTCTGAGTACTCGTAACGCTTGCCCACGACCACGGAACAAATGACGTTGGCTACGGCGTTGCCGAAAAGGTGCTTTGGGTCGAATCCCTTCCCCTTATGACTTGATATCTCCTGAATGAGAGCTTCGGCCTCGGTGCCGATCCGGTGCTCGAAGGTGGCCTTGCCGACCCCGAGACTGCGGAGCACAGTGAGTGAAAACTGCCTGAGATCTTTCCATTTTTTACCGGATGACATGGCGACACCTGCATGACGAAATCAAAATAAATTCGCATTAAACACATTCTTTTTAACTGCTATAATGGTGGAATGAGACCCCCCAAAAAAAAAAAAAAAAAAAAATGGACACTAAACAAAACAAAAACAAAACAAAACCGAACGAAACAAACAAGCAAACAAACAACCCAACAAACAAAAAACAAACAAACAGGCAATAAAGATAATTAAAATGTCCCTTAAACATGTGTTTCCTTTCTAGAACTGTGCATTGATTTGAAAATCACAACTTATTTCAAAATTGTATTTTTTCCCCAAACAGCTGAAACCTTCCTTTCTTCAGGAATCCCGCACCTTTCTATATCAAACATGAATACCGTGATTAATTTGCTCAAACCTGTATTAAATTTGATGTCCAACCATTACCTCCGTTACCTTCGCAGAATACGAGATCACTGGCGCAATTCCTTTCCCACGTGATTCGGGGTGGGGGGTAGACGGGGGAAACACTTTGCTTCGCCGGGGGCAGAGCGGGAGCACGTGGCGAATAAATACTGTAGCATAACATACACTCCATGGATTCACCATTTTCCTAACTTATGGTTACCCTGTCTGCTTGTGATATTACCAGACTTAGTACATGAGCTTTTTCCTTTGCTTCCCCGGGAACCAGGATAAAGTTGGCTGAACCATGGGTGAACCACCATGTCAATTAACTGAGTCTCGCCACGGAGGAAGGAGGCGCGTACGCGTGTTGAGTAGAGAGAACAAAACTCTGAGCTTCGTGCCGGACGGAACTTTTCTCATCCTAACGCGTACAATATTCTAAATAATTAAGAACACGTTTGCCATGCCTGCATGACCTGGGCCCAATTTCATAAAGCTGTTAGTGTTAAGCAGAAAATAATGCTTATCAAATTTATATGCTAAGCAAAAAATGAGTGGGGGACCAGTTACAACAATGTAAACTTTAAGGAGTTTTGGCCGGTAACCAGTTTCTGCTAAGCAACATTTTTCTGTGCTTAGTAAGTTTTTGTGCTTACAGGCTTTATGAATTGGGCCCAGAAATTAGGAAGGAAGCCAACTTGAAGCCAACTTGGCCGTTTCAAAAAATTGATGGCTACGGCTTCAGGCACGGCTGGATGGCCACATCATCATGCGTTGATGTGTAGAATGTCCTTAGCAATACCCTTTTTAGCAATAGTTGTAGCCGTAACCACCAAAAGACCCCTTGCACTAGCCGCCATCTTTGATGAAACGTGCACGCATGAAGAGCCATCATTGGCTGAGAGTCGTGCGTAGCGCGTACACGCGTGAACTTTTCCATTGTTTTTCATCAAAGATGGCGGTCAATGACGTCACGTGCACTCCATCTATTCGGATACAGCCTTTAGACATTATGTAAACTGGTGCAGTAAACGAACTGTAAACTGAGAGAAAGATCAACCATGTTAATCATTTGCTATCGGAGTTGTTGTCTCCGAAATGACTTGATAAATGATGTCCGTACCTTCCGCCCCCGGCTACCTCCATTTGAAATCTTGACTTTTGAGATTAAACATTACCAAAGTATAATGTTACAATTTATTAGCTTTAATCTGACAATTTCAATAATTTTGTAAAACTATTTGTTCACTTTATACATCATATGTTTTTACAGTCACGTCAGATTATCTAAAGGCCTAAATGGCGAAATACGAAGCGCTGGTAATTTCCTTTTTAATTTGCCAGAAGTTCCCCAAGAAAAATTGTGCATCCCTTTCTACCCCTCTAAAATCATTCTAGATGTTGTTGGTACATGTCATTTCTCTTGTCGCTATCACTTTTTGAAGTAAAATTTTCACAGGTTAGTTCAATTGTATATAAAAATTATCTACATTTATACAACATTAAAACAATCAAACGGTAAAAATATATATAACCTTAGTACATTACTTGCTTCGGTTCGAGGGCGCGGTAGAACGAATGTTGGTGTTGGTCCCCCCCCCCCCCCCCCTCATGCAATAACTCAAAAGAAAGTCCTAAAGATAGAAGCTCTAAAGACCCTGATGTTTGAAAGTGACAAACACCCTGATGAAAGTGGTTCATCAACCATGGTAAAACCAAAGAGATAGTTTAGGTCAACAAAGTTAAGTCCTTTGTACGTGCGTGTGCAATAACCTTGGATATAAAATAGAGCACACCCTAACAATGTTTACACATAGTGTTTTTCTGTTCGACCATCTAAAGAGATTCGACAAAGCGGCATTAATTGCGTCCTTGCCCTTTTCAATCAGTCCAATGCCGAAATAAAATAGAAATGCCTCGTTGATTTAGTTAAGTTATTTACTAGGAGGTTTCTTTCGGCTAGCCGATTTTTTTTATTTTTAGTATCCCCAGAAACGAATTTTTTACGGATCAATGAGAGTGGAATTGCTCTTTTCAGCTGGACTCCTTAACTACACACAAACACCCTATAGCTGACAGTAAAATATCAGTTAATACTAGCTAATAACTAGATAAAATGTTGTAATTAAGATCCTACTTAGATGCAAATTTCGCGAGGTTAATGCAAAAATCAGAGAGGAGATCCAATAATGTACAAACACCGCAGACAGACATTATTCGGCAGAGTTGTAGGTTCATAAATGGATACGTTCATAAAATTAAAAACTCAAATGTTCCTACCTTCGCTTTTCATTGCTTGTGCTATCAGCGTGTTCGGTGGCCGGTCGCTCAAGTGGGGATTCTGGAAAGCTTGTTTAACAGAAGTGTAATCGTTCAGGATCACAAGTGTCTTATTCGCTACATTAAAGCGAAAGATCGTGCCGAATCTCTGCGTAAGCTTGGCGAAAAGAAGATGCGGGTGCGACCCGCTGCGTATCTCGTAAATGATCCGGGGTAGGAGTCCGAGCAGTGGCCAACCCCACGGCCCCGGTGGGAGCTTCTTGGACTGATGGAACCACCATAATGTCAGAGTAGTTGCTAGTAAAACTACAATGCAGAAAGAGACGTCGAGATGTGACAACAGGGCCCGCAGACCTCCCGTTATCAGAGTCATCGTTAGGTGTTTGTAGACGCTGTGCGCAGTGATAGAGGCCAATAGAAGTACGAGTACATGTACATAAATGCCCTCCTCAGAGCTCAAACGATACACAGTTGTACCACTGGTGCTCACTCACTGATGTGATGAGCATACTGAAGATCTCCAGAGTAGGTCAGCTTCATATACCTCTAAATGATAGGCTCCAGTTTTTTATCTTGTGAGCGACAAATATTTTGCATGGCTGCACAACCGACACTGGGCGAGCACTCCAGTGCTGGGTCAAAGTACGGGGCCAAAGAGGTCTTAGAGAAAGCGGAAGCGAACGAAAGGGAAACTAAACAGGCCTCCGAGTGAAACCACACTTTAGTGTAGGAAAGTATCTCTCAAGGGCAAACAAATAAATAAATAGAAAAATATATATATATATTTTAAACTTTGAATTGCCGGGCTTATAACATCCAGTCAAGGTTTGTTCGCTCACAGCTGGATCAACAATCGTTAACAACTTACAAAAACAAAAGCTTGGAAAAAATATAGGTTTATTCATGGATACGAGAGAAATTAAAATATAAATTAAATGTAAAATATTGTAGTTTCGACTTTTTTAAATCTGCTTTATTTTGTTGCTGACAATAGGCACGCTTAGTGTTTGATAAAGTGTAAACTCATACATTTAAGGAGTGTTCTCGACGTTTGTTTGTTCTTTTCTGTCAAATCAGTTTCCTTCTATTTGTTGAAGGTTTTGTAAATTTAAACTTTAATTTTAACCTGAAAACGTTATGATAATGAAGTTCATACAATATTTATTTTTTTCTGTGAAATATTTTTAAACGAAGTCATTGAGAAAACTGAATGCTTCGTGGTCGATCACACAAAACACGAACACTGTCTGCGACTATTTTTGTAAGCTCTACCAATCTTGTGTAATACCCTTAAACTTCAACGACAAGTGCCAAATCATCCCTTTAAGTCACGTCAGACACGGGTAAATAAACACGATAAAAGGTTCTCGACATTGAAAAAGCGATCGTTATACAGCAAGACGAAAAACAAACTTTAACCCGAGGGGCACCCACGTTAAACGTGGTGTCTATTCACTGTGTGTGGAACTGCTGCACCCTGTTCATGCACATAGTGTAAATACAATAACATGTCCAGTACACTAGCTGTTCAAGAATAGCCCTGTTCAGCCAACCCCGACACTGACATAAGCCCAATTTAATAAAAACTATTGGCATTGATTATTACCCACAAAATAAATAGGCCTAAACATATATTTTCATTCTATGCCACCCGCCTACGCGAACCGTGGCCTAATTAGTTGGACGTGTCGTTGACGGTAAAGTTCGAAGTCTGTACGAGAATCAATTCTAATCTCCATTTTGTCAACATCTTTGTTCGGGGTGCCAGTTAGTCTTAGTGCAAGACGTCCCTGTTCTGTATTTACACGATCCGCCCCATTACAAATTGCCGCCAATATAGGGCGCTATACGTGGATCGTTCGTGGACTACAGAACAGAAACGTCATGGACCAAGACTAGGTGCCAGCACTGATCTCTAGTATTATACTGACTGGATAGCGGGTTGGCCTATGCATGTGCACAGGATTGTGAAGGTCTTTTTTATTTTAAAGAAGGTATTTCATCAAATAAACATGTTTTTCTTTTCCCCCAATGTTTTTTATTCCCACAATGTAAGTATATTCATTGCACACAATCATGTGGGGGATTTACATAAGCTAGATTTTTACGATGTGATGGGGAACATGTATTGTTACTTCAAAAGTTGGATGCCGAGTTTTTTTTATTAAGTAATCCCTGTCATTAACTCAAACCCTCACACCAATAAAAGCCCAGGTACAGACAAGTACATTCGTTGATCCGGTGAATTACACCCAAATTTATAAGGCAAAGTATACTTTGGTTT
>JAUELU010000065.1:2971017-3003475 GCA_032357145.1 Evasterias troschelii | reverse complement strand
TCATTTCTCAAAAACTACAGCACCTCAGCCAGTAATATTTCAAGGGAAGCTTTCTATCATCATTATCTTTAAACCATCTAAGTTTAGTGTAAATCTGTGAGCTTTTCTGTTTTTGTTTTACCAGAAGTATAGAGACCCTTTAAAAGCTGTCTTGCATTGCATGCAACTATGCTGCTTTTAAAAGCTTAGCCCCCTGCTGCAGGGTTTAAAATAAAACAAATTGATTCACATAAATATCCCTAAATTGTGTGGTTTTGTTTAATTTAATGACAAAAAACTGTTTGCCATTATGAGGCACTTTAGATTAGCAACATAACAAGCAGAGAAAGTGAGCAAGCAGGTATTGAAAGATCATAAAAGATAAATGTCTACATGTAAAAACACCAGTAAAAAACGAACAACCACTTTACTCTGACCTTGGTAGCACCTCAATTAGCTCAGAGCACTAACATATTAAACACGATCTGCCTAGATTATAATAATTGCTACTAAAATATTCACTGTAAAAAGAGTAATTGTTTCAATAGTGTTCTCAACCATGACAGACAGGTAATCACTTTTGGATCAAATTTTCTGTAAACAGAATCCCCAGTCCCGTGTGAGTTTGTCACCTTTGCTATAGGCATGCAATTATCAAATGTACCAATAAAGCATCACATTTTATGTTTGAGTACAGGGGAAGCCATTTTGAGTGTGCGCTTGAGATCGATCAAGTCCTTGTTCCAGACATAATTCAAAATCCAACTCTTAAATTATGGCTGCCATGTTTGATTGTTGTCACCCGATTTTTATCTGTGTCACAAATCTTGAAAACGTAGACTTTTAGCTTTCACTTTGCAATACATTCAGGGCTAAAATGTTACACTGGACTACAGGCCCAAGGCCTTTTAATTGAATAGAATTACCCCACTTTAGCCTATGAAACATCGTGTTCAAATGTTGCCTTTGAGTCTGATGGAATAACTATCAAGCGTGTGCCCCCACTAAGAGCAAATTCTGATTAATACTGTTTACAAAATAAAAATAAATCAGTTAGTCGATTATATAGCTACAATAGTAGTGCCAATTTTCCACAGAAATATTCCTAAAACATTCTAAAACATCTATTATGACGTCTCATTTCAAATGGGTTGGTACATTGTTGTACAAAATTATTTCATAGTTTATTCCTGAATTTTGATGATATTAAATAAACAAGTAATTTACTTTGACCTTTTGACATGATGCAATAAAATTGATCTTTGGAATGTACATTGCTGACGAGCAATGACATCATGCTCTGAAAGAATATCAAATAAAATGCCATCTTAAAGGGTGTGTACAACATTGGTAATTGCCAAAGACATGTAACCACACTTGAAGTGACCTAACATATACATGAAATAACATACCTTTGAAAGTTTAAGCTCAATCGGTCTTCAGAGTCATGAGAAAACAGTGAAAACTCCCATTACATGTTTTAACTGTTTCTCAAACATCGGATTTTATCCTGCAGCATAAAAACTATTGTTTTTACTCATTTCCTAAAAACCTGTCAAGGAAAGTTTTCCACCATGACCATCTTTATACCATGTAAGTAATGTGCAAATCTGTGAACATTTATATTTTCAATATTACCAATGTTGTACACACCCTTTAAACCATTTTAGCATGAGGTTGGAGACTTGTAATATTTTTCACTTTCATAAGGACTCATATATTTAGTGGAAAATGTTTGCATCACTATACTGAATGTGACTATTGAGATGCTATCTTAACTTTGTCTTTTTACGAGCAATATACCTACAATCAGGGCCTAATGCATTACTTTGTTGAATAATTCAGTCCTCAGACAGCCATGAAGCGCTGGTACATGACACAAGTATAAGTATTAATGATAATACTTAATGATTCATCCCCAATTGCCTGGCAAGCTGAACATCTTTGTGACATCGAACTGTCCAAGGTCATTCCGATTTTGATCTGTGAAGAGATCTCAGTGGTTACTAAAACAAACGAAAGTGTACTTGCAAATCGGCGTTTAAAGTAAACGCATATTCACAGGTTAAGACAAGACCTCATGGTGTAAAGATCCTAGATTCATTTGCTTTTGTGATCGTCACAGTGATACCACTCATATCGTTGAGAAAACCTATCTTAATTAAATAAAGAGAAAGCTACTTGACCATCTCTCTGGCTTCTAATGCCTCACCATGAATGTCACTACCAAGTGTGCCTTAATTGTTTCTCACTTTCATGTTAGAAATTTTTGAGTGCCTATACATGGGTTCTCTCCAGACTTATTCTTGTTCAACAATCAAGCCTTTTTGAATCATGCCTGGAAGACTGTATCTTCTCCTGTGATCTGTGGAGGAGACTGCTCTTTAATGATCCCAGAATTGGTTGTGAGGGTAGTGTTTGGTGTAAGGATGGTTGGGAATAAATTTATTGATAGGGTTTGGAGATAAAGGTGTGAAGAGAGATGGATTTGATTAAAAAGTTTAAATAAGGGTAGGGTTGGTTGTGAGGTTAGGGGTTGGGTGCAATAATGGTGGAGGTAGTGTATTAGGGTAGGGGTTGGGTTTGGTGGTGGAGGAGGTGTGAGGGTAGGAGATCAATGTGATGAAAAAGGGCTGGTTTGAGGGTAGGGGTTGATTGTGAGGGGCTGCTTTTAACAGGTAGTGTTTGGTGTGAGGGTAGGGGTAGGGTGTGAGGGAAGGGAATGGGTGTGAAGGTAGAGGTGGGGATATGAGATGAATACAATGGTAATGAATAAGCATTGAAATGAGGGTAGGGGTTGGTTTTCAAGGGTAGTATTGGGTGTGAGGGTTACAGGTTGGTTGTGATATGGGGTATGGTGTAGGGGTTAGAATGTATAGCAAAAGAGGTGCGAGGATACGAGATGATGGATGAGATGGTAAGGCTTTGCTCGGGTAGGGTGTGAAGGAAGGGGAAGGGGTGTGATGGTAGAGCAGGTATGAGGGTAGGGGATGTGATGGTAAGAGCTGGACTCAAGAGTAAGGGTAGGGTTCAAGGGTATAGTCGAAAAGCCGTACCAAACCCTTACTCCTGGGGCCTGCTTAAATCCATAAATATTTCATTTCTCAGTTCAATTGGATTAGAAGCATTCTTTCCAAATGAACCATTGAAGTATCTCACGAAAAACAATTACATACAACTCGACACATAAAATACATAAAGCTTATACATAGTAAACGTGTTTTCAGTTTGACCATATTATTTTATTATCAAAAATTTTAATCAAGTCCAGTTTATAGCATTTTAAGAGCAGCCACAAGACATTTCAAAATCATGATTCCTCGAGAAACTGACGATTCAAAACAAACAAAAATTCATGCCCACCATCTAAACAAAAGAAACACTGGGAATGTATTGACCAGTCAACAGATTGATACCAACAAAATACTTAAATATGAAACTAGCATAGGTGGGGAAATAATGGGCAAGGTTCTTAAGAGAAACATAAATAGGTTGTATTTCAAAGAAATCTTTAAAACATGATTAAGCTTCTGTAAATAATCTTGTGTACTGACTACGGAATACTCCAATAGATTTGCAACATTCCTTCCATCACCAAACCTCATTTTCTCCCATCATGGCATACACTTTCACTACATTGTGTTGTATAGCTATTGACTATAGTCTTGATTGGTAAGGGCGCAACATTAACTGGCTTGGAGGGATCCTGGGCAAGTCTATGAATCTTGTTCAAAACTTGTTCGTTTGTTTGATATATCTTTAACGAACATCACCAATCAAGACTTGTACTTGTACAAACGTCACAAGCGCTGATGTCTGCTAGTTCCCCGTTTTTGAGGTGAATGGTAAGCATGTAAACACAGCGGCATTGCCTACAATGTGCACTACACTGTATAAATAACACCTTAGGCAGCGACTCCCAAAATGGGGTGACTATTGTGATGATGACGTCAGGCGAATCGATTAAATTTCTGAGTTTTATTTTTAAAATGAAAACTAGACACACACGTAATAGTAGTTTGAATATACACTCGGCTTATGTACAAAAAACACATGAATCGTATCTACATGTATACACATGGGAAGCATTATGGGATGGAAAACTTAGTAAGGAGTTATGGAAGCTTACACACCAACCATCAATATATACATTTAGTACCCCCATTACTTACTTCATGATGTCCTTCTATAATTTCTAGATATGACAAACACACGTCATATTAAGACACTAGTTAATTAGCAACAAACAGCAAACAAAAAGTAAGAGTTGATTTAAATAACTCTAATGAGCTCATTAGCCAGATTACCAAAGACGCCGAGGCAGTGTAGCTTTTAAAGAGCAAACAAATAATCAAAAAGACATTGTGATCAGCACACATATTTCTGGTCTTCAACAAGCAACTATGGAACTTTCCGTAATTTGTAACCAACAAGTTGTGCAGGTTGTGATATATTGAATACCCTATGGGACTGACAACTTAAATGGATAAAACATCCAAAATGTAATAGAAGATACAATATTTTATTTGCCATAAAAATGCAAAAGAAACGATAATAAAACCTATAACTTTAACTATAACCTTATAACTCATATAATATTTTTGAGAAACTCAGGGCAAACGAGCCTGATTTACACAGAGATTTAAAGTTATCTAAAATTTAAATAAACCTGTAAACTTTCTACAGACACAAAAACACACACATGATCATGAAAAAATAATGTAGATATTTTGACTATATATACGTTTACTGCATTTGAAAGCTCAAATGGAAGACATGAAATAAATATCTATACAACACTTCCTCAAGGGACGGTACAACGTCAACATTTTATCATCCTCCAAATATCCTTGGGCCTTTGTAATATATTCTTCTCATTATCATTCTTATTATGATTTCATTTTGATACATTTTTAGATTCAGCAATGCCACGCCAAATCAATTCATGCTGCATAAAACCATGACTATGATGAGCATAACGATAAGGTGTTTTAATATTCATGATCTCACGGAGACTGAATAGGAATGGTAGGTCTCAATCGAAATGAAACCCAACAGCTCATGAGGGATAAAGCAACCTGGCACAATTTCATCAAAGCTGCTCCAACTATTCCGTCCAAGGACGAAGGATGATGATGATGGGGTCTCCACAGTTGAATTTTCTAAAGAGAGGGATGGTCCACTTTGTGTGCACAGTCTATGGGAGGATCTTAAATACAGGGACAACGAGACAACAAAAGAAATCACCACCAGGATGAAAAATGGGAATGACTTGAGTTACTTGACTTTAATGCAGAATGCTTTACATGACCCTTTTCTCTAATAAATGGACTCTGTATTTTAATCAAGTGCTGGTTGGTGATTCTAGTTTGAGAAAGCAGGCAGTTGTACCATCCCTTAAATTGGAGCATAATTATAACTCAAAGACCCTGTGTATGCATGTGAAACACAAACTTGGCATATTTGTTCCCTGCATGAAAAACAAATCCTTTTGGAATTTCTGTTGATAAAATCTTGTTTGGTGAAACAAAAACCTGTGAAACTTTGGTACTTAGACTGTTGAGGCATAAACGTGACTATCGTGGTTACTATAAATGACAGTGTTGTCACCTATCCCAGCAAAGGCTTGAGGTAGTGAACTAAAGATGGAACATGCCCAACTTGGAATATGCCCAACTTGTGACATGCCGAACTTGATTCTACACATTATCAAGTTGGGGCCTGACATTTGAAAAAGCAGTGTCCTGACTCTTTTTGATTTAATGGCTTGGGCTTAGGCTCTGTCTGCCTGAATGAAGCCCCCGTAAGGAAACCCACATGTTTCCTGCAACACCGACAGGACCCAAGGCCTAAACCCAAGCCTAGATTTCCATAAGGGCCCTAAGAAACCACATTTACTTCCAAATTCTCTGTTGTAAATTTCTATAAAAGGAGGCAGAGCACTCTACCAACACAGAGTTACCCAGACTTTATATTAAAGAGCCAAATTAAATTAAACATAAAATGGGTAAAATTGATTAGAGAGTAATAAAGACTGGGAATTCAATATTTTGCACCCTGTCACATGCAGACGATTGTCAACTTATTAATAAAAAGATTATGGAATATTTTTGTTATTATGGATATACATTGAATGATTAGGAATTATCTTGAACTGATATTTTATCAACTTCACCAATAAATTAATAGCAAGTTGCTTGGAATGTAACACGATAGGGATATTACAGTCCAGTCTTCATTATTTGTTAATCATATTTACATGCTCATGAATATTTACAAACTTATGAATATTCAATTTGGAAAATTTAAACAATGGCTGATTTACATGAAACAAACAATACCACTCCTGTAACATGAAGCCAAACAAAACAAAACTCAATATTGACAATGATAACCGAAAAGAAATTTTGACAAATAAATAACATTGTTAAATCGTTTCTATATATACACACTCATAAGCACCTTTTGAAATACTGAAGAGACCAAAAACTTTGGCACGAAAAAAGAAGAAGAGAGAAACAAATAATAAAATGGGATTTGTTTCATATCTTACTGACCTTTATAATGGTGTGGCCAACTTGCTTTACTCCTAGCCAAAACTACTGTATGTAACTCTATAAAGGCATGAAGGCAAAAACAATCTCTAGACCCTTTAAATAAGAAGAAAATTCTAATGTACACATGTATTATTATGGTTATATCCTTTCCGGTAATTAAACCAAAGGACCCTTAAAAGCGACTAGCACTGTGCACCACAGGCCTGAAGATACCTCTGTAGAGAAGATGATGAAGAAATCTCAGTTTTACATGTGGGTGGAAAACCCCAAGTAGGGAAAAACCACACAATCAGGGTCAAATTTCATGGCTCTGCTTACCGCTGAATTCTGCGCTTATGGTTCCCTTTAAAGCAACTGTATGGGTCTTAAGCTCAGAGTTCCACAGTAAGCAGAGCCTTGAATTGGGCCCTGATAGGGACTGAATACCAAATCCACGTCCAGGATGCGATTTTTTTTTCCGTACCACACTAGAGCCAATGCATACACGCATAAGGTATAGGCTCTTTCCCGGATCCCTTCACTGTTGACCCCCTGTCTCTAGTGTGGTACCCCCAAAAAAAAATGCGCCCAGGATTCAAACCAGGATCACAGGTGAAAATCAGGAAAAAAACACAACCTTAATGCCAGAGGAAACCGAAACAGAAACCCACACCAAATTGAGTTATTTTTATCAAAGTTCTTTTTTAAAAATATGACGGCAGCTCCTGATAAACACAATTGTTGATCGAATTCAAACAGCAGCCAGGGTTGTGTTTTTCACAAAGGCTTGCTGAAACTTGTTGTGCGAAGTAACATGAAATTTGTAATCACTACCTCAGGAATGTTGTCAAGGCTGTCGTGGAGGAATCAAAAATTAAAAAAAACATGCTTTTCTGATTTGCTTGACAGTCTTTGCTATAATAATTCCCTCGGATTGGAATGCATATTAAACTCAAGGTGACAATTTCCCTTTTCATAAAACCATAGAAATCAAGGTGAAAGGAATTTTCTTACACAGTTAAATACATTTTGGGTTGAACAACGAAAAATTGACTAGAGCAGTATTGAACCTGCAGATTAACATGCCGGCAGTCTCCATATTTTGTCCGGGGTACCATTCAGAAGCTATTCTGTAACTGCAGTATAACCAGCAATCACACCCAAGTTTACAATACAACTAGGGAAGCGGCAGAAGAGTGATCATCTCAAGGGGATGTAACATTTTTAAATAATAGTAATAATAATAACACTGGAAAAAAAAAAATAGTGAAGAAGATTATTTTGCAAAACCCACACAATACAGTAACAATACTGTAAGTGCTGTATATCCAAACAGACTGGGCAATTTTTTTACTGACAAGAAATAGTAACCCTGGTCATTTCATTGAGCTGCTCATGCCCACAAATATATATAGAAAATAATTGTCTCCTTGCACCCAGTTATTTATTACTTAGTAAACTGGTTAGAGAGCAACACTTTCTGTTAGAAACTTGATGATGATTTTGGTAGCATGTCTGTCATAGTTCATTTGTGTTTCTGCTTGCTGTCCCCACCAAGTTTCTTAAAGAGGGCCTTCCCCTTGGAGAGAAGTCCCTTTTTCTTCTTGATGTGCTCTGGCGTACCCATACTGTCCCCTGATTGGTCAGCTGCATCAGAGTTTGACCTTACATCACGACCTTTCACCAGTGCCTCTCCATTTTCCTGATGTCTTGTCTGGAGCTAAAGAAAACAATGACAAAAAGATGTCAGCTAAACTGCTTTTCAAATATTCAAGAGGAAAAACCAAAAACAAAACATGGTTTTAAAAAACAAATTAAATATTGTTTTTTTCTGAGATGAATGTTTTGCTTCACTTCAAGAAACCACACGTGATACTCACAGACACCACTTCTATACTTTTATCCTAAAATACAAACCATCTTTTGGGGTGCCTTCTAGTGACCTAATTCACCTGGTGTCATCATCATAAAAGATTTGGTTGTGCCATTTTAGGAGTAAAAGTCCCTGTGTGTTATACTTTACTCTATGGTTATACCTTTTTTATTATTTTTTAAAATGAGATATCGCCTAACTCACAAGGCCACGGATGGCCACTTCAAGGTGAGGGCTACACATAACTGATTTGGGCTATCGACCCAAATCAATTGACACCAGGGCCACGTTGCCTCCTACTCCTGGGGCTGAAACAGGTTTACCCCCTTCACAGTCCTTGAGGATGTAGGCATGGGTATCATCCACTAGGCGCCTGTCTGGTAGAGCAGAATGCACTACCTTCCAAACTTTTTTGAAGCAATTATGGTTAAGTGCCTTGCTCACAGGCACAAGTGTCATGACCTGGTATCGAACCCACACTCTGCTGCTGACTACACCAGAGCTTAGGTCCAGTGACATAGACCGCTCGGCCTCGACACGCTGATTATAAAATGTGCATTTTAGGTGACACAACGTTTAAAGGGATTGTACACATTTGGTTATCACTCTTTAAACTAATGGCAATAAAAACCTTTTGCTTAGAAGCCTACAGCAGATTCCGATAGTATAAAGTATTTTGAGAAACATTTCATTTCCAAGTTTTGTAAACATCAGTTTTTATGCCCCCAAAATTGAATCTGGGAAATGTTTCTATCAGAAACGCGTCTCAAATTGTGTATTCCTATTAGGGATTAATCGTCCTGCATGGACATAATTGCTCTGACCACCTTTTGAAACGAAATTTTCACAGGTTAATTTTGTTGTGTTTATCAACATTTATATCTAAATAAAACAATTGAATGCTTCCAAAAACCAAAGGTATACTTTGCCTTTAATTGCTTATTTTAATTCTTAGGCACAATTTGACTCCCAAAATGGCAAGCAGGGCAAACAGTAGGCCCCTATAGCCACGTGTGACATCGACACAAGGGGTCAATACTGTCTGCACTTATCTGCACAATATTTTCAGATTAGAAAATTGCAATTCAAACCTGACTTTAACATTCCAATGAGAAAACTCAGTGATCAAACCCAAAGCAATAAATAGCAAGCAGCAAATTGTTCCATGGCTGCCACAGTTCACATACACAAACCCCCCCCCCCCCCCCAAAAGCAATGATTGTTGCTAAATCTTAAAGCATTTGTTAATGAGCCTGGCATAATGCTAGCTTTGAAGCTTGTTGGGTTAAGTTAAAATTGGGCACTTTTGTAGCTTTGCATAAGAGCTGACCATAGTGGCATAAAAACAAGGGCAACATGAAACTAATAAAAGGATGCGTTAATAAATCTACGCAAACAGTTTGCTTAAGTTTGGAAGCACCCAAATTTAGCTGGAATGGTTTCAGAGGTTTGCTGTTAATATGTGGCTGCTTTTAGATACAAGAAAAATGCTGAACTTTTCAAATATTTTTATCAGTGAATATTGGAAGTAGGTCTTTACAACATTTATGAACATTTGTTCACAAATAATGTTCACATTCTCCAACTGTTAGTAACAACAACACCTTTTATGAGATAAAGTTAAACCACAGCAAAAAACAAAATTAAAACTAGATGCAAATAAACCAACCAGGAATAAGACAAACTGGAAGATCCAAATAAAACCAGGGTTCAGTTAAAATGGCAGATTAATTTGTTTAAAGAAGTGATTAGTAAACACATGTGACTTCCTCCATCAAATCTGCAGCAAAATTAATTTCAGTCATTTCAAAATTGTAAACACAGGAAAACATTATTTATGGGTTTGAATTGAATACTTTTTTTTCCTGATTGACAAGTAAAAGTCAATGTTTTTAATTGAGGACCCATGTTTTCATTAACTATTATCTGAATCCAACACAGATATTTTTAAAAAGTTGTCTTCAAAACTGAATTTTTTATTTTCCCAACGAATGGGAAGAAAGCCTCTAAAATATACACAATTTTGTGCCAAATATTGTTTTGTTTAATCTGTCAAAGTTTAATACATTTCCTATAAGCTTATAAATTGCTTACACATTTTGCTTGCATGGTGGAATCAAGTCACATGTAAAGACTTGTTACACTGCTATAAAATCCAGGTTTTCAGCTTATTTCATATCAAAGCTGCTAAGCAGATACTTTTTAATACCAGTCAGCATATATGCACATATGATGTGAAAGTTTGGCTGGTAACCGGGAAAAACCACTAAGTGAAATCCCTCCATCTTACCCACTACTCGTCCTTGGTGACTACATCGCCATGATGACAATGAAGGCAAAAAAAAAATAAAAATGCAAAACAAAAAAAAACATAGCAATGGATGAAACATGCAGAGCGTGCATGAATGAAAGACACAGAAATAAAAAGAAGTACAGTTGATGACATTGTATCTATACAAGGCATGCCAATGAACATGCCAATGTCAACATGCTCATTGTGGATGGACAGTGTGTATGAATGAAAATATCAGGCCTTGAATTACACGGAGGCCATGGCCTCTGTTACCCTGGTCTTAGCCTTGGTGCCCCTTCAAATGTTTCAACTAGACTTTAAGAATTTCCAAGGGAAGTACCCTTTCAAATATGAAAATGGCCTTGCTCTCTCAAATACTAAATTCAAGTCCTGGAATACGTCAATTTTAAAATGTAATAAAAGAAGCACCAGAGGTCTTTCTCTTTGTATAAATACTACAGTGATGTCCTGGATATGAGGGTTCAGTTCTGGTGTGGAAAATTGTCAGAGCTCTACAATTAAATTATTGCCTGTAAGAGGCTACTAATCTCACTATATCATTCCAGGGCAGCATAAAACTTTTGGTTGTGGGTTTAAGAAGTCAAGTATTCTTCATAAATACACCATTTTTGTGAAATAAATTCAGCTCTTGACGTTTTCGTTGTGTTAATTTTCTCAAATGTGCCTTTTCTGTCTTCGTATACAATGCCTTGTTAGGTGCAGAATGCTCATTTGAATTGAGAGTGTACTGTGATATGCATTATTGGGGCCCATGAAAACACAAGTGTCATAGTTTTGTGTAATGAACTGTGTTTAAAGTTTGCAGAGATGTTGAACAATGAGAACTTAATTATTTCACAAAAGTTATGGATTTATGAGGATTATCTGACGTCTAAAACTCGTTGCCAAACTATGGCCATGGAATGTTAACCTGGTGAGATTAGTAGCTTCTTACAGGTAAGATTTGAATTATGGAGCGCGGAAAATGTTTCGCCTCGGACACAACCCCTCATATCCAGGACTCTGTATCTGTGTACAGCACAGAGGAAAAATACTACATAGGGCTTAGAACAAGTATGAATATGAAATGAATACTATTTACACTACGATGAATTTGTGCTTTTTCAAGCAACAGAAAATTCCTTCCATTTAAAAAAAATATCATATTAATTTCATCCGCCACCATCAGTCAGTGTTATTATCAGCGACTCCCTGCATTATTGTATCCTGCGTCCATCGCATAAATATCATTACAGTTATATCCTAGCTACCATCTTGTAAGAAAGATAAGGTGTGTCTTTGCATTTTTTAGCCACTTCACATTCCTTATAGGGAAGGTAAACGTTTGGTAATCACTCTTAAAATTAATGGCAATAAAAACTTATTGGTTAGAGCCCTACAGCAGTTTTGGATGACAGTATAAAGCATTTCGAGAAGCATTTCACTTCAAAGTAATGTGGTTATGCATAAAGATGTCGGGTTTTGTGCCCCAGATTTGGATCTGAGAAATATTTCAGTCAGAAGCTTCTCAGATTGTGAATTCCTATTAGGGATTGTTCTTCCTGCCTGGACTTATTTGCTCTGGATTTTTGGCAGTATCTTTAAAAACGTGATCACCTTTCGAAATGAAATTTTCATAGGTGATTTTCATTGTATATACCTACATCCATAAAGGATTAAAACAATCGTACAGTTCCAAAAACCAATGATATACTTTGCCTTTAACATAATATTTTACCATGCCTCTGCCGGTACTTTCTTTTTGGAATTGTTTTGACCATCTGAAGTAGTTTTTATTATTGTTATTGTTTGTTCTTATAAAATGCAACAGGATTTGTTTTGGTTCTCTTTCGAGAAATTATGGAATGTCTTACCATAAATAGCCCCATGTGTGTGAAGTGATTTGATTCCTGTCTTACTCTTACCTGTGTTTGTCTATCATCTGATCTGGTTGATGAGTAGCTCCCCCTGCTTCCCCGGCTCCCTCTACTGTCGCGCCCAGGGGAGTGGCTGAAAGATTGATGGGAGGGGCTATATGGCTGGTGGGCGGGGCTGCTATACTGCTGTGGACTGGGTGCAGACTCGGGTCGCGGTGTTTCTACAGCAACTTCTAGGAAATTAGACGGCACAAGACCCCTCTCGCCATGGATTTCACCCTGTTGGTCAGGATAGATTTACTTTTTGTACTCGCTATTCCAAAATTGGTTTCCCTTTCAAAAGTGTAACTCACTGTAAGGAATTTATATTGTGCTTGTGCTTACCTCTTGTAATAATCAAAATAATTTCAAAAACTGACATTTATGTGGCTCCTTTGACACAAGGATTCAAAGCACTCAACATGTTTTAGGACAGGCGTGCCACATTTTTTAAATATGGGAACCATTTATATAGCACCTTGTTAGGGTTTTACAGAGTGATGCGGCACAATCTGCTGCCATCCGGGCAAACCTGTTCTCTCAGAGATATAGTGTAACTAGTTTCTTTTACGTGCATTACACAACACACAGGACCTAGGGCTTTATGTCCCATCCAAAGGACAAACCAATTATGGTTAAGTGTCTTGCTTTAGGACACGGGTGTCACGATTGGGACTCGAACCCACACTCTGTTAATCAGAAACAACAGAGCTTAATTCCAGCGCTCTTGACCGCTCAGCCATGACCATGTACTCCCTGTTTTACTCAGCTAGCAGAGTAGTTCTTTATTTACCAAGTAAGATGAGAAGGGTATCTAAAAGTTCACAATGACACTGTAAGTAGGGTCACAAAATTGGTGCTTAAACAATGGACTACAATGGCAATGAAGTAATTTCAGGCATGCTAACTCACCACATAGAATCCATCATTGTCCATTTCCCCAAAGACCATGATGAGTTCACCTTGACGGAAAGAAAGCTCTGACTCCACA
Source organism: Evasterias troschelii (assembly GCA_032357145.1). Classification (NCBI taxonomy): domain Eukaryota; kingdom Metazoa; phylum Echinodermata; class Asteroidea; order Forcipulatida; family Asteriidae; genus Evasterias; species Evasterias troschelii. Next base: position 2,989,887 of record JAUELU010000065.1, on the reverse strand, counting down.
TCTGGATTAGGCGACAGCTCCTGCGGGTTGTAGTCAAACAGCGCCCTCATTCGTTGACGCCTTGCATCGGGTGCTACATTCAGCTGACTGTTGATGGGGCTGCTGAACAGATGTACTGTTGAGAAAATCAAATCAAACTTATAAGTTACAAAATAAAATTAAAAAACAGCAAAAGATTCATAAAATGAGAGCATCCTCTTGAAATCATGTTCACGTTGTAGCGTCTCTCGTGGCTGAGCAGGCTAGAGCACCCAACTCAAGTTCTGATGACAGAGTCATTAGAGTATGGGCTCTAATCTTGGCTGTGACACTTGAGTTCTTGGGCAAGACACTTGACTATAATTGCTTCTCATCACCCGTAAGTGGTACGTGAGGTTTGAGATTGTTGATGTGAATGATTGGCAACCTGTGTGCCAATTTGGTTGCTGGTGCTGCCTTTTCCAAAGGAGTTGATGGCTTTAAGAACGCTTCAGGCCCAATTAACAAGGGTAGCAATAGTGTACGGTGCTTTTCTACAGTGTTTAAATATAAGCACTAATAAATGTCCATTAGTTAGATTTCATTCAAACTCATCACAACATTTATAACAAATATTTGAGACTCTGGTGCAAGCGAACACACTCTTCCTATACTAACCTGGACTACTAGTGGTTGTGTTCAAACTGCTGCTATATCCAACTCTATCTGGTGAGTCACTCAGCATGGATGTTCCTGCTGTACTAGCTCTCTTTGGTGGGTTCAGCGGTGTTTGTTCTGGTCCATCTACCTCCTCCACCATATTGAATGGAACGAAACCTCGCTGGTTATTAAGCTCACCCATGTAGAAACCATCTGAATCTTTATCACCATATACCTGCAGACAAGACAGTCATAGCAATCATGAGGTTGTGAAAATTGTTTTATCCTCCTTGATTGGGAGATTTGAATAATGGCTGGTACAATTACTCGCTTTGTCAAAAGTTCTCACTTAAAAATAAATTCCTCAGACTGTAGAGACAGTTGCTTTTTAACATGATTCGGGGCAAGCTTTTGCATGTTATGTAAGAAACGGCGAACACCAATACGCAATTTTGTATAAATGTATGTGCACAATGGTACCAGGGTTAGCTCATTAGGGGTGGATTTCACAGAACTCTTCCTAACTTAGGACTAGTCCTAGGCAATGCTAAGAGATAGGAGCAGTCCTAAGTACAGGTCCTTACTTAAGACTAGTCCTATCTCTTAGCATTGCCTAGGACTAGTCCTAAGTTAGGAAGAGTTTTGTGAAATCGACCCCTGGAGGTATGCTATATGAAAGCTTGCCCAAAGCCAATCGACATAGCAACTGTCTCTATAGTCTGAGGAATTCAATTTTCAGTGATATTTTTTAACTAAGCAAGTCTGTGTACCAGACATTGTTCACAAAGTCAAACATGCAAACTGCTTATTGATAAACTGTCTCAGCCTATCAAGGGTAAAGTATGAAAACTGCTGTCCTACACTCCAAGAAGGTCAAATCTTGTCTGAATTGTGTGTAATTGGCTTTGGCCATTGCTATAGTTGAAGTATTGACCCATCTTTACAACTTCCTGGTTGCGCCATTTTGCCAGTCAATGCCCTTTGTGTTATGCAGTGAAGTGTTTTTTAGGTAACGCAGCAGTAATACACGCTTAGCATACTTGCTTCCAAGAATATTGAGCCTGACAGACAGACGCCAGGTGTGCAAGCAGTCAATGGTCGCAACCGATTATTCAAGATTGTTCTAAATTACAGAACATTATTTTAGAGATGGCCTTACTAATTAAATTAAAACTTTCCTATTGATGCAAAAAAGTCATGATTACAGTTTGAAACGAAGGCTTTACTCTCATTTGCTAAGCTCAGTTAGCCCTCAGCAGCCATCTTCAAAACTTCACATAAAACCTACCTTTTTTTTGAAAGCTTATTGTATTCGATTGATTGATTAAATTTATCCACCAACCTTGATTATGTCTCCTTCCTTGAATGTCAATTCTTCATCAGCTGCATCATCATTAGGAGACATTGCCGTTGGATCGTAATCATATAACGCCACAAAAAACCGAATCACACTGTCATCAAATAGTTCCTCCGGCCCTTCACTCACTGAATAGTCCTCCTCCTCTTCATAGGTTCCCGTTTCCTCTGTCCTGGAATCCATAGACAGCTTTCGTTGTCTGTCATTATTAGACTTGGCGTCATAGTCTTTATAGTTTGCGAGTTTAAGGGCGACTTGGCGGTCGTCTACAAGACTGCTTTTGCGCTGTTGGTGGGATGGTCCGTTGGGATCGTTGGATTGCGACTTCAGGTCCTGTCCTGGTTGCTGTTGATGGAGTGATGGTTGACCAGAAGGTTCAGAACGTTTCTCATGACTGGCAGCTTTGCGAGCTTCGTCTAGCGTGATTTCTGCCATACAATTAAATGATACAGTACAGGATTGGAGTTTAACAGAAAAAAAAATGGTATGATACTTTGCTCATATTTTAAGGCTTAATCACTCCAAAAAAGAAGTAATTGCAGTTACAGATAAAAACTGCATTTTATGACCACAAATCATCATTGCTTTTGCATGCACAAAATCCAGGAGTTCTCTTGGCTTGTCATTATTCAAACTGGACCGTCTTTTTTTATTAAATTTTCACAGGATTGAAAACTAGGATGGAAGTGAAATGAATCTTCAATATAAAACAAAATATTGTAGTCAGTGTTCCTCCTGAACAGTACCCCACTGACTAAAAACACCTGAGGACCCGTCACATTTCTCTCTAAGTGGTCCAGCTAGTTTGACAAACACCCCTATTTAATATCAATACACCGATCCATTAAGCCACGCCCATTTCTCATTGACCAATCACAACCGCGAAATCTGATCACCATTTGAGCTGTTTGGTGATCTTTGCACTAATGGTGATCGGGTTTCGCGGCTGTGATTGGTCAACTCGTAAGGAGGCGGGGCATAATGGATCGATCTATTATGACTGGGGGACTAGCCAACTGGTCCTGCTAGTCACTGAAAAGTTCAAAGGGAACTGTCGTCATTATCACAGCAGGCCTGCAGCTCTACATGGAACTATCAACTCTAACCAAGTTACTGCACACACACGCGCTAGCCCTCACATCACAGTACAATAATGATGGCACCCTTTGTGCTGTGACGGCCAACGCACACAGGTGCAGCAACTGAGTTAGAGTTTATAATTCCATAATTCCATGCACAGCCGCAGGACTGCTATGATCAATGATCATGACGACAGTCCCCCTTCAAGGGCGAACCCTGGTATTATCCCATAAAGTAACACTCTATGACTATCAGTATCCAGTACAGATATAGCACGAAGTGAAACTGATGTCATGTTCCCATGATTGCAGATTGAATATTCCGCTCACCAATGTGTGGTACAGCTTTACCATCCTTCCTGCTCTGTTTGATTGGAATGGGTTCTACAACTTGATTATGAGGGGACTGCTCCGTCTCTCGTTCAAAGTCACATTGTTGCCGGATGACCTGGATTGGTAGACACTTATCTGATCGGTTTAGTGATTCCAGCTCCGGATCCGTGTCTAACTCCATCTCTGGTTTTGCATTGAACTTTATACAGAAAAGAAACAAGACTCTTGATCAGAATTTAGAACAATGTATTTCTTGATCCAAAAGGAGGGAAAAAGGGTCACTGGGCCATTTATTGTTTTCCTTTAACCATTTCAGCACCCTTGGGAGTATAGAGCCTGTGCTGCTAAGTATGTAGCGAATCAAGCTAAATCAAGCACAAGAACAATCTCTTTCCTCACAAGCACCCATTTACCCCTGGGTGAAGAGAAGTAAAAAGTGTCTTGGTTGAGGACATAAGTGTCATAACCTGGATTCGGACCCACATCCTGATGACTCAGCGACCAGAATTTGAGTCCAACGCACTAAACCACTCAACCATGACACGCCAAAAACTAACCATTCAATGGATTAATACCCAATCAACACTTTCTTGTCCTTTCCTCATACTGACAAACTCAATATAACATAGTCTCCTATTGGTTGGTAACATCATTCCACTGATATTTCAACCACTCACCTTGAGTGTTTCTTGTACCTTTTTCTTTTCCTCATCTTCCCTTCGTCTGCTTCTCTTGAGTGCTTTGGACTCGCTGTTATCACTGAATCCTGGTAGGCTACTATCGGCAAAGTCTGACAGTTCCTCCTCAGCCTCCTCAGCGATGTCAGATAATTCTGATCGCTCACTTTCTGACGTGTAGTCATCTCTAGATAACCTTGCATCAACCTTCTGGCAAAGGAAAACAAAAATGTATATAGACCCAGCCTTGCTACCATGGGCAGCGCGCCGTACTAATTCCTCTCGTCACTAACCCGTGGAAGGGATGCACTGAAAATACTGCTGAGTGACTCCTTTTAAAAAACTTTTTAGTGCTTGTTGGGCGCTTGTATGGTGCTTGACACCCACGTGTCCAAATTCAAGTATTTGGACGTGATTCCAATTCAAAATGAACCTCATTTAACATGACCACCCTGAACTGCATACAGTTAGACATGTCACAAGATCAAAGAGGAATGAGAGGGAACCGGGACTTGATGCATCTTTTTCGGGCTACCATACTGCGAGCATGTAAAGTGGATCTGCCCATTTGCACAGTAAAATTAACCAATTCCAGGGGTAATGAGCGAGCAAGGCAAGCTAGGAAACAAGTTAGTTGTGTACATTTTAGTATCAATCCCCCGCTCCGTTTAGATAAATCACACAAGCTGGAATAAACACATTTGTTTAGACTACCTTTGTTGCATCTTCTTTGTCATCACTTTGCTCAACAGCCTTCCCGCTGCTAGCTGCAGCTGGTGGCTTGTGTGGGGTTGTCGTCGCTGCTTGGTTAGCAGGAACATGTTGATTTGATAGTTCATCAGATCTTGAGCTATGTGGTGAACTGTCTCCCTCTTCCTCAGCACCATGGTACATGTTAGATGGCTGTGAATGCTGCAATAAGTTAATAACATCCTGTTCAAGACTTTACCTTTAATATTTCTGTTTAATTGCACTCTGTTTATTATCCGGTGATTGCACACAAAAGTCCATTATCATTATACAGGCTTGTGAACAAAATTGTGAAAAAACACAAAAGTAAGACTGCTTTACTGTGTTTCAAAAACAGTGTTTGTTATGCATTTGTTTTATTGTCAACAAAATTGACTTAAAATCTTAGTTTGAGTACATGTCAGTTAGTGCTAAAAGTTGCATAGCCCGAAGAAATGTTGACAGATGATGCAAAAACATTCAATAACTTTGGTAAAATGGCAAAATTGCAAAACACAGTTTTTGGCTAGTGTCAGGATTCCAACAATAATTCATTTTTATTTTTTTAATTAAGTACCACTTATCTTTGGCTGTTTTTGTTGTACAATACTTTTCATGAAAGTTTTTAACTTTCTATAATATTAAATAGTTCAATAACAAAAACAAATTGTGGATCAAATCAGTCAAAAATCAGACCTAGCACCTCACAGCATATGACAATAAAAGTATGGTGTGATCAAATGCTTAAAACATTCATAAAACAAATTCAGTAGATGGTGATATTAAGCATTATGTACAATGTGCAAGGTTAGGACACAAGTGACATGACACTGGACTCAAACCCACACTCTGCTGATCAGAAACACAAGAGCTTGAGTTCAGTGCTCTTAACCCCTCGGCCACGACAAACACTGATAAACTGAGAACACTTTAAGAGTTCTGGTTCTGGGTCTCAATCTGGATCATTGGATTTCTCAAGCTCCATCCGCAGCAGTGTACATTCAATGCAATTGATTATACAAGTCAAGCTGTCTTAATTTAGTCCTTAGTTATTTAGAAAGTGTGTGTTTTCCTTGGGAGACTTCATACAGGCGAACGAGTCCAAGCCGAGGGTTTCAAAAATGGCAATAGTCTCACACAATAATGAGACTTCATTCACTCAGAACAAGAGGTACTGAGTAAATATAGGGTTAAAGTAATCGTTAGTCATTGAATCAAGCATATTTGAAATGTTCTTGGAAAACAGTAAAAAGTGATAAAAGCACAACAATTCAATGATGAAAAAAAGCACAGCACAGCATTCTGGTGATTTGTCACCACTCACTGATCTACTCCGCCTGTGTTTCCTACGACTATGAACATGTCGTAATCCACTATGGGAATTACGCCTTGGAGAAAGCTTGCAAATAGGAAGAGGGAATAAGGATTATCAACCCACGGATACAAGTGTGGATGGAGATTGAATTATTGTCATGTCAGTGCAAACAACTTTGATTCTCCAAAAGCAGCCATTACCTGTTTTGAATTGGCGTAGATCCATTTTGAAAAACAGGTGGTAGATGCTTTTAAAAGTTGTGTGTATATCCTGTGTGTTTTTACAGTGCAACAATTTATTCTGTTCGCTTATGAATGACATAAGGAATGGAAATGTGCAAAATGCATGGAAACAAGTCCAAAGCATTATTCTGATCTTTTTGCTCGTTTGTTCAGTACTGTCCGTTCTTTGTTTCACCCCAAAGGAAATTCTTTCGAGGGGAGCTGTGGTTAGGAGAAATTCTCAAATGAGCCATCCTCCTACCCCCTTTTACTCTCCCAGATTTAAGCCCAAAGTTTTGAACAGACCCTAATAGTGTCAAATTATTTTCATGAAGCCTCCATTGTGGAAAAATCAAGATGTGATAATTTTGCTCTGACAAGACAAGGTTATCATGGGATGCAACAGTGAAAAAAGGAAAGAGCAAATCAAGTAAACAGAAGTAAATTTCAGACTAAGTGTTTGCTACTGGCTAACAATAATATACTATAGATGTTAAACTTGCATCGGGAAGAGAATGTTATGTGGTTTTACCCATACACTGATGTGTGTATAGCACTGTATACTCAGTATTTTACCGAGTCCTGTGAACAAATTTGCACACTAGGCATATTAGGTAGGAATCGAACCGTTGTTGCGGTACCTGCTGCTGCTGCTAAAATACAATATTCGAACTGTCTCTATCTACCAGGCTATTTTGATGGTCTAGTGATAAGACAGCTGCTCTAGAATGGCAATGGTTAAGGGTTCAAATCCCATCTAAGTGAGTATACAGTGCTTCACACATATTGCTGTATGGGTAAAAACCAAATAATAATGTACTACATGGATTAATATTCCAATAGGGATCTATGTTACTTGTATCAAGGGGTATCAACACCAAGCTGGAAACACACAAGCTCTCTCATCCCAAAATTGAGTAAACATCCATCAGTATGAACCCTTGTATATATATACCTAGTAGAGCACAACACTTTATTCCAGACAATGTGGAGGTAGCTTTGTGACTCAAAGCCAGAACTTTGCGGTCTTACTTACCGCATAAACTTAAATTTGTGTAATTTGTATTCAAGCTTCAGTTTATCCAAAGGATAATGATATCCCATGAGAATTCAATCTCTGAGAGGGCAAGGCCAGTTTCATTTTGCAGAGGGAACTTCCACTGGAAAATTATAAATTCTATAAGACTTCTGAAGAGGCACCAAGGCCAAGACCAGGGCAAAAGAGGCCATGGCCTCTGTGTAATTCCAGACCCTTATTACCTTTGCTTCCATTGCTCTTAGTGTTGCATCGCCGCGTCTCTCCTCTAGTAAGGCAGGGGGTATTCTAGCTGGCACAGAATCGATAGAAAAACCATTTGGAGAGAGGGTTCGGACGACAATGTCTCTGGCTGATAACAGCTTTATCTTATTCAGACTCATAGATACACGATCAGCTGCAAACAAAAAAGCCACAAAGAAAAGAAAAGAGTTTTTAAATAAATCTGAAGTTAGCAAACTTTTTAATAGTTAAAAACCAATATGCAGTTTGTTTAAGTAAAAGTATACATGAAATGACAAACTTGTGAAAGTTTAAGCTTGATCTGTCATCGGTGTCATTTGAAACAGTGGAAATCCCCATCATTGTTTTCCAAACATTCTGGACTTGCAAGAACAAGATTAATTGTTTTATAATAATAATAATAATAATAATAATAATATAGAGTATTTGCAATGCGCCAAAATCCACCATATAAAGGTGCCGAAGGCACACACTTAAAACCCCCCCCCCCCCAAAAAAAAAACACACAAAAAAACAGCATTTCAAGCAAAAATATTTTGGCCCTATAGGGCATCGCAGATTCTAATGTTGATAGGCAGATTGAATAACAAGCAATTTTCAAAATGACTATGTGCCAAATTCCATGCTTGTATTATCAAAGGCACAATCCCATTGAATAGAACATGAGAGATTAAGTGTTGAAAAATAAACTGACCTGTCGGTGAAAATATCTCTGCAACCTTGGTATCCTCAGCATACACAGCGTAACCGGTCACCACAGCACCATTAGATAATCCCGATGTAGTTATTGTAACTGGTAGCCACTCTACAAGACAAACTGCAGGGGATGGACCTGGCTTGACTTGTACATCGAGCGGAGCATCAGGGAGACCTGTTTAATGGGATCATAATAGGGGTCAATATCATATGAGAGTGAGGCTTCATAAAAACCGGTTACCAGCTATGTAGTGTATACTGTTTTCTATAATTGGTTCCCAACAAAAAGTCATTTTGCCAATTAATTCAGCTATTTAAGCTTTATTTCTTGTATTCTTTCTAGCTTCTTGAACTTAACAGACGTAATGGCCTGCATACTCCTCAGAAACAAAGTATGATGTACCGAACCTGACTGTAACTGGATTACCAGGCCTCATTCAAAGCATTTTTTCCTCTTCTGAAAACACAATAAATCCACTACCAACAACTGTATTTTGGTTTGTTAATTTTTAAAAAGCTACGAAAAACTACTATCTTATTCATGATAACTAACTCCACTGGGGATTTTATTTGTTTGTAAAGATACCATGACAACCAGCAGAAGCAGATAAGTAACCAGGAATAATATTCAAAACAATTACTTAAAATATTTGGTAAATAATCTTTATGTAAAGAATACAACAAAATTCAATGCAGACTCATATTGAGTACTGTCTTTTTAAATGCTTAATCACTACGTACACATAAACAGGCATGGGGCGAAAAAAACATAAACAGAAACAAATAGAGGTTTTGTTATATAAGTATCGGACAGAGCTTTTGGGAAGTGCAAATTAAAATGATAAAGTTATGTGTTAATACTCTTGATGCATAATCTAATTAAACTACTGATGTGATAAATAAACACTCTGGGGTTTTTCCTCTTACAGAAAATTACATAAACTTGTTGTGGCAGGTCATGGCTGAGTGGTCTAGCGCATCGGGTTCAAACCCTGCTCGTGACTTGTGTCAATGAGCAAGACACATAACCATAAATTGCTTCTCTTCACCCAGGTGTACAAATGGGAACCTGCAAGGGTATTATGTTGGATTTACCCCTTGGAGCTAATATCAGCAGCTTGAGGTTGTATGCTTCCAAAAGTGCTGAGAAAGTTTGAGGAATGTTTAAGTATGCCTAGTGTACAGGGATTAAGTTGTAAAGAGCCTTGATCTAGTTACTAGGATATGTGCCATATAAGAAGCCAGTAATATAACGATGACCTATTTCAACTTGCCGTGTGCCCAATAATAGGATGTAACAAAAAGTTAACGGAGAAAGGGCATTTACAATTAATGTAAACAATTGTGTTTCAATAAAACAAAGAGTTTTATTGATTTTCTGAAATTCAAAAGTCATCATAGGAAGGTTAACTTTTTGCATGGGAATGGAAAAAAGTGTGTTTGGGTAATTATTCTTAAAAAATTCAGGAGCCATTTTATTGCTAATGGCCATTTTCCTGGCTGGAAGAACACGCCCTTCCTCCAGTCACACACTGAACTGATGGAATTGAGTTAAGCACTGCAGCAGTTTGCAGTCAGTCTGAGTGTATTGGTTATCCCTATAACAAACTGCTACAGTATATACAGGGTTAAAATAAGAATGCTCCCACTGTTTGGATAACGTAACAAACAAAAATAGTGACTTCAAATCAGACAAAAACACAGTATATGGGGTCAGTATAGGGAGTAGTCATTTAGGACGCTTCATGGTCAGGGTTGGTGGGGAACGGGTGCTGTTACTTACAGGGTAGACTTCTCTTTTTCTTTTTCGAGCGCTTTGGCTCTGATTTCCAAACGGACAGGCAAGAGAAAATGTGGCGTAATAACAATTAATACCAACCAATTAACTTGCAGTGCAAAGAAGTTATATAAGTGGAATGGTCTTTATGAAGTATTATTCAAAATGTCCCCGTTTCTCTCTCAAAATGTAGTCCCGGGTAAAAAGGGTTTTCACCCGTCAAACTAGAGGGCATACTTTGTAGAATATCCTTGGTTAAGTCCATCCTTAATACTCAAGAAATCGTGTCCATCAACCAAGCAGTTCAAAGTAGTGCACATTTGATTATTTCATTTGTGCAAATGTTTATGAAGACATCAAGGAATCTGATTCATTTTAGAATCTACCTGAATGAAAATCATACAGTAATATATCTTTAGTTCAAAGCATCTTCAGCTATCCTTCATCTGACTTACATCCGAGTTGAGAAATCTCAAAAGGTAGGGTCAAACTTTGGTAATGACCCTGAACAATGAATGTGTAGTTTATGTCCGAAAGATTACTTGTAATAAAGATGGTAATGGTAGTAAGCATCCTGAGAAATTATTTTTGTCTGAAATGCCCCCGTTGATTAGAAATCAATAAAATCATCTGAATCTGACAAGCATAAATCGTTTCTCAGATTTTGTTCGCGAATACTGCAGCCAGAGTTGTGGTTGGTACTCACGGTCTCCTCGTTAAACGTGGAAGGATTTAAGATTCTTGTGAAAACACATTCTTTAAGAGTTTTTTGCTGTTTTCTCAACAAGTCGACACTGTATTCCGCTGAAACTTTCAAATGTGACTTCTATTGTATCTTTCTTGATAATGATGCCAATACATCAGCTTTAAGTTGACAAAAACCCATCTACGACCCTCCCTTCAATTGAATAGTTGAAATAAATCTGTATTCCATTTATGTAATTATGCGTTAGCGAAATGTCTTTACCTCCAGGCAGTGTTTTGAATTCTATCTCTGCAGATAGTTTCTCCATTGAGTTGTCTTGAGACGTCTTCCTACTCTTGGCTCTTACATTAACTCTGTAGACTGAGAGTGGTGAAAGACCTGCAGTGGAATAATCATTATGCAATCATTTAACTATCCTACATGTAGGTGTCTGCCAAACAGTTAGGAATGATGCAAGCACTATGACATCCTGCAACATCATATACATCTTAAATATAGTTAATTATGTAATGAATGTCTAAGAATTTTAAAACAGAACATTATATAAAAAAACAATATGCTTTAGAATGAGGAAGTCATGGGTTTGACCCTGCCACAGGTGCCTTTGGCTAGATTTTTGCCATACTCTGAAAGCACTGAGTAAACGGTATTTATGACAAATTGGTGCAGGGTAAAGTCAAATTCAAGAGGGGCCCCAGTGTCGAACACAAATATGTGATGCACTTATAGATAGAGACCTCATGAAAGTGGGGAACAAATTACAAGTCTCTACTCTCCTTATAAAAATACTATAAAACACCATGATTTGATACTTCAACAGAGCGAAATTTGAAACACAATTTCATTTAACATCAAAAGTAAATGAGTCTGCACATCCAAATGAGGAATTCTTGCCCCAGTCAAAAGGTCAAACTCAGTAACCTCTTGATTGAATAGCATCAAAACTCAGGAATTATCTGCACAAAAATGTACAGACCTTATAATTGAAATATGACGTCACCGAAAGTGTTTGGATTTTGGCAAAAAACGCATTTTAGGGGTATCAAAAAACAGTGGCATTTTACACTGTTTTAACCCGAGGTTAGACACTTTTAATATTTTCCCCCACTTTCATAAGGAATCTTACTACTGGAAAATTGAGTGGATCACAAAACCGAATTTTACCTTGGAGCCCCCTCTTTAATATTGGTAGATAAATTGCTCCATATATTCCTACCAAGGGATGTGATAGGCTGTTGAAAAAAAACCTGAACTATGAGCGCAAAGCGAAAGCTTGCAAGCTCGAAAGCTTGTGAGCATGGAACCCACTTATATACATTTCTCTTTGGTTTTAAAAGCCCAACTCTGAAATCTGGGGGCATTCTATATTTTTTTATGAATTTGATCTGAAGTATTAAACAAATAAAATTAAAAAAAGAGGGGGGGGGGCAAAAAAAACTATTTCCGGGAGAAAACAGAGAAATCACATTCCTGCTCCTACCTGTTAATGCATATCGATACACACTAGGCTTGAGCAGCTGTATTTCCTTGCCATTGACGGACACCTGATGAGCTAGATTACTGTTGCCTGGTAACCAGCTGATGTCAGCACACGTTGGACTCACATTGGATGCTTTCAACTCGGTAGGAGCAGCTGATGCATCTGGATTCAAGAAAGTGGTGAGGGTGAAACGTCTGAGTAAACTTTGTACTGACCCAGTTTACATTGAGAAAATAAAGAATTTAGATTCAGGTTAATGCAATGTGTGTGGGATTTACACAAACTAGTACAAGGTAAAGTTCAAGCCCAGCTAGTTTTAAATGGCTGTTCATGCTTGCTGTGATGCATATGTTATGCACATACTGTACACTGTCTGTGGTAACAAATCCATCAGCTATATACAAACAACTTTGCATGTTTTTTTAGCACTGTATGTGATCAAGTTTGTGTATGTTTGTCGTTTTGAAACAGCATCATCTGTCGAAAAATTCGCTCAGAGGAAACATTCTTTCAACAAACTATTTCTGCAAAAAAATGGAGCCATGCAACTATAAGTATGACTTTTCAGTCACTGATAATCTCCACTACTCCCTTATCCAACCCACCATTCCCTATCATGATGGTACAGGCTGCATCTTCGGACATTCCTTTGGATGTAACCGTCCGCACTGATATCCGATAAGTCTCCATCGGTTTGATGTTCTCCACCAGGGCTCTGGTCTTGGCATCCCACTTCGTTGCGGTGCGGAACTGACTGTTGACGTAGACACGATACTCATGGACTTCTTGAGGTGCGATGGTGTCCGGTAAGAGCCAAGAGATGATGATGCTGTTCTTCAGCTGTCTCTCTAAGGTTAGCTTCTTAGGACATGGAACTGTAAGCAACCGGAGAAATAAACAGTAGATGGTTAGTCTAAATACACAGCAGATAGATGGTGTGTCGTGGCCAAGTGGTCAAGCGCACTGGACCCAAGTTCTGGTGTTTCCAATCAGCAGATTGTGGGTTTGAGTCCCAGTCTTGACCCTTTGTTTTTTAAGCAAGACTAAACCATTAATATTTCGACCTTCGGATGGGGCGTAAAGCCAGTGGTCCCGTGTGTCATGTAATGCACACAAAAGAACCCAGTTACACTTATCACTAAATGAGAAGGAGTTTGTTTCTGGCAGTGGCTGCAGAATGTGCCACAGCACCTTGTTATGGGTCTCATAATTCAAAAACTTCAACAACATGTCTGAACAATAAATAATGGTAAGCACGTTGACTCGCCTGTACATGTAGATATAGCGCTGTGTAAAACTATTTATTGCTATCATCAGTATTACTATGAATCTTGAAAATTACATTGATTAAAGCATTAAATAATCTTTTCATGTTAGGGTAGTTAATGATCATAAAAAGCAATACAAATATCAATATGGTTTTTATTGTCCTACCATCAAACACATAGTCCGATGCAATATCACTCAAGGACGTCAATCCATCCTCTGGGGCTATAACACGACTCTGACCTTTGACCCCATTATCCTCATCGACCTCTGGGATGTCCTCCAGGTCACTGTGGTGCTCATTGGTCCTATTGAAGCTCTGGAGGTCACCGGCAAAGTGGTTGAGATTGCCTCGATTAAGATCTTCTTCCTCGCTGTTGAAATCCAAGTCATTCATATCATCTGGAGGTAAAGAGTGGAATTAACAGTACCATCAGATTACAACTCCCTCGGTGTTCTGGCTCTAAATACTCCACTCTATAGGGTAACTCAACACCACAAATGTTTTGGACTTGGATAATAACTGTACTCTTTGCCTTATGCTAATGGATGGTTAACAGTAGGTCTAATTCTACATGATGGTCGTGCAACTCTTCAAGCAAGTTCGAGTGCGCACCATGATTAACTGAAGGTCAACCATTTTTTACTAAAACCAAGGCTGGTTGACCATTGGTTGACTACTGCAGTAGTATACTGTGGTCGACCATTTAGAATCAGCCTCAGGACGATGGTTTCTTCCCTGGTCCTAGTAGCTTTGTTTTATGCTAACCCCTTATAAGGCGCAGAAGGGAACAAGTGACACTGTAGCAAAATGGCTTGAATACCCTACCGATGCTTGACAGACTTCCAAACGAGTCGTTCGAGTGAGTACCTCACTGCTCATGTACGTTGCTAGTTAGTGGTCGACTATTTGTGCGTAATCGAACTTGCTCCTAGTTGTTGACCTCACCCCTTTGATCAAGAACATTTTGGGATTACCAAGAAACAATAAATAAGCTCATTTGACTTGAAGGCCGATAGCTCCTTTAAAAAAAATACATGGCTGTCCGTAACTATCTATTTTATCATTAGTGAACACATTTTTTCCATGCTCCTTGAAAATAGTTCTCATATTTTGAGCCCTTATGATGCAAAGTTTCTGAAGTACAAACAGCTTCCTATGATGCTCTTGCTTATAAATATCTTTTGATAATCAGATAATAACCAATCAGGTAAGCTGCATCCCATGTGTGTTCTTTAATGGTTACAAGTATGTGAACAATTGGTAAATACACACAACATATATCACAGTGTTCATTCAATACTACTTTTGTTTGACTTAAAATCTCATTCACAACTCTCTATTTTTTCGTTATGAAATCATTTTGCGGATGTAATTACAGAAAACATCTCCAGAAGGTTCAACACATTAAGTTTTAAGAATATATCACATACAACATGCAGCTTTGCTTTTTATTTTTAATACCTACATTGAACTACGTTTACTAAACATGAAAAAACAGGCAAAATGTCCAAATTGCAAAAGTCATCATCAAGAATGAGTAAAGATTGTTTACATAGTATTTCGTGATCAAGGCAAAGGTAGATTTGTCTTGATGAATGTCAAAATCTTTCCACAAGATTAAATCTCTGAGGCAAATATCTTGAGTATGTAAAACCTGCAGGATGACTTCATGGCTTGCACTGCAGGAAGCCAAGACAGTCTGACGTAAAGTAAACAAATTTAGTCCGTAAAACATGAGCAATGAATAATCCCTACCATCTGCCAAACATGGACTACTTAATGGATAAAACATTAAAAACAAAGTACATGACTGGCAATCATTTGCAAAGAGACAGATAATTCATCAGTTTCAATTTAAAAGCTCCAGGCCTGGAGTTTCATCTTTGAGAGGGCAAGGCCAATTTCATTTTGCAAAGAGCACTTCCATTGGAAAGTCTTACAGTCTATAGGAAACTTGTTTTAAAAAGGGCACAAAGGCCAAGACTAGGGGCAACAGAGGCCATGGCCTTTATGTATTTCCAGGCCTGAAGTTCATACCAAAACAATCCTCTAAAGAAATATTTCCGTCTGAAATATTGTTGAGGCGGAGAAAGTGTCACTTGAAGACACCTTTTTGGCTTATTTTGATTGCCTGAATTAAAAGAAGCTCATCAACATGAATGCACAGAAAATCCCTGATAAAACAAAAACTAACTTTCTTTGACCACCGATTTCAATTAAGTTTTCAATGGTTGGTTCCTTGCTGTGTTTATCAAAAGTAGGACAAACCACTTTGGAGAGATGAGACAAAAATTTGCAATATGAAAATAAAGCGATTTGGGAAAAACACCACAAGGAAACTCACACGAATTTCATTCTACAAAACTTACAAGAAAAAATAAAATATTCAGTCCCAAATGTGGAAGCATACACTACTGTTTATTTACACAAACAATCAACTAAATGAATGTAAACAATTAAGGAAAGGTATAAAAGGAAGGCAAAATGTAAGGCGCCACCAGCAGTAATCAGAAAAATTAATTGAATGATGAAATAAAAGCTTGCAAGAAAGATCTGCAGTAGCCCCTGAAAGCATCACTTGAGATTTACGCTAATTCAGAATGGAGCCCTTGGTTTAGAGCTCATAAGGTTTTGGGAAGCCTCATTTGATATCCCTAAACTGTTGAATTAAAGGACTAAAGGAGCTCACTGTATAGATTGATGTCAGGAATAAACACAGGACTGTTAATCTGCTAAAGTACCGATCATCCATGAAAGTTGTGGACAACAACATTTTAAATCGAGCAACTCCCAAGAAGAAAGCAAGAAAAAGAAAAAACGCAACAACCAACAACCTAAAAGGAACAAATAGCGTCCCAAAATAACCCCCGAAAAATGTAGACTGGTGATCATTTTTTGATGCATATGTAGCAAAACGCCATGTATAATGATTTTCAATTGTTTTGAAGAACCAAATTCCAGTTTTCAGAGTTACAACAAAACCTGAATCATGGCATTACCTAATCTGTTGTCTTTGTAGAGTCCGTGGTGTCTAGTCACCACCCCCCCTCCCCAAACAAAAACAATAATAATACAAAAAAACATGCCAAAAAACAGCTGAAATTCTAACATCATGAGCAACCATTTCCATTTAAACAAAGATTTTCAAGTGAAGTTATTTGAAGCATGCAAGAACAAATATATAAATAAATTAAATTAAAATCACCAACACCAGCACTTCACAAAAATACATAAGAACCACTGCTAAGACTCCACAAAAACCAATGGCACAGTACCACTTGACTATTAAAAATAAGCATCCAACAGTAGTTGCAAAACACCAAGAAAAGAACCAACAAAATGTTGAAACCTTTTTTCTGAGCGTCATTTGACTCTGACTCCCCAGCATCGCCCAAGGCTGCACTCCCACCAATGGCAGCGGGTGTGTCAGGAAGCAAGGCATCGTGGGAAGGTTTAAGTGATGTGGGAAGTGCACCCTCTACAGTGTATTTGCCGGAAGAACCAAGGGAGTCCAATTTGGAAGCTTAACACATCATGCACAAACAGAGATAACTTTTTAAGGACAAGTTGGACAATAATCCCTAGATGAAATCGTTGGGTCAGTGCAAACATTTCGCATTTTGATTTTGAAAAAACACTGTATCTCGCCCGTCGTATTTCCTATCTCTTGCAAAAACATTGTATCCCGGTGCGTACTTGTTTTGTGTGTACATTTGGGTTATTGTTAAGCGAAACACAAGGTTTGACAATTTCAAACCTGTGCCTAACTTCACAAGATAAAGCATTTTTGCACTGACACAACAAAACAACTTACAGGAAAAACAAACAGATTGGCTTTGAAGCTCTGTCATCATTCATTTGAACTGTTACTTTGCACATTGGGTTTAAAATGATTAAAATTGCAAGCAAGTGTGTTTAATTAAACCTTGTAACTCCTGAAACATTTATGCTAGAGAGACACAACCATTACTTGGATGTAGCCAGATTAGTCCTGCACCAAAAACATTATTTATTTCAGCCGTTCTGCTTAGAATTTATTTTTTCATTCATTAACAATTTTCAAACAATTTTTTTTAACAAAAAGCGCTTACACTTTTCACATCAATATGAATGTGTTATTCTTTTGAAAAGGCAATTCAAAAACTTGCATCCAATCATTGTTTAGAAGAATACTATTAAAATAGATTAAGTTAAATAATTTTTTCAAATTCTCCTGAAGAGATGATATCTTCTATATCTTTCGTTTCTCCTTTAAGATCCAAACTTAATGCTCAAAAAAAGGAAGAATGGAAACGACTTTAGCACAACAAAATAAATTCCTTGGAGTTGATGTAAATTGTAAAACAAGATGAATAAACAGTTGTTTTACAAGTTAAAGTTATTTTATCAAGACCCTGTAAGGGTGAAGGGGGAGGGTGTGCCTGCCAACTGCCGTTTAGATTTAGGATTTAATGGTTAGTGTGCAAGATCAACAACTGAAGAAAAAACTTCTAGTCACTGCTACAATCATACTCTGATCCACATTTTCGTTTCCTTCAATTGTACATCCGCATTTGAGGATCAGGTTGGCTCAGTGGTTTCTTTCCCTGCCTTTCTGTGAACCCCAATTCTAATCCCACATCAAACCGGCGCCTTGCATGTGGATCAGGTTCTCAGTCGCTACCTGGCTGCATGGGTTTCCCCATTGGGGTTTTTCCTACTCTAAAACTGAACATTTCTACTCGTTTCCTATTCATCCTGTTCTGGTTGCTAATTGCAGTGTCGGATGTGTAATAAAATAAAACATTGAAAGTGGAACTCAGAAAATTGATATATGCCGTTTGTCTTCACAAGTAATTCAAGTTTTAGTATCTTACCATCGCTGTCCATTGCATTGCTGTTCATAAAACCAGGCAGGTCTTCCTCTGTAGAAAAGAAAAGAATTCCAGATGAAAGTTTAAAATATTTAAAATTATTTAAAGAAGAGCCAGCAGTTAACTCAAATGCCTACTAAACAGATAGGTGATGCAAAAGAGAAGGTTTGTTTCAACTATATCATATTGACCAGGTGAAAGTTTCAGATAAAATCAAGAACTACATGTAAATGACTAAGATGGTTTATCGAAAGTTACAGAATGGTGCACACTACATGCTTGATTCATGCAATTAGACGAAACCATACCAATTTTCCCTGATCTCAGAACAGCATGGTCTTAACAAGGAGAATGCTGTATGTAAGTTATATAAAATTATTTGAAATGATTGTTCTTGTGACGAGTTATTATAATGTTAATAATAAACATGCAACAGAAGTTTAATCAGGGTGTGGCCATCTTGATGGTAGGTTGTAGTCA
>JAUELU010000065.1:2900283-2911034 GCA_032357145.1 Evasterias troschelii | reverse complement strand
AATAAAGTATGACAAAATATTACATCCATACAAGATTCATTCTATATGCATTATAAAAAAGTGCAACAATAATTTATCATAAAGTATTCATTGGTTGGAGACTTTTTCTCTGCACACAAACTTATATTTTACAAAATTATTTTCCCAAAATTCAAGCACAGTGTATTCTTTTTCATGAAAGTAGAAAACTAAACTACTTCACCTGACATTTGTAGCACTGTAAATTTTGCTTGTGCCATCTGGGAGTTCATGTCCTTCTAGAGCATTTTAGGCAACTTCGTGCCGTCATATGCGCACCATGTCTTTACATGCTTTTTTACTCCCCCAAAAATGAGAGTTTGCAGTCAAGAGGTAATTTTCACAGGCAACATGGAGGGGACCAACTGCAGTGTATACATAACACTGTGGTAACACTTGAGACAATTGCAGTGTATGCATAACACTGTTGTAACACAGGAGACAATTAATTGCAGTCAATACATAACACTGTGGTTACACAACAGACAACTGCAGTGTATGCATAACACTGTGGTAACACAAAAGACAACTGCAGTGTTTGCATAACACTGTGGTATTATGCATAACACTGTGGTAACACAAGAGACAACTGCAGTGTATGCATAACACTGTGGTAACACAAGAGACAACTGCAGTGTATGCATAACACTGTGGTAACACATTACACAACTACAGTGTATGCATAACACTGTGGTGCATGCATAACACTGTGGTGCATGCATAACACTGTGGTGCATGCATAACACTGTGGTAGCCCAAGAGATAACTGCAGTGTATTCATAACACTGGTAACACGGGAGACAATTGCAGTGTATGCCTAACACTGTGGTAGCACAAGAGAGACTGCGGTATACTGATAACACTGTGGTAGCACAAGAGAGACTGCGGTATACTGATAACACTGTGGTAACACTTGGAGATCGCCTGGAAATGATTGCCGTAAACTGCCTTCAGTGACATTGCCTCCACAGATTCTAAAGATGTACAATGATTTGGGCCAATTTCGTCAGCAGAAAATATTGCACCACAAGTTTTTGCTTAGCAGAAAATAGCAGGAAACCAGTCAAAAATGGTACATATAAATGGCATTTTAGCTGGTAACCTATTTCTGGTAAGCACAAGTATTTTTAGATGAAATTGGGCCCTGGTCTGCGTCCATGCTCCCTTAATAAGGAATTTAAAGAGGATTTGCTTACAATATTCTCTGTGACCCCGTCCCTGTCACTGCATGTTGTCACACTCCGCACCACACTGACATGACGGTGACACTCCAATGCCATCGTCATTACGGTACCTCCGCAGATACTCCCTCCCTGACATCGTGCCATTCTCTAACCACCTCGGGAGAAAATCCCACAATTGTGGAAATCATGTCTGCACGCAATCATCCGATAGAGCGGGCTATCACCAGCCATGGTAAAACAACACTCCAAACCAATGTCACTGACTAGCTAAAGTGGGCAGCTTTTGCGAGTCGAAGCACATCGCAATCAAATATACAGTGGAGTGCATCTACCTCCTGGCGGAAACAAAACCATTCCAGCTTCAAAAGTGTCTTGGAATATTCAGCGAGTAGCATCAAGAATATATTTCAGACTTTCCTTCCCTTTTCCTTGATGCTAAATGCTTTTATTATTCTTTCTCTTTATGGCCTAAGGCTTGACGTTTTGGCACACTCTGGGCATGTTTGTCTGAACTGCTGAGTAGAGTTTTTAAGAGTCCTACAAGGTTTTTGGCCGTTAGTTTTGCTAAAAGTGTACATTGCTGAATGGAGTGGTAATTCAACAATTGTCCCAACGAGTTATTTGAAGAGATCTTGTGAGGGGAAAGCTACTAATAGACCTGACTTTACAACCCAACCCTTTCCCCCAACAGCAATTGCTGACATTTTCACTTAATGGTGCATTCAAAACAGTCTCCAAAACATTGTCAGGAACTTTTGAGGAGATCTTTCATATGTCAATCCTCTAGTTATCAAGAAAAACAAAATCTTAAAACTAAAAAGAGCTTCTGACAACCTGGTATAAAACATTCCATGTTATTTGTTAAAGATTGCCACAATTGTTTTTCTTCTTTGAGATTAGGATATTGTTTACTTTGGGATGAATGAAGGGAAAGTAAAGCAAGGTAACATTTATTCCCTGCTATTTGCATTTAAAAAACTCTCTTAGTCAACACAATAGCAGTGTTACAAAGCTTTCCCCAGTGCTGTATGTATGGAATCTAGAATGCACAGTAAGCCACTACACCTCAATGATCCGATCTCCGATTAAACCACGCCAACTTTCCTCTGCTGATCTTTTTCTCGCATATAAATACGTCTCAAACCGGCCAAGAAGTAATCAAAAACTTTTCCGTTCAGAAAGTGGTGATTGAAGCGGAAATGAACATTCAGACCCTTCATTCTCAATTATACTCAAAGTGACTTAAGACGGCCACTCACTCAAATAAACTTCCACTTTCACACTTTAACTCTGACTTTCCCAGGTCCATTTTTTTTCTCCGCCTAACTGCACTTTCCCAACTTCCCAGGGCTTTTTAACTTGATGAGTTACCTTGGTGATATTTATCAAGTCTGGCCTGTATTGAAATGTTATTGCACGGACTTAAATGGTTTCTAAAGGTAACCAATACCTAGTCAGTATATACCTTGTGATAATAATAATAATAGTGGCTTCTTATATAGCGCTCATATCCGTCACTCAGTGACGCTCAAGGCGCTTTAACAGAAAGTATTTTCCTGCAAGGTAAATGTGTAGCTACTTTTTGAAGTTTGAGACCTATCCCTCTACAAAGCACCATGTATTGGTTTACAAGGTGCTGTGGCGCAATATGCAGCCAATCAAACCAGGAACACCGGAGCAAACCCCTTCTTTTTTCGATAAGTGCACTGGGTTCTTTTACGTGCATTTCACAACACAGGGGACCAACGGCTTTGCGTTCCATCTGAAGTACGAAGCAATAATGGTTAAGTGTCTTACTCAAGGACACAAGTGACACGACCAGGACTCGAACCCACACTCTGCTGAACAAAAACATCAGAGCTTGAGTCCGGTGCTCTTATCTGCACGGCCACGACACACCACAAATGGAAATGGCTCATTATGATTGGCCAACAGGTCATAAACAATGGGACTTTAAATCAAATGTCAGCATGGAATTCGATGGATCACCGACTATGCCAGAGCTGCCATTATTTGCAATCAGGGAGATTGTGTGCGACAATCAGGAAGATATTTAGAATTACAATCAACATTTTAATAGATGTTAAATTTGCATCGAGGATAAAGAACATTATATGGTTTTACTTTTACACCTTTGAGCACTGTATACTTAGTTCTTTCCTGAGCCTTGTGGAAAAACAGGGATATTACTCAGGTGTGATTCGAACCCATGACATTTGCCATTCTAGAGCAGATGTCTGACCACTAGACCACCGAGATTGCCCGGTAGCTAGACAATGCTAGAGGCAGTTCAAATCTCGAATCAAGATTTTTCTAATTTGTTCATGGGAACATGGAAAGATTGGTTTATTTTATGGAACTTTCTGCAGAATCAGGGAAAGTTGGCAGCTCTGTTTTGCAGCACATACAGATGAGTGATATCAGAATCTAGACCAGGTCCAGCATTTTTCACCATCCCTCATCTACCTGAATACAAGTAGTTCTGAGCAATCCCAGCGGTATCAACCAACTCTCTATCTGTTCAGAATTTAGATTTATATTAAATCAAGTTAGGACATCCATCAGTGATACCTGCCGCATTCACAAAGTCTTTTGGAATTTTTGGCTGCATCTTTTGTTGCATCCTGAAAGCTTCTATCTGTACAAACCTTAAGCACTGCATTAACCTTTTTAACACTCAAAATCCGTTTATTAGATCAAATACTTTTTGTCAGACAATAACTCAGTTGAAATCAGACGTGCAACTTTGCAAATTACACAACAAAAATGACCAGCCACACTTAACTTTGTACAGTGTTTTCAGTTTTCTATGGCACTATGATAAAGAAAAATGAGGAAATCAGCTGATCAGCTATAAAGTTGCAAGCTTGTGATTTTCATCTTAGGAGACGAATGGGTTTACAATTTCTTCCACATGGTCTGATGAAAATGTCAAGAACAAGACATCGTGTAAAAAAAAACACCATCAAGCCAACCACATATTCAAATAAATCAAAAAAAAAATTAAACAATTAAACACTAGGCGTTCCTCACATTAGTTTATGGAAAGCAAGCACATTCCCTGCCACCACAACACCTCCATTTTTGTATAATTCTCCCCACTGGCTATCAACCCTTCAGGTCTCAACATGTTTGCACTAGCCCGATCCTGCGTGTCAAAGAATAAATACCACTATTTTTCTTGGCGAACACTACGGGCACTTTCTTCTGCTTTTTCTCCCATCATTCACAAACATTCCTGGCAGGAATGTGATCTTTTGTTTTGAATAATAATTGGAAGCGATTTTCAAAGAGTTGAGAAAAATTCATGCTTGAGAATAATTCAAGCGGAGTTTGTTGAATAAGTTGAGATATGCAGGCCAATGCGTCAGTAACTCTTTAGTCGGTGAAGAGAACTAAGCTATGGTCTTTACTGTATCTCAACTAATCACTTTGTTATGACCAGGAATAAATTAGAGTGGACACCCAAGGGGAAGTATCGGTTATTTCATATAAGAAATCATCATTTGCATCCAAGTGTCTGGAGAGCTTGAGATTAAGGGGAAGACACTACGTGAAAGAGAATGAGAAAAGTGAGACGAGTATC
This sequence comes from Evasterias troschelii, assembly GCA_032357145.1. Classification (NCBI taxonomy): domain Eukaryota; kingdom Metazoa; phylum Echinodermata; class Asteroidea; order Forcipulatida; family Asteriidae; genus Evasterias; species Evasterias troschelii. The sequence goes on along the minus strand of JAUELU010000065.1, from coordinate 2,906,246 downwards.
TGACTGAAAATGAGCTTGGTATGATATACAGCAGAGCTGCAGACATTCACATCTTGCAATCAGCGAGACTTTATACAACAATCAGGAAGATATGTAGAACTACATGTAATAGAGAAAAAGTTTCCATAATCAGGGAGATTTTCAAATTACTTTGGTTATCAGAATATGAAAAGTTGCCAAATCTCGCTATTAAACAAAAAGATCCTGTGGTGCAGAGATATAATATTTGTGCGTGGGGCCTCACGCTACAAAAAAATAGAGTTTAATTTATTACTTTCAATAATGTCTACTTAGAGCTGAGACAAGACAAAGTGAAACCAAAAAGAGTAGGTGTAAGACAACATGACAGCACATTATGTGGGAAGAACTCCCTTGGGACTGCAGGAAACAGTGGTAGACTTTGTCATGGTACATTACCAGTGATCACATGAATTGATTCAAGTGACCATATGTGTATTAAATTGCCAACCACATTAGAACAGATGTTTTGAAAATATTTTGATTAACATTGTGAAGTTACTGACAGAAAAGTGTTTGCATTCGGTGTAAAAAATATCAGTTGACAATGTTGAACCCTTGTTCATACTTCACGCCAATTTTCATGCAAAGCCAAATTTTGTGACGAAAACATTCAGTACAAAACGTTTTCAAAATTATGACTCAAGAAAAGTCACTTTTCTTTCGCAATTTGTGTGAAGTACAAACCAGGCTAAGAGCTACAAAAACACAAATTGTTTGGGTAAGTTAACAACTCTGCTGCAATGAGTTACCACGGGTTGGTTTCACAGAGCACTAAGATTCATCTTAAGATGAGTTGGCACTATTGCCATAATGATATGTACTGTGACATCACTCTTTGCTAAGCAAATAAGATTGATGAACAGTTAAGATCAAACTCAGCTCTTCGTAAAATTGGCCTGTGGCTTTCTTTCTTTCTTTTCTTTCTTTCTTCTGTGATTACCATTCCAATATGTTACCTTTAAAAGCACATGAAACAACCTCATGTCCTTTGAGAAATAACACAACCTCATTTAATTAATTCCCTCGCAATCTCAAAAGACAGTTCGGCTTGTTTTGGGGACCTGATAGATGATGCCCTACATCTTAGAAATTTTGTCCATCCTTCATGTTGGGCAGATTGAGGTCAGGAAACCTTCTCTTCGTCTGAGAGTCATTTAGAATGTCATCAATCTAATGGCAACTTCCAGCAGGGGCCCAACTTCATAGAGCTGCTTAATCACAACAGGTAGCTAAGCACAATGAGCTTTACCAGAATGAGGTTACCAGCCAAAATAACATGACACATTTACCAGCTACAACTGGTATCCTGCTTATTTTTCGCTGAGCAGAAAACTATTAAGCAATATTTCTGCTTAAGCAACTATATAATACTTGGCCCTGGAGGCCTAGGAGTTAAACATAAAAATGGGCTGTAATGTCTTCAAGCTCAATTATAACACTTAGAAGAATGAACAAATTATATAGGCCTTAAATGTATATATTTTTTTCAATGCAACTTCCAAATTTAGATTTTTTTCTTTCTATCAGATGCCCTTTCTCCTCCTTATGCCTCTTCGAAGATTTGCATCTTGCAATCAAGGAGGTTTTTATACACCAATCAGGGAGATATTTAGAATTAGACTCAACATAATAGGGAAAACATTTCCACAATCAGGGAGACTTTTAAATTTGTTCATCAGAACATGGAAAGATCCGTTTATTTCCAGGGAACTTTCTGTAGAATTAGGGAGAGTTGGCAGCTCTACAAGTCCTTCCATGATATGTGCCCAGAAGGTTTCTCACTTGTCCCTTCTGTACGCACTTTCACTAACAGCACAGGTATTGCTGCATTATACACCCCTTCACTGTGTCTGCTCCAAATGCCAAAACTGTGATATATTCAAAAAGCTTTTCCCCTGTACTACTGCACTTTGGAACTGCCTTCCTGTGTCTTGTTTTCAACCAATTTGAAATTTTTCAATTTAACAGGAATAAGAACAAATAACTCCTCTCCCTTTAAGTTGTCTTTATTTATATTCTGTAGACTTCTCCTTGGGCCTTGTGTTTGGCGATTTTTCATTAAAAAAATAAATAAAAAAATATATAAAAAGATCTACAACCACAGTGCATGGTAAAGTTCATGTTTATTTATGCTCTGTTTTAATAACTTCCATCTATTATTAAGCGTGTTCTGTGAATTTAAAACTATGGACACTTTCCATATCATCCAATCGTTTCCCCGGAGTGAAATTCTATAATTTCTCGTTGATCAGAGAGTAAAGTTGGAGCTGAAAGGAAAGTAATTATTTCCAAGATTAATATAATTCCCAGGCAGCTTCACCCTGACCACTCGAGCCTCCTTCAAAACCGTGGAGATGCAATCGGAACCTAGCTTGCCTGTCAACCGCAGTTTGTTTCAACCCCAACCTCAAGTCAAGAACTAATTTGAGAGCACTTAGCCTCAATTCTCAGAAGAAGAAAAAAAATATTCATTGCGAGTTTATACAATAACAAGAGGAAACTGATCAAGCGTGAAATCACCTTTGAGGGTTTCAGTCTTTTTACGAAAGGTTCAACTTAACTCACATGAATGATGTACACAAGTAATTTTTGCTTCAGTAATATGACATTTTGCTTCACTGATGAATACAACCACTTTGAAGTACAGCTAATGTGCTTACTCTAAATGAGAATGCAAACTCTGTATATTTTGTGGGTAAGAAATGCGGTTAACACAGTGGAAGGCCAAACTACATGTACATTATGCAGGGTGGATAGGGGAAATATTTGGTGGGTTTTGCCTTTAGTGATACAAGAATAAGCACACACTCAGACTATGTCATGAGAGAGAGAAGGGTTTTAGGGCCACTGAAGATTGTCTACAAAATATAGGTAGAATAACAAACCATTTTACAATTTTTAAAATGTCTGCCATTGCTTGTTAATTTACATATATTTTTTCAGAGGACAAATGTGTGATGGTCCTATAGCCAACTATCTTTCTCATAACATACTCTGACTATGTGTCAAATTACATACTTGTACCATCAAAAACACAATCTCTTTGCCTACTTGCCCAACTATAAACCCCATTGCGACATTTAAATATTAAATAGTGTCATGTTCATCTTGACTTGACAACTTAATTCAGAATATTGGGTTTACTTTAGAAACTGAGGATCCTGCTTTTCATCTTTGTAGATAAAGGTTTAGTTCCTACATTATACTAAAAGCATCACACGATAGTTTGACAGTCACTGCCTCTTATGGGAGTTTTGCCTCTTATGGGAGTTTTGCCTCTTATGGGAGTTTTCTTCCTCAAAACTAAAACTTACTATCTCATCGTCTTATCTTTACAGGTACATGTATTGTTATAGTTCTGTTCCTTTCTATGTTCGTTTGTGTCTTTTTTGTCTTTTGGTTGTTTTACTTCTGTGGTTGCCTTGCCAGTTACTTTAGATTTTGTAAATTTATTTTTTACACAGGTAGAGTTAGAGGCATCTGTCTCCTAAAAAGATCATAACATTACTGACGCCAGCAGGGATAGGCTTTGTAATAAGTAACGGTTAATACTCTGTTGGCCGGAAAAACTTATCCCCAAACTGTGGTTTGGAAACTGGCCAGGTGACAACTCTTGCTTCTTTTTCCTCTATTCTGTGTATTTTAAATATGTAATGTACTTTTGATCATTTTTATGTACAATGTTATTATTATCATTAATGCTGCCAGAAACAGAGAATACTTTTAAACAAGCATCACTCAACGCTCTAACAATTAACATTACTTTAACTCTCAACTGAGGGGAACGCATATATATATATATATATATATATATATATTTTTTAACCACTGCAACAGCCATCAATCTTCATTTCTAACAATAAAGTCTAGTCAAAGTCGGAATAAATTCATAATAATTTACTCCCAGGCCCGATCCATGTCCGCTTTTCCGAGGCGTGACTCAAACTTGTACTTGAAGATTTCTCCAGACATGAGGGTTTTTCGCTGTCACATCAGTAGGTGTATCACCTCACACTACTTCACCAACGAATTATCTCAAATTTGCTAATGGACAAGAAAGCAGCAGGAGAAACACAGAAAGGAAGCCTCCAAATTTAATTTGACAAATTGGAGAATTACGAACCTAATGTGCTGGGGGAATTCTATCCGTTGTAACTAAATCTTTTATTACATTTTGGTTTAATTCTCATGTCTATTTTAGGGAAACCTATTTGCGCACAGCAGAGATTTCTTCAGGCAGGTGTATTGGTTACCAGTGGAAGAATTACAATTATGCAAACCATGTTATATTTCTAGCACATTATTTCAGTTTATCTGAACGAATTCAAGGAAATTTACAAAGCAGACAAAAGTTGCCAATTGCAACTGTTCTCAGCATATCATATTGTTGTGTCGGTGCAACAAGGTCATAACTTGAGTCTGCGACAAAGTCGTATCTCGTGCGAGAACGCTCAATGCAGCACTGTTGTTTCTCGGTGACCATTGACTTTGTTTATACGTCTGCGTTATTTTAAGCGTGATACAACCTTTTGGCATTCTAAAGCTTGCATTTATTTAATGCAAATGCTGTTTTAGGACATCTATGATGCACCGACAAGATGAAATGTGAGTTCTTATTTCATTAAACTCATCTGAAATGCATCAAGGGTTTTCACTTTTGCCTTTGTAAAGTGACATTGTTTCAAGAAAGGTATCATCGATTTGTTAACTCAAGAAGCATCTTACATGCTTTAGCCCTTCAAGAAGTTATATTGAATTGAACAAGAAAAATTGACTAAAGTGGGACTTAAACATTTGACTCTGGATTAATGTGCTGGGGCTCTACCAACTGAGTTATCTATGTTGGCAGTCTCCCAATTTTGTCAACATTCTTTGCTTGGGGATGCCAGTCAGAAGCTATTTAACCTGTCACTGCTGTATAGCCAGGGATAACACCCAAGTTTACAGTACAACCTGTGAAGTGGACGAAGAGAGGTCACAATAATATTGACAAAATAGGGAGACCGTCAACATAGGGCTAGATAGTTCAGTTGGTAGAAGGGCCAGCACTTTAATCCGGAGTTTGCAGGTTCAAATCCCTCTCTAGTCAATTTGTCTTTGTTCAAACCCCAAATCATTTTAAAATTCAACCAATCAGTTTCCCTTGTGGTTTATTCCCTACAGAAGTTGCACACAAATATGCATTCGAGACAAACCCATCCAGCAAGAGATGGGACAAACAAACACAAAGATTAACAGAGCTTAATTAAAAAATCAAAGCTACAAGGGGGTAAGTAATTCAACACAAATCATATTCATAGAGTGAGTTATCTCCAATGAAGTGTAGAAATGGCTATTTTTGCTTGGATGACACATGCCGATACGGTGCAGCTGCAGTGATACTATCAACTCAACTGTGAAAACTCTTTGCTTCGCATGTGTCAGAATCCATACCATACCTCCACCTGTCAACACAATATAGTCACAAGTGATACCACTTCCCTGCTCTCCACGACTTGCCGATAATTCATGCAGTCGTGGCTGACTGCATACAGGCGGACCTGGCCGTTAATTTCGGCCGGTGAAAATCGTAGAGCAATTTTAGCTTTGGCGGTGGTGGTGTATTATTTCAGATGTTGGGAGAGGAATGTCCCGAAGCAATGTCCAATTACTGTACAAATAAAATTCTTCATGTGAAAGAATGAAATGAGTGCTCCGCAACCAGCACCCCCCTTGAAATTACTTTTCCATTAAACTACATCCATGTTAAGGAATAATAGTATGACATCTGCTGTTGGAATAACACAGAACCTTTCAGGGAACTAATGAAGTTTGGTGGAGCTGTGGCGAGAAATTACCACATTGGTTCTAAATCATTCCAGACATTTTCATCACAACTAATTCAATGAAACCAAAGCAAAGTTGTTATCCAAAGATCTAATTGCAATAACTTGGATGTTGTT
>JAUELU010000065.1:2668623-2682699 GCA_032357145.1 Evasterias troschelii | reverse complement strand
ATAAAACCAGATGTTCAAGTGAAACATATTGATTGATTATTAATTGTTAACTTTAAAAAAATAAAAGTTAACATTGTCTCGCCTTTTTGACCCCAGTTCTTAGTTCTTAACAAAGTGCATTTTGTTATGGATGTTCATTTTTGACACAATTTTCTCCCCTTTGAACAATTGGCCCTAGTTTTTTAAAACTTATGTTCAGTTATTTATGCAATTGATATTGTTGACCATGCCACCAAGCTGCGTAGCCTCTTTACTAAACTCGAGCAAATTATCGTTGAAATTCAAATTGCTTGGGACTGTTGGACAAAAACATTTGCCGGACAGAGAGCGGGCAATTTGCCTGCAAATTTAATTTGGCGGCAGAGTAAGTGTGTTGAGGGGGGCCCTTGTGCTGGCCCACGGGATGTGCCTTTCTCGTAGGATTACCTAATAACACGGTCAATGGATTCCTTGTTGTGTATGATGCTGAGGCTCATTCAGTTGGCATAATCCAAGCAGCAAACACAAACACACCGCCCTGTTTGCGCAAGACCGTGAGTAGACACATGTCAGCCGACAAACATGTGGTGTTGCCATGCACAGGGAGCGATCAGCAGCAATTACATGCACAACATCACTGTGGTGTGTGTACGCTGCATTCTTTAATGTCACCCCACCTTTCTTTGTGTTCTATTGAAAGAATGGAGCTATAAATGATAAAATAAAATTAACTTGAAGCTTACGTGAAAGATAGATTTTACAGTCCAACCCAACTTCTGATGTAAAATAAATTATGGATACTAAATGTCCCCAAAATATAGACAAAAGTGTGTATAAAAGCGTGTCTTTAGAGATGCGTTTGCTTTTATATACATTGCAAACACTACCCAGTGTTATGCCGTGTATTTCAATTATTATAATATATATTAGGCATGGTCACTCACATGATGTACCATCGGGTATCTTGAGAACAGGGAACTTTCATGAAAATATAGTAATGTTAAGAAGAAAGTTTTACTTTTGGTTGTTTCAATCTTGTATGAATGTAGACATAGGCCCTATACAATGAAACTCGCCTGTAAAAATTTCATTTCAAAAGGTTAGCATTTTTGAGATATTGGCGAAAATCTGGAGCGGTTACGTCCATGCAGAAAGAATAATCCGTAACTGGAATACACAATCTGAGAAACATTTCATGCAGAAACATTTCTCAGATTGAAATATTTTTGAGTCCCTTTCTGATTCTCTAAAACCACATTCCTTTGAAAGGAATCATTTCTCAAAATGTTGCAGTGCCCCTTACCAAGTAAGTTTTTATGGTCATTAGTTTTTTTGGAGTAATTATCAAAGATATACCTCCCCTTTAATGGACTCAGGACCGTGTTTTTTTTGTTGTTTTTTTTCAAATCTGACTGCACACTTTGCACAAAGTGACATTTTAACCAGCGGCCCTTTTCGACAGTCCCCTCACCAAAATCTATAAAAGACCTTCAACAAACGGCCCAGTGAACAATACACTGTGCTGCACCCATAGTGTATACCGGCTTGAACACACATTTGAACATGGGCCAATGGGTCGAAAGATTGAGGGGGATGAGAATTAAGGCATTCTTTTTAGCTTACTACTATAGAATAGAGTCGGCCCTCTTAAGCAAATTAAGCTGTAAGCTGAACAGCTAAAGAAAAGTCAACAGAATTTTTGTTGGTGAAGCGTTTTTATTTTAGTTCACCTCTCTCGTGCAGAGGTTGAGGGTTTGCTCTTTGCTGTTTTTCACACCAAGTTGTGATGTAGGGTCAACTGTCTAAAACGGCAGGGCATTATGGTTAATGATGGAAAAGTAAATATGTGTGGAGTAAACTGGAGGCATATCAAGTGAGTGCTTTCAATCAGGTACCTGTTTGGGTAAAAAAAAATCATTGTGTTAATGCATTAGATTCGCACAACCAGCTTTGTGCATTTTAGATAAAAGATCCTGTGGCTGTAGGATTAGAAACCTTTGAAGAAAAAGCTTGATTTTGTTCCTGCTTTATATATATTTTTTGTGGGGGGTTAAAAACTGTCCGAGTCACTTTCCAAGTGTCACATTGTAATAGGCCTGGAATTTCATCTTTGAGAGGACAAGTCCATTTTCATTTTACAAAGTGCACTTCTTTTGGGAAATTTCTTGAGGGGCACCAAGTCGGCAGTCCCAGACCAGGGTTATTGAGGCCATGGCCTTTGAGTCATTCCAGGACTGCTGTAGTTGATAGTTGGTTTTTAAAAACTTGCTGTGTTGTTAAACCAATGCTTGGTGAATTTTTTTGTGAACGTTAGTGAATGTTGATGTTCATAAGAAATGCATTTTGTTTTCAACATATGGATCTGCATGAAGCTGCTTGGTTCACAAAAGGACATTTGAGTTCATTGTTACAGCTTGTCTTGCTTCACTCAAGAACCAAGACCTGAAACTGACTTCCTTAAGTTCACTTGACTGAGCATGTTATTTAGTTACAAAAGAAACTAAAACAACTTGTTTTGCTGTTGACCACATAGAAACGACACTCTGGACACTTTAAAAACCCTTCCTCCATGCCTGTTGAAGACTCAATAATCCCACTTAATACTGTGGGCATGGCACTCATATTATTGTTCCTAGTCTATGATTTGAAACAATTTTTCCCAGTTTAGAAATGTTGTTTATTCTTGGTTATTCATCAGTAAGCCACATGTTTGAATGGTGTGCAGGTATTGGGTTCATTTTAAAGCCAGGCGCCACGTGGCGTTGCGGTGACGTAGCATTAATACGTGGTAGATTTCACAACAATAGGAACTTGCTGTAAACACATGTTGCAAGAAACGTGTCAACATATGCCACTCTTTATAATCGGCTTTCTGACCTCGGAATAAAATCTTAAAGTATAATGATTTCTAAATTAAAATCGGGAGAAAAAAAGGTGCTGGCTTACTAAGTACTACCCAGCGTTAATTAAATTTTGATTAAATGATAAGAAAGGGAACTTCAATCCACTTTACTTATCAGTCGAATTGTGGGAATTTGGTAAACTAGAGGTGTAACAATTCTTAACATGTCAGACACATAGAATAACAAAAGGATATATAGAAACTAGTCTTTATAAATTGTGTAAGAAGACGATGCATCAACCTACTCTCTACATCATTACCTTGCTCACTCATTTTGATGTTTGATCACGTAAAAGCTTGGGGTTAAAAATGTTTGCATTGTTTTTATCAGAAAGCCTTATATTCGACTTCATTCAACAGATGAAGCAATGAATCAGGCATTTGATTTGCCTGGAACTTTCCTGATTTCAGGATATTTTACTGATTTCCCTGCACCTTCAGATATTCCTGAAAGAGATAACCTTGCCAGAGATGAAAAGACTTGCCTTTGTTATGACCAGACATTCAGTTATCTATTTAGTTTTAAATGATGCGGACCGTCACGAAAAGGGAAACCTCTTCCACACCAAGAGAAAATGTCTATCCAATTTTCAAGATTTTTTCATTTGAATACAGTCTCATCCCTAATGGACACAAAAGAATAACACAACACATTGACATGAGTGCAAGAAAGCAAAACCCATATTCTTTCCACCACAAAAAACCAAAGACAAATTCTGTATGTCAGGCCTATCTTTTATCAGCCCACTATCAGATTAGGTGTGTTTGAAGATAGCATAATCTGTACTTATCACAGTTGCTGTCTCTTGCTGTATTAAAATGAAGGTAGGTTTCTACAGTAATCTACAGTGTAACAAAAGCAGCACAAAGTGACAAACACATGTAAACTATGTTTGTAAAAATAAATGGGTGCCAGCATTGGTACAAGTGTTGGTGGTCTCAACAGTTTTTTTTTATTGCTGAATGACTAATGCATTTTTGGTTATTTTCTGAGGGGTTTGCTTAGGCAATCTACATTGGATAATGAAGTTGATAATCTTTATGTGGGACCAAAGTACATGTTACAAGCCAACCTTATTGATATAGATACACTATACAAACCATTTTGTTTTTATTGTGAAAAGTCCCACGTTGAAATCCCCGGAAAAACAATCTAAAGAAAATGTTTCCTGTTTCAGGAGGATCATTAAACAAACTCTGTAAATATTTGACAGAGGAGAGGTCTCGTCGTTTTGGTAGAGCTCAGTTACTTAATCACTGCTTCAGCGTTGAATTGTGCATTATGCCTGAAGTGAAATTGTCTTGAGTCAAAAATTTATTTTTCTTGTGTGTAATGGTTGAAGTTTACATATTTGATTTTGAACTTAACTGGTGATGCAGGTTGACTTGTTCGATAAAACATTTTAGATACATACCGGTACCTTGGGTTGAATGGTTTAATAATTTTTTTCAAGATGTTATTTCAAAATTGTTTGACTTCCTGGCATTGCTGTTTGTGCCAAAAGTACACTGTAATAAAAGCAATGAATGACACCCTCTACCATAACGGCCAGGTAATTTGATACTGACCACCCCAGTGTTAGTGGAGTCAATAGTCGGTTTGTTGCTGGTCTTAGTCCACATTGGATTCAGCGCAACAGCCACTTGACCACTTGCTTTACTCTCACAATGCTCCCTGCCCAGCCAAACCGTTTCCCATTGGCTGGGACAATGAGGAGGAGAGACACATAAAAAAAAAACTACAAATATACCAGAACCAGGAAGTTCCATTGAGCTGAATAGGATAGAAATCAGCATCCTTTGAACACCTGCATTGTGTGTTTTTATTCCACTAAGCTTGCCGCTATTGTTTGCTAGTGAATTGAAGTATAGCCGGGCTGATTATGTTCTCCATTTAGAGACAATTACACAATTACTACAAACAGCTGTTACAGGAAACCAAGAAATGCTACTCAAATATTTATTCTCTTGTTGCATTTATTCCTGTTGTTCCATTTCAGTCATTCTCGATTTGTGCTGGATACGGAGATGGAATGAGAGCTTAATTAGGTCCTAGCCGGTTTACTATTTCGTTTTCTGAGAAGGAAATAAAAATAGTCTGAAGTGGAGTTACCAGAGGCTTTAACAAATACCAGATTATTTGACTTCCTTGTGTGCACTCATGAATGTGCAGTATTGTGCTCGATTGTTGAACCATTTTTTTGTTTTTAGTGACAATGTGAAACTACAGTCCAATTCGCTCACAGTAATGCACAACTTGCACAAACAAAAAGCGGAAACAAAAAACATGCACGTCTGAAACTGACAATTTGGCGTATTACTTCCAATGCAATGTGAGACCTAATTTCACGGCTTATTTTGTTGAATTTACTCAGGGGTTTTCCAAGGTTCCTTCGAGTTGAATCAGGAAACGGGGAGAATTGTGTTATTAGTTTATCTCTAACCAAGTAGAAATACCTGTTGCCCAATTATTGGTTTTTAGTCGCTGACTGACAATTGTGCCTTAGGTTTCAGGCTTTGAAGGTTGTGAGGATTTCTTCTGAAGTCGTCTTTTCTTTGGGGGGAGTGAAAGGGAGCAATCCTTCAACTGTATTTTGTAATCTGAAGGAGAATTACTGAAGTTTGGCCAAGTTGTTCCACCAAATCAAACAAGAGTTGTAGAGTTAAGGTGTTAGCACGAAATACCGTAGCCTGCCTGGGGCATTTTTTTATTATTAAAAAATTGCAATGCCACCTGATCTATCAACAAAAGAAGTTATAATTTTCTCCATTATCACTAAACTTAAATAAATCCCTGCAAGCCCCACAAAAGGAGAGTTAATTAATTTTGATATGATTTAGAAAACCAGACAAAATAAAAAGGCTATACATATTCAGGAAGGGACAGATGTGTTGTTGATCGCTAGGAAATGTTGACCTAGAAATAGCTTGAACATTGAGCTGAATTGCAGCCACTTCAAATTCCCAACACAACCTGGTGAAAATACTCCAAAACTCAATTAGGGAAACCACAACGTGAAAACACACACAACTATTTTCCTTGATTGGAGTTGAGAAGAAAATGAATTTCAAACCTGCCATTCTGGGTTAGAGGTATTGTTTTCTAATTATGTCGAAAGCACTTCCATTAAAGAATTTATTCCAACCAAAGTGGTGTTTCTTTTAATATTCAAAAGAAGGAAAAAAAAAAAGGCAGTTGTGAAAAAGAACCTCATTAGACGTTTTGATATCAATTATGGTGTTCACATTATGAGGGCACTATTAGGTAAATATATTGGGTAAATCTCTCTGTATTATTACACGCAAACCAAACGGTGCACTCAAACAGTGTTCACCAGATGATAATGTGTTACATTTTAAGATGTGGTTTTAAAGAGAGGGATTCAAAAAACATTCAACCTGAGTAACGTTTCTGTATGAAACATTTCTCAGATTGAGTATTCCAATTACGGATTATTCTTCCTGCTCAGACATAACCGCTTCAGATTTTCGGCAATATCTCAAAAATGCTACACCTTCTAAAATGAAACTTTCTCAGTACACCTTCTGAAATGAAACTTTCTCTGGCTAGTTTTATTCTATATATCTACATTTATACAGGATAAAAATGAAACTACACAAGGGTGTATAGACTTACAACTTTCCCGTCATCAAAATTAAATGAGTGACATCTGAACTTGGGCCAAACAAAGAAACCTGCCTTGTTAAGTTTCATTTTGGGTGTTTGGATTCTAGACTGGAATTCATAATAATGCCTAGTACTTTCGGTTACGTATTACTTTCAGTTTATGGCTTACTTGTTAATGAATGTGCACTTTTTGAAGTTGGCTTGGGAAGTAAAATGTTAATTTTGTGTATAATTTTCCCATCAATGAAGTTGCAGAGTAATTTTGGGGTGTAGGATTACGACTTTCTCTTCTTACATTTAAAATAATGTAAATTTTAATGAGTGAGAAAACAAAATTTAGCAAATGATATGATGAGTGTAGACAACTGAGTTGTAAAATGTAAACAGATTTTAACAACTCCATACCACTCTTAAACACACTAATGCTCAAATGAGTTTAAAAAAGAATTAGCAAATGTTTCAAACATATGGAAGGGCCCACAAAATATACTTTTTAAATATAATTTAAGGCCGAGTGAAATTTATCCTTGGAACTGTTGTAATTTATGCTGTTTTATTATTGCACTGATCTAGTATCCAGTAAGTGTTGTATAATTATAACAATGACCTTTACTTTAAGTGTCTCCTTTCTAAATATGGAAAGATATAATAGATATAATTATAATTTTTTTTTAATTCTTTGCATATTCATCCAAACTTACGATCACCGTAGTGCTTAGTTGATTCAGCTTATTTCCATAGGCCCAGGGCTATTGAATGCAATATCATTATCATTATTGACCTCTCTCTATATATGACCAGGCTGCTCCATTGTGCACACCATGTGTTTCGCTTTGTTATTTGTACAATGCCCACACAGTCCTGTGCAAATTTAGGTTCGTGTGCGGCTGGTTTGCGTGACTTTTGCGAGCAGAGTATGTTACCAGGGTTATGGCAGAGGCAGAGATGGTATTCTGGGCGGGTGCGACTTTAAAGGAGCTGTCTATTCAACAAACAATATCATCAGTTTCTGTTACCATGTGCAAACTGACTAGTTATCCTTCATTTACTTTCAAACATGTTTGTCTTTAAAGAGCCGGTTTTTAAAGAGGTACGTTTGTTCAATCCCTCTTGTTTTCAAAATGAATCATCTTATGTATGTCCTGCAATTTTGTTTGTATTTAAAAAATTGTCAGGTTTTATCATTTTTATCAAGACTGGGTCATGCATTAAAGGACTAACTTAACTTTTAATTCTCTTTATGAGAAAGTAGGAATATCATACTGTTTGACAAGACAGTTTAACTTTAGAACATAATATTTTATGATGATCAAAGGATAACATCTCCAATGAAAGTTTGTCCGTTGCTAATATTTGCTTTTCCGATAATCATGTTTGCTTCAAGTTCTCATGGAAAGTTGTTCAAGATTGCACGGTATAGCGGAACGCACACACGCATAAATCTTAATGAACCGTAAAATGGCTGTATGATTAATAAATATATTTATAGTTTCCATCACTGGAGATCTATTTCAAATTTTGTCGTCATTTTGAACAATGATTTCTATAAATTAATTTGTGGAGCCAATGAAAGTCGGGTAGACAACTAAAATGAACAATTTATTAAGTAACACTTATGTTTTGCCTTAATTAGCAATCTTGTTTGGCGTTTAGTGAAAACACTCATAATTTAAACCATATTCATTTGTTGATTTTGATAATTGAAATAATATATTAGCAGACAGTCGTTTTTGTCAGACGGGAGTCATTAAAATCAATGTCATTTTGAAAATCTCTATTTCACTTTATGTGGAAATTTTGCCGCCACTCAAACCTCCAGGGTACAATAGAAAGAATTATAATGCAGATTGATTCGCTGTGAATACATTACATTCTTCACTCAGTCTTATTTATGGAGAGGTGACATCCAATTAGATAAAAAAACCTAGAGTTTCATCGATAGGAATAATCCCTGACCTACTTGTCACCTTTCTGCGGCCTCTGATTGTAGCCACACTCCCCCCTCCAGTACCTCACCTGTCCATACACATTTAATCCAGGCCACTAGACCCACAAGCAGCCCCAGAAATGCCCAAACTTACGCTGTGACCTAGTTGCATTTACTCCAAGTGCAGCCATGAAGAAACGGAACAGCAACTGTGGGGAAAGGGGGGGGGGGGGGAGATATAGAAATCTACTACAGGATTAAACGGGTTGAGGCCTTGAGCCAGCAGGATCATGCAAATATCTAGCTCTCCTTCTATTCTGCCCTGTTTATTTTTGAGCCGAAATCGCCTGAGCATCCAGCTCAATATTGTATGACTATAGAATCTCCTCGGCCGTGATGTGCAAGGTTTTTTTCTCTCTCTCTCTTCTTTGGCTGCATCTCCCTTTGACCATGTTGCGCCGAGCGACTGGCTTTTAACGTAATTGAAAGCACAGGCTTAACCTCTGGTATTTTATAGGATTTTAGCACCTGGGTTATAGCCCATGAATGTAAGCAAACTTGGGAGATGGACTGTGACATGTTTATATTGAAAGCTCCCTTGTTGAAATATCTCCTCATTTTCTCGTTTCTGTAGCTCTTCGGCGTCTCCGGGTACAGTGAGCAAAATCAAAATGTAAATTTACGGGCTCTATTTTTCCCCGGCAAATCGTTGTCATTGGCTGTACAGGAGACAAAGGAACCTGTTCACGCATGACAGACATTAAATCGGCCAAATGCTTTGCTGACTGAACATAGCACAGATACATTTATTAGCATTTCCGTGTCTTCCACTTCGTGTTGTGCTTTACTTTATCTCAGTGAAAAATCTTGTTCTCAACATTAGTTTTCCTCTTTCTATTCTATTGACTTTGTCACGGTTTCGCCGTTTTAAGATGTTCAAATCAAAATAGGGCTGGACGCATTAGCAGTTCAGTCCCCTTTTCGGGGTAACCTTTTTTGTGTTGATGTCATTGCGAAGGAACTCCAAGAAAAATAATCCTTACCGTGTCTGGATCTATGCGGCAAGGCCCTTAATGTCCACTCTCTTAATATGATTTATATTCTGTCCTTCACAATGTGTAAATGACAGCAATTTAGCAGGCTTATTTTGTTGATGATGACAAGAGTAAGTCAGGCATCCAGAAGTCCTAGATTCTGCTGTTTATTCGGAATCCAGATCATCGTATTCTAAGCCAGAAAAGAGGACAGAGAAAGAAGAAAAAAAATGTATCAACATTTCTTTCCAATGTGTATTTTAATTGGAAGGTAGGGTGGGATATACATTTCCCAAATTGAAAGAGAAATAAGAATGCTCTGTACAGGGAATGTCTAGCGAGATGGTTTATACAGAATGATTCAAATTGAAAATGACTGCACGGTGTATACCTATCTGCAGATTAATTACTTAAGAGAAACCAAAATTGGGAGAGACATGGACTTGACTTCTTTCCGAACTAACGTATATTTAGGAAGATAAATGTCAACAAACATACATGCATCACATATAAAAAGAAAAATAACATGTTGAGTAAATTCCAAAACGGCATGACAGAAAAAAAAACTTCAGTCTTCGCTGGGCGCTGATGTTTGCCGGACACAATTTTGCCACAGATATATACAGTGTATATAAGGTGTGCTTGCACGTAAAGTGTTATTTTAAAATTGAAGTAATGGAATAAATGGAAAGGCCCCATATCTACGAGAGGAGTTTGCTGTGTCCCTATCATGAGTCAAATTATTTATCAAGCATAATCGAGGTCCCTAGGAAAATAACATGTACATTATTTTTCTAGGTGGACCTTAATGAAAAACTGTTAGATAAAAATGCTAACTAAGATGAATGATTGATAGCTGTCCAAATTTCTTTTGCTATCTTCAACTACTGTACCCCCCCCCCCCTCGAAAATCTTAACCCTATGCCCCTAAACCTGACCGATAATGCCCCTTACTCAATGCCGTTAGGTTATTATGGTAAACAACAATTAACATTTCTAGTTGTTTTTAATACCTCAGGACATTCTCTTTAGAAGTTAGCTGTCCAGGATTTATTTACACCATTGTCTTTGTCTTTTCTTTGGCCAAACCCGTAAGGATGCCCCCCTGACTTGAATCTCTAACCACAGGCAGGTCATTCCCAGCATATAAGACCAGAACAAACAGTTTCCATAGTAACAGATGACTGAAGTCCAATAATTACTTACTGCTGTCCACACATATAAAACGCACGCACACCCCCTCTGATCCCCTCCCTTGTCTTTCTGACATCCGCCTTGCGTGCTTATACGCTGATGCCAACTGACCGCGAACAGAACGGGGGGAGAAAAAAACACTGAAGAAATGGCTGTGTGTTTGTAGGAGAAACTGGATGGCCAGTGGGTCACTCACATTTGAATTACCACTTACCTTCAGGGCCAACCTGTGTTTCAGTATGGCATTGGTAATGAAATTTCTTGGCTTGACCTCAACTCCAACCAGGCCCTTGAGAGTGCACCTGTCTGTATGCACTGGACAGGTTAAAAACAAAACAAAAAAAAATCAAAAAAAGAAATCTTGCGATAGCTTGCCGCTTTCATGAATAGAAATGCTGAATGATTCCGAGCTGGGACCGTGAACACGCATACGGTGCCAAGAAGTGATAAGTGCCTTTTTGTACAAATTTCATGACAATTTGATTGGATGGAATAAGAAAATCTGTGTCATTTGTTGAAGTCCAAGCCGTTAGATGACATGATATGAAAGCTGTTCAAGGACAGGTTTTCTACATGATTTCAGAATTCAAACTGCAGAAATACAACCAACGGAGTAGTGGCATGCTTGTATAACTTTCCTGTCGGCTCAGCGCTACAAGGTCCTAATTGGCAATTTCATATTCAAATCAGCTAAAATGGCTTTAAAGGGTCTATACGTTTGGTAATGACTCTGCGATTTAATGGCAATAAAAACTTACTTGGCAAGAAGTACAGTAGCTTTGGAAAAAATATAGGCCTATCACTTTTTATCACCCCAAATTTGAATCTGAGAAGCATTACGGCTGTACAGCTTCTCAGACTGTTTATTTCTACTAGAGGGAATATTCTTCCTGCGTGGAAATATTCACTCCGGGTTTTGGCTGATATCTCAAAAACGCGACCACAGGTTAGTTTCATTGTATGCCTACATTTTAAGGATTAACACAATCAGTAGGCTCCAATTACCAAACGTATACAGCACCTTTAATATTTCCTACCAGGTTAATGTGTACCTTTGTCAAATAAATACTTTCAGGGATATATCACCAATAAACTCAATATCTATCAGGCGCTTCAAAATATGCTTAGATCCACTTTTATGAAAAACTGTTCAGCTCATCAGCTGATTTTCTAAATTAGTTTTGTTTCTCTGTTGTGCCATTGAAATTTGAAAATCACAGCATTGCTGTGTTAGGCACTGTCCTCTTTCATTTTAAGAATAGATAAACTGCAATAGAATGCCTCCTTGTACTACTGAATTGAGGATTTTATTGCTAAGATCTTCTCTGGAAAATTGCAATGCATCTTTTACTAAGATGTACTATCGATGTGAGCCTGTGAAAAAAAAAAACACTTCATGATATTGATACAGCAATACTATCAATACATACTTTCACTCAAATAGACTTATTCAATAATTTGGCTTAATGACAGGTTTGAAGCATTGTCTGTGTTAAGATAAACCGCAATGCTGTGGTCATCTTCTGTCCTGAAGCACAGTAGGAATACAACCCTCGCTCCCTCTTCTGCTGTAGTGTACAGTCACACTGTCAGGATGCGTGTGTTTTTTATTGATTTGTGTTGGTTTTTTTTTCTTCTTGTACATCCTTCATAAATAAAATGCAATCATCCCTCACTTATCAGTGCTGTGTTGTCTTGTCTCTGAAGCTCCTTGCATCAGGTTTTGCCGACATTTTATAGCCAGGGTTTTGAAAGAGATTCAGCCTGACCAGTACAAATGGGGACTTCCGGGAGTTAACTGGCTTTCTGGACTGGGTCTGGTGTCATCTTAGGGGGCTTATCTTGTTAGGTATACTACCCTTGTTTGTCGTGTCCACATTGTGGGGGATTCAGGAAAAGATTGCGGTGAGAAATGTCAATGGAGTTGCATTAAAAACTGGACAGTGTGATAGGTGTGGACTCTGATAATAACCAGGACCAGTGTAATCAGTACCATGTAATGCTTGATATTAAAGAGTTGGCTTCAAGGTCAAATTCAGTTTTATGATGGACTCATTTTCCAATTGATGGAGTCATTAAATGTGTTGAACAAATTACAGGTCTCCAACCTCATCATAAAAATGGTGTAAAATGTCATTTTGTTTTATGCGCTTTCAGAGCGAAATTTGAAGCATGACGTCATTGGCTGTACATTTCAAAGAGGATTTTGTGCGCCATTCAAAAGGTCAAACTCAATGCCTTTTTCATTGGATACCGTCAAAATAAAAAAACTAACCAAAAGATTTCCTGTGCTAAATATGTGCAGACCCAAAAATTTAAAACGTGACGGCATTCATTGAGTGTTTTAGGATGTTGACAAAAATCGCACGAGAAGAACATAGAACACAGTGGCATTTTACACCATTGTTAAGTTGAGGTTAGAAACTTATAATTTTTCCCCCCAGTTTCATAAGAGCTCTGTAATTTTCCCTCCACTTTCATAACGGCTCTATCTGTTGGAAAAAATGAGTGCATCACAAAACTTGGTTGACCTCGGATTGGAGCCCCTCCCCTCTTTCAAATTATCTTCGGGTAAGAACAGTTTGAATCCATCTCCTTCTCTGACCCTATTTAAAAAAGATGTGGAATTGAATAACACACAACATTGAACCACTACCTGAAATGTCCATGTACTTTGTATTTAATTTGAGCACCCCAAGCAAATAATTTTGATAAATAGGGAGACTGCCAACATTAGAGCTAGATAGCTCAGTTGGTAGTGCGCTGGCACGTTAATCGGGAAGTAAAAGGTTTAAGTCCAAGTTCTAGTCAATTTTTCTTTGTTCAACCCAAAATGATTATTAAGCACCCGAGTGTCAGGTATTCGGGTATTCCATTCTGTATTTGATTGCTTGTTGTTGAAAACTAAAAATGTATATAAATATATAAATAAAGTACACTAACATTTGTCTTTAAATATCCAGCTTCATGGTGCTTATTCCTAACTAATAATTGCATTTCGGTTGGTAGTACATAATTTCCCTATATCTTCCAGGAGGAGATATAGTTCTTGAAAAAACGTAAATTTCATTTCCACCTTGTAATCCACTGTAGGCACGGATTATTTATGTGCAAAACAATTCTTTTGACTGAACAAAGATATCTCTGCAAAACCAATTTTCATTAAGGCCACTGCGGTGTTTGTTTTCTCTTCCTTTGATAATGTGAACGATACTGGGACCGTAATTGTGAAGCACATCTCGCCTGTGAGATGCAATCCCAAATAGTTAGACTAAACCTTAGCTCAGGTCTTATGTCTTACCTAGTACCTCCGCTCCTATTCAATTACACAAACACATAATCCTACGTTTCAGTTTCACCCGTGTGCAAGAGTGACTCATAGACCATTCCAGGGTACTGGGTCATTGGGGGG
>JAUELU010000065.1:2629916-2650800 GCA_032357145.1 Evasterias troschelii | reverse complement strand
ATTTTATGCATATGTTGGGATACACCAAGTGAGAAAACTGGTCTTTGACAATTACCAAACGTGTTCAGTGCCTTTAAGGGAGGACGCTGCTAAGATGGTGCTGAGAGGTTGAGCGATAGAGAGAGAGAGAGGGAGAGGGGAGGGAGTACCTTTAATGGTTAGTTGGTAACCTTCTTTTCACCTGCTACTCAATGGTATTGTTTAACCAACCTGGATAATGCACCAGTGTAATGGCAATTCATCAGTGCCATGGACTCTCTCTGATCAAATTGACAAACATTTGCTTAAGATCGAAAACCCTGTGAAAAGTCCCGGCTCTTTATTTGACCTGCTTGGG
Source organism: Evasterias troschelii (assembly GCA_032357145.1). NCBI lineage: Eukaryota > Metazoa > Echinodermata > Asteroidea > Forcipulatida > Asteriidae > Evasterias > Evasterias troschelii. Next base: position 2,650,463 of record JAUELU010000065.1, on the reverse strand, counting down.
ATGCTGCAGCCACTGCATCAGACTCGATCCCTCCTTTTTTTCATGCCATGTTTTTTTTTCTTCTTTTTTTCCCCCTCCCTGTGCGGTCGGTGAAGTATTTCTCAGTCAAAGCGTTAATTGATCATTCTTCATCTGAAAGCGCTAAATTGAATTTCAGTTGTTGATTCGCTTGATCTAGTTGGTATGTGTGAAAGACACAGCCTAGTTTTCCTTAAGGACGGATATTCTACTCGTCTCTGACTGTCATAAATCCCCATGATTATTTCCTAAGGAAATAATTGATTGAAATACATTACAGGAAATAGAAAAAAGCGACATAACATTCTGATAAGACACTTTGCCAGCAAGCCCTAACTAGTTTCATCACCGTGTTTTCTCAGAAATTTGATCACAAAATGAAACATACAGTCCACCTTAACGGTGATAATCTTCAAGTTATGAAATAGCGTGTTGCTTTTTATTAAAGGGGGTCATATGTTATTGGTAATTTAGAAACTTGTGTCCCGTGTTGCTGTCAAGAGTCTTGCTTGAATTAGAGATAGAAAGTCTTGAACAGATTGGGATATAGTCCTACCTGAAATTGTCCAGAGAGAACAGAGAACAAAAAAAAAGAGAGCGGTATGTTTCAGCGTTGAGCTTACACAGTCTAACCGCAGATAACGTTTGCTGTTATTAACTTATTTTCCTCTTGTATGAATTTCCTTTCAAATTACTTCTGATGATGTCCATGCACAGGTTAAACACGGTTCAGCCAAAACTGAACTCATTGCTCAGCATTTTCATTATAAAACTGCGAGGCCTATCGGGCATTTGATTTCTCAGGTCCCCCCCCCCCTTTCCCCTTGAAAGTTGAAAAAGTAGCCCACATTGTGTTCAAACCTGACTTTTTTTTCCTGCGTCCAAGATCTTCTCGAAATCTCCATGAGCCTTCATATTTTCTGAAGTAGTCTCGGAAAAAAAAGGTCCCATTGTGACCAAACCTTTAATTTTTGTATTTGTGGTGATGCAGAAAGTCCTTAAACCTCCTGAGTTGTTACGTCTGGTAGTTTCCGGATCTAGAAAAAGGGGGGAAACCCTGACAGGCAGCCTCATTTTTCCAGGTATTTTTTACATTTTGTCAAATTTCATTCCTGCTTCATTGATTTTGATATTAAAGAGATAAGGACTTTGAACCATATTTAAGCTGTAAATAAACAACAGTCCGTTCTTTCCGTACATTAAAAATTGCTGGCTGTAATTCTTTAACCCTGAGTTTAACTCGTTCGTTGACCTAGAATGAATTGGTGACAACTTGCTGGTATGGATGGACTTATAGTTTAGTAATGAACTTTAGTAGTTAAGTAATGGTATAGTTTAGTTGTGAGGACAAACTTCAAGTAACCAGTAATAACCACTCTGTTAGGGTTGGACACGAAAACAAGCAAATGCCTTACAAATTATTTTATTGTGTGGTGATTTCGCCATTTAAGTGGAGTAGTAACTTAACAAACTAATGACTATTAAAACTTACCTGGTAAGAAACAGGCAGCTGTTGATAATGTATAACATTTTTAGAAACGATGCCCTTTTTTAGGAATGTGGTTTTAGAGAAAGGGACTCAAACAAGTTTCAATCTGAGAAAGGCTTCATGCATGCATTGAAACATTTCTCAGATTGTGTATTCCAATTATGGATTATTCTTTCTGCCTGGACATAAATGCTCTAGATTTTGATGAAATTTTAAAAATGTCTTTTGATGTTTTTAAAACTTGTACAGACCATATAACTCAGCCTACGGGCTGTGAGAGTGATTTTTATTGTAATAAACCATTTCAATTCAATTCACTTCAATTTTCTGCGAAAATTTTAAAATGAAATTTCCACAGGCTAGTTCTTTTGTGTTTATGTACATTTATGATTAAAACAGTTCCAAAAACCAGAGGTACACTTTGCCTTTAAAACAATTTTTAATGACAGTAAACAGTATGCCGCAATGCACGTATACAGCAGAATCTGTTTGTCTTCAATCGTCGGTTGGAGGGATACAATAGTCTTTAATAAATAGCCGGTTACCAGAGCAATCTTTGGACCCAGCAATCCTAGTTGTGTGTACCCTACTGACCTCTTCCTTTTGTTGACTCCTCTGATAAATTTGTCAATACTCACACGCTCAGGGGGAATCACAGCGAGGTAATAACGTGGGTATAGGGTGAGTGGCAGACGCTAATAGATTGAGATTTAAATGGTTGAGAAAACACTGGCGTCTGAACCCCTCCATTTATAACGGCTTATTTGGTTCTTCCCACAAAAGGTCTCGTTATACTGCCACATTTTTACGGAACCATAGTTGCGGAGAGTGGAATGTGTTTATTGTCAAAGTCCAAATGTGTATAATGTGATTATTTTCAAACAAAATCATTAGATTATCGAAGTGAAAAAAAAAAAGATAAGTGTTATTGACGTCCATACCAAATTGGTACTGGAAGTACCAAATCCAAGTAATGTATTTGTTAGTGTTTTCTGTTTAAAAATTAGAGTAAGATTTTTTTTGGATTAGTGTAGGGTTTGAGTAGGTCATGAATTTACGAAACACAAAAAGTCTTCAACAATGTATACACCAATTTTGGTTTGACTATAAATATTTATATGATATAGAATGTGAGACAATTTTTCTACTGTGTGTGATTTGATTATAGTCGACTGATAATGCAATTGATGTAAACTGTTTATATTTCAACCGAGCTTGTTTCTATTCTGAACAAAAGCGTTGCTGTGTAGCTAGGCCACCATCTTGTTATTCTCGTACACAGCAAGATTCTGACCTACTGAATCTGACATCATGACCTACATGGTGCATGTACTTTCTACAAACCCGCCCGAGGCTATGTGCTTTTATCAGCCAAGCATCTCACCATCTTAAATCATGCCCAACATAATTCCCAACCCAGAAAAACACTGACTCATGTCGTGGTGCTACGACTGAGCCGTTTTTAGAATGATCCGCGCTCAAATGCCACGGATGAAGGGAAATCCCTGCGCTGATCCACTACTTGTACAATCAAACTTCCTGCATTGGCTACAAGAACACAGCCCATTCAGCTACTCAGCCTTTTGATCTGGCTTCTTTTAATTAATCTCAAGGTAATGTTTTTCTCGGCTGTATTTCCTTGTTTTTTCCTTAACGCCCCAGACAGGCTGTCTGCTGCCTAACACCCTTTCTTGATAAGACAAATGTGTTTCTGATCCCCTTCGATTGCCTTGATCATGCCTTGATAAAGCTTCTCCAGCCGGCTACCATGACATTCACTACATGGTCATCAAATGGCCCCTCCCTAATGTGGCCAAGACGAGTACATCTTGGCAAACACTGTGCAGTTGTAACCTTGTTAGCGTGGCTGTTTATCTACTGATGCATTTTTGATCCAAGAAGTTTGGAGGGTGGGGGATGTGTTTTAAATCATGGGCCTCCCACCTTCTTTGGAAGCACAGAGGAAGAGGGTCTAATCTGAACACAATTCAAAGAAACGTTCAAGAGTTTTTTGAATCCCCTGTGGCTTGGAAGTGAACGATTCAACTCATTATTCCAAATGTGTGTTTGTGTATACAAGAGTTACATTAAAGGAAAGCCATTTGACATTGTAAACTGAAAAGTTGCTCTGCATGTTAACAAGGCATTTGGTAAAACTACATAGTTTGGTGTGAGAATTGGTAGAATATGGACGACATGTAGTTTTTTGTGGCTGCAGTCAAATGAGTGGTTTAGGAATCAATAAAGATCTATTGAGTTAGATGTGCAAGTCAAACCGTAGAGGAGACATCTGTCTAGTGTTTGCACTGTGGATCCAAAGTAATGCAACATCTGGGAGGTTTCCAAGGTCTGTTGTTTTTCTACACAGTCAAATGAGCTTTAGTTCTGTTTTCATCTCCAGCATCAAGTTGGGATTAATGAAAGGTTGGGATTAATGAAAGGGATTACAAGCCAAGACTTCATTTGAAGTGTCCTGTTCCAATGATGAGCAAGTCCCGGTTGCATATTAACCAAAACAAGTCGGTAAAACTACATCCAACTTATTCATTATTAGTACACTGTACATCAAACACCAGCCAAAATAACATTCAAAGTAGACTGATATTGACAGGTACCCTGTTTTGCTAGTTAATTAGTCGGGCATTAATTTTTCTGCTGGCCACCTTAACAAAGAAGTCTCCACTATGCTTTCAAAATGAAAGACAAATTCATTCCATCTTCTTTTTTTTTTCAGTCTGCACCAATATAGAGTATCTCAAATACCCCAAACTAGATAAAATATTTAAAAACAATATAATAATAATCTTGTGTCGCTATTGGTTTGGTGGAGGTAAAAGGTTTTCACTCACTTGATTCCATCGTTTGGTAAAAGTAATAATACATTGTAGATAGTTAGGTAATAACAGTGATCGTAGATGCACATTTCTGCATGTGCTCAATGTATCCCAGATAGGTTAGTCCTCACCAGTCAAATTGAGTTTGTCTTAGGTAAGTTTTTTTCTGGTTACATTTTGTGTCTGCGTGTCAGTGGCTAATGGATGTACACCCATTCTTCTCAGCTATCCATTAGGGTGAAATGATCGTTACAAAGTGACGTTGACCACCCCTCTCTTTGAGATGAATTACATCCAATTTGACTTCCATTAATATAAAGATGGAAGTCTTGAACCTGAAACTGTATATGTTAATAAAGAGACTGGGGGGGGGGGGCACAGGCTGTCATTGTCATAGATTCCAACTCACATTGACTGTGTATTCCTTGTAGTTCATCCCTTTTAAAGTATTGTCTCCCGCTTTTTCTTTAACTTATTTTTGGTGTCACTTTTTGTAAACTTAATATTTTTAGTCTCTGGACTTGTATTATTAAAAATACCAAATTGAAACCGAAATGAATAAATGAATGAAAATGAATTGGTGATGAACTAGCAGACTTGCAGCCAGTCATGTTTGTGTGTATGCCTATATATTATCGCTGCATTCGGTCGTACTGAATCTTAACTCATGTTGGAAACTATTATGTGCAGCTTAGAGCTTCAAAAAATATGTTTTCTGTTAATAGTCAATGTCTTTTTACAATAAACATCTCAGCTGTTGGTCTCACCGGTTTGAAGATGACGCTCACAGCAAATATTCTTCTGCCGCAGATGTTGATATTGGAGTTGGATTAATAAAATTATTGTCTCATGAGATTTTACGGAGACATAAATGCCACATCGGTCTGGAGATCATTGTGGTTGTAAACGAAACAGCCTGAAAGTTAGAATAGGTTTACTTGTAAATTTTGGATTGTAGGATTTAGGATTGTAGCTCTTTTAAAGTAGAGGTATCCTGTTTGGGCATTCACCAATCATTTGAAGTGGGTCCATGTCTCGTTTGAACAATGAGGGCGCTTGTTGAATCGGAGCCTTGGAGAAGACAGGGTATGGCAGGATTGGACTTTCTTGTTTGATAGGGCAAGGCCGTTTTCATTTGGTAAAAGGTACTCCTACTGGAGAATCTGAAAGCATGTGGGAAACTTTTGATCAGTGACCAAGGCTAAGACCAGGGCATGGCCTCTGTGCAATTCCAGGCCTGGTGGGAGTCATGAAAGTTGTGCTCAGTGCCCAGAAATCACTTCCCTTTGATAACCCAAGGTACAATGTGTATAAACTCGGCTATCATGTTCTGATCTCATCCAACAAGCTGCCTCTGCAGAAAAACAAGAAAGGGGGAACAAGCTGTCCATTGTAATTGGAAACAACGGGTTGGATGTCACAGCCTCCCCTAAAACCTTACAAAAAAGTGAATGGTAATCAGAGGCACGGGGGTTGCATCTTGATACCCCTTTGCCTGGTTCTCTTCCTCTAGTAGTAGGAAGAGGTCATAGCCCTCAGCCTTATCTCTCACATCAAAGATTTTAATTTCAAATAAGGATCTAATGTTGAATGCCGCCTCCTGGTTGTCTATCCAGTCAAACCTCCAGCAATACCTTACTACAGAGTAAACAAGGCCATGACACCTTTTTTTTTCTTTCTTCTTTTTTCGGAGCGTGCACACCGCTTGATGTGTAATCGTAATGAGAAGCTGTGTTTGAGTAAACTGCAGTATCAATGACGGGACGCTTTCCTTTCGTGGCGCCTGCAACTCTGCTGACCTGGACAAATCTATCACATTCACTGCTTTACACTTTAAAGAAAAAAAAAAACTCTCTTATCACAACACTAGGAGGTGGCTGTCTATGCATTAGAGTTTAGACTACTTTACATGTATTGTGCACAGGAAGATCAATTTGGCAGTGGTAAAATGCTGGGAAAAGTATCATTGGATTTATTTATTTTTTCATCTTCCTACATGTATTTAAAAAAAACATTTTTTAGTTGAATCTGAATTAATCTAGCGGTCTTACTGAGTATGAGATCCACTTTGTGAAAGTCTTTCAGGGACATATTAACCATATACTGACTCCCGATGGATTTTCAATAAAGTTGAATTTTTGTTATAATACACAAGTACAGGTTTTGAACCTTAACAGAGGCTATTCTTGTCAATCCAGCGAAGAAACACATATGAATTGAACAATCAACATTGCCTTCCTCTAGAAAAAAACCTCCCCATGTCTTAAATTTCACGAAGCACTGAATGCTGAAAGTGGTTTAACCTCGCTAGTATTGGACGTGACTCTGCTGTATTCTAAATGAAGGCACTGCTGGGAGGCTACAGTACATGAATTCCTGAAGAAACACGCCTGCAAAATTCCCCCCCTCCCTTCTATCCCAAGTAATAAGAAACCTTGTTCATCATTTATTGGCTCGTCCGGCCCCGTACTTTTCAAACAAACTGACTAGATCCGGACAGCGTGCCAATAAAAATGGAATGGGGCCTTTACACACAAATCTATTAATCCCTTAAAGTCAGCTTGGTTGGAAGGCTTCACTAGGATCTACATGTTCTTGGTCCGGTGTGCATGTTGCATCAAGTATTGGCTAGTCCTGTTTCATCATTCAGACTTACAATTGTAAAATATTGACTGCCTGTACTCCCCCCCCCTCCCCCCCCTCCCCCCATACGAGCTCACTAAAAAATTCAGTAAATTTCTAGTAGAAATATTTTATGCCCTTTTTATTTTTTACTCGGCCGGAAAAAGTCCTCGCATGTAGTTGTAAACGTATTTAAGGAATTTCTGTTGAGAAATAACATCATGAGGTTCTTCTCTCAAATGAACTGAACTTTGCACATCCATTGGGAAATGAAAAGTCATTTTTAATAGCATTGAGTCAAAGGATGTGTGCCATAGTATCTTGTTTATATGCCATATACAAGTTTGAATAAATAAATATAGAATCGGCTAAAAATAAAACACCTATCACTATCCCCTTTATTTGTATATATACATATTTTACGTGCATATCAAAGTAAGATAGAATGCTCACAAAAACGGGCCTGTGTTCATGATCTGCAGGCATTAAGGAAATAAGGATTCAATGCTACTGCACAGGCGCATATTTCTGTGGTACTTAAATTATTTTCTAACATCTCTAATTCCACTAGTGACATCATGTAATACATTGTTTTTTCATTGACATTGCCAGAGAGCATCATTTTTAAATCGAGGGGGAACAAAACTGAAAAGGGGGTCGCAACAGGTCTATTAGCAGATGGTTGATTATTTATTGATTACAAACTTTTACATGGCATATATGGAGAAGGTAGTACGACACATGCATCCTTTAAGCTGAGAGGTGAATTTGATGCACGTGAGATTGGCATTTGTGTGAGGGGGTGTGGGTTATTATGCGTGGCGGTATTTTGAAGAAGCCGGTATTGTCGCTTTAAAGTGTAAAAGAGGCCAATCCAAAGAGACCATTACAGATATTACGGGCACTGAGTCCTAGCGGGGCCTTCTGTCAAGTGATTCTCTACAAACACCCAATGCTGGCCAGCGCAGGAGTAAGGTTACAGTTTACCCTGCCAGATTATTATTGGCCAGCGTGCAATTTGTTTTAAAAGGAGTGTGGAGAAAAGGGGGGGGGGGGGGGTGAAGGAAGAACAAGAGTGGGGAAAAAAGAAAGGGGGAATGAACGCCACTGCTGTTGCAATACAATGCTTGGAGTGAGTGTGTTTATATTGGCCTGAAATTGCAAAAGATTCTTGTCACAGCTTTTTGGACTCCCACGTTTTGGGAGGCTTCAGTCACAAGGGGGCGCTTTAAGAAGACTGCGTATCGTTGACTCGCATCGGTGACAAATTACAGGTTAATATGCTGACAGTGTGGAATATATCGCATTACTGTGGAAACAAACTAACAAGATAGAGGCTTGTCAGCTGTTAAAACTCCAAATGGGAATGCTCCAAGTAGCCGTTCAGTTTCTATCATTTCCCATCAACAGTATTCATATTCCCTTCGGAGAAATAAAGTTTCATTCAAATTGGTTATTATATGAAAGTCTGTGGTTAAAGAGTTGTTTGTAAATGACACTGGCCTGTTGAGATACATGTTAGCAGATTGCTTATCCAATTACAGAACACTGTTACGCTAATTATTTGAACTATTCAGATATGTCAACCATCTTTCAAAATGAATTTAATAAAATCACTGCGTGCTGATCAATCATTTGTCTCTGAATAAAGACAAACAAACAAGTATTTATTAACGTTTAAGAGGTGACAGAAAATAAATCAAACTCAACATTTTGAAAAGTCATTTGAACATTTCCCACAATTCTAAGAAACACATCCTGCAATCAATATATCCATATGAATCATATAGTTGGCCAAAATAAAGCATTCAATTAATGCTTATGGTTTGCAGAATATATAAACCCTGCCTAGCTTCAAAGTTCAACCAAGAGTTTTTACAAATCTCTGCGACCATCATGGTGGGACTTTGGAAGGGCAACGACATGTTTAAATTTACGGAGAGATTTATTATTTGTCGAATTGTTTGTCATCTGTCATCACTTTATAGATAAATAATTTAATATCTTGTGCTGTAGATTTGAAGACGGAGCCTGTACACCCTGACTGATTGATTAATGTATTTTCCTTTGCTGGGATTGATATATGTCACTCCAAACACATTACGCCGATAAATACCAGCGAGACACAATTTATTTATGCCGCCCAACAAAGTAGTTCTGTGAATTTGCAGGAAGTTGATCATTAACTTAAGTGTGTGTGAAGTTGCGAAAAAGGAGAACCAGAAAAACTGCCAAAACAAAAAAATACTCCGAGTTAAATTCAGTCTTTTCAAATTCAACCGAATAAATTTACATTTTTTTGTTTCGCTCATTTTTTTCTTACTAGGAAGGAACTTTCTGGATGGATTGCCGGGTTGAAAATATTTATTTCATGACGGATTAAATACAATTTTTTGTTGATGTGGTACCAAGAAGGTTCATAGTATTTCCCACGAGGGTTGGTCATATTTCTGTTGTCATGTTTTATTCTTCTATCCAAACACTAGTAAACGGCGTCATATCCCAATCTTATAATTAAATCAGCGAGCGCAGAAATCTCATCGGCTACGAAAATATGCATAAATTAAGTCGGAAAACAGGATTAGATATCACGAAGACCGCCAAAAGAAAATATCCAGACTTACCCAATGTTGTTTTTATCTCGGGTTGAATATTGCTGTGGGTGGAAAGTTTGGGAGTGTCTTTACTTTGTACCCGTCTTGAGAAATCCGTCTGTTACCCTGGTATGGGTGCTTAATGTGTTTACTCACTAAATGTCTGCAAGGGTGGTGTTGCGATAAACCGCACCACCTTAAGCGTACCTTCTGTGCATTTATGGAAGACTTTTTAGGGAAGAAAACAAAATTGAGAGCCCAGAATGGTTTCCCTATATGTATCTCAAATTCAACGGTGCGTGTGGATAAACGGTAGCGGAAAATTAGTGTCGGGGGAATGACTGTTTTTCCTGTGTCAGAAGCCTGGATTGAGTTGTACGATGTTTGTTTTGCAGCGCAAAATGTCGAGTGCATGTAACTAAAGTGATCGGTTATGTCCGAAATTGTTTGGCAGATCTCACGTTCTGGTCTTTGTGGCCGGCTTGCGCATCTGCACTGTCAACATGCCCACAGTGAAATGAGCGGCTCTTTCCCCGTGACATGCTGTGCTGCATATTGTGGTATTAATATCAGGTCTTTGTACCATTTAAAACATTCAATGAATTCGCAGATGTTACTGGTCATGGTAGAAGCCAGACTATGAAAAGATTTTTAAAAAAGAAAAGAAAACAAGATGAATTCTTATTACTGGTTTATTCAAATCTCCTCGTCGCAGCCGGCAGGCTGAATTAAAATACAGATTTACAATAAAAATAATAATGAATTGAATCACAAATGTCACCAGCACACATAGTGTGCTGTTTGCAGAAAAAATATTCCTGAAAAACGTTAACTGTAACTTCAATGTTGTTTTCTACATGATCGGACGGGCATTCGCTCCACACAAGTTTATGGAACACATCTTTGATTCATTCCATGATTATTTTCCAACCTTTTAAAAACTTAACTTATTCACAGTTTATGATTTATTCACCAACTCATTAATAATTCATCAGTCCCTTGAATATTTTAACACAAATAACTTTGATATCATTATTGTTACATACTTCAGTGAGGACTGCTTTACTATCCAAGGTCGGTTCTCCAAACGGGAGTATCCTCTGTAGCTATATTTCAAAGTAGCTTAGATGTACATGTGGCCATGGTCCACTGAGTTTAGAGATATGTGGTGATGATGAATGAGCTGGTGGGTTTCCCCATTGCTTGGAATGATGACAGGCAGTTGGACTGTCAGTCAGACCCTAATGGTGTTCTGGTTCATTGCTTCTACATCTGTCATTTGACTAATACCAAGATAATGGATGGCTACAAGGAGATCTGGCATGCCAGTCTATTTTTAAGACTGACACCAGCATTTAATGGGTCAAACTTATCGGCTAGAGCTATTTTTGATTTGGTTTAAATGCTGTAATGGGGTTGGTTTGTTCTCAAACGGTTTAATATCTACTTCCATTTTAAAAACCTGAACCTGATACTTTTCAATACTGAAGACATAGGCCTCTCCGGGTGCCAGGTATATACTACATGTGGCCCAATTTCATAAAGCCTGTAAGCACAAAAACTTGCTCCGCACAGAAAAGTATTGCTTAGCAGAACCAGGTTACCAGCCAAAATTACATAAAGTTTGCATTGTTGTGACTGGTGCCCCACTCAATTTTTGCTTAGCAAAGAAATTTGTTTAGCAGTAATTTGTTCTTTTTCATTCAAATGGGGGTAAAAACACAAGACTGACGGACTTGTCCAGTAAATGCAGTCTGGTGTCCATTTTGAGCCCTGTCAAGACCCTTGCACATCACATCAATAATAAATACCAATTCATGATATACAAAAAGGGACCAGACTGTTTGCTCCTTAAACCTTGGTATTTGTTATTGTTAAGGAAACATAATCAAGATCGCCTGACATTGGTTAACAATCGTATCTGAATGAGGTCAAACAGACCCCCCTCTACTCATATCGTGTGTTCAATCATTTGTATCAGCTATCCAACGCCAATCTAACTCTTGTGATATTACCAGCACATTATTAAGAAAATAAACAGGACATAATAAATGATTTCTTTTTTGAAAACACTACATAATTCTTCGTAGGGTACCTGTCTCCTAGCAACCAGACCTTATCATATTATATATTTCACTAATAAGGCGCCAGCTTGATGACAATTCTAATATTGTTAAAGTTAAACGTACTTAGTATTGTACATACATAGAAGCTATTTAGCACATAAATTGTCTCCTCTACAGCAGTCCTTTGTGTCTCTGACTGTTCAGTTGCTTGAATAAATTCTCTTTAATTTGAGTAAATTCTCTTGGAATTTTTGTTCTTCGTTTGCAATTCCCCTTCAGATTGAATTCCTTAAAAATGTGTGGCAGGTAGAATTGGGAATGTGACTCAAAAGGGTCATTCATTTAGCTTCCAGGTAGATACTTGTTCAACTCAAACACATCTGAAATATTTTCCAACTTGCCTATAAAGCCAAGATTATTTTTCTTGTACTGCAGAGATTTGTTATTTAAATTTTGAGTGTTTAGCCTCTTTTCTAAATGCTTGGCATGTCCCTTTAATAATTCAAGAAAGCTAACTTTGCAGGGCAAAAAAATCACTCTTCGCGGACTCGGATTAGGGAGCTTATGGAGCTAAGAGTTGCTCCGAATCCCAGGGAATCTACCACATCGAAAATAATGAATAAAGTCTTTGGCACTTGTGCAGCTGTAACCTCTGAGGCCAAAGCACTTATGGCAGCCCGATGTTTATTGTGCTTAATTTCCACTGCTTAAGTTTGTTTTGTAAAGTGTTCACTTTAGGCTGACAGCCTAAAGCTGGCAGTGACAGTTTTGCTTCAGTAAGGAGGGCATCTTTAATTGTATAATAATACAGATTAGATGGGAATGATGTTATGTTTTATATACATATGTCAAAGGTCAGTGCCTTGTTATGAGAGGACTGTTTAATTTGAGTTTTAAATCAAGCCGGTTGCCTTGCTACAGTGTGATTATTAATTTGTAAGAGAAATTTTGGACATTTTGGATCTAAGACGAAGAAAGAGATTTGGACCCCATATCATGGAGCTGCTTCAGCACAAAAAGTAGCTCAGCACAAAATAATTATGCTTACCAGAATAAGTTTACCAGCCAAAATACCATGTCACATGTAAATTTGTTGACTGGTATACTGCATATTCTTGCTAAGCAGAAAACTGTTTTTAAAATAGGCTCTGGTGTTGCCCTATATGATAGCCCCCCCCCAAAAAAAAAGCAAGCAAAACAAAACAAAAATAAAAACCCAAAACCACAACCAGCCCCCCTCCCCCCCCCCCAAAAAAAAAATAAACAATAAAAATTTAGGGTTTGGTTTCTTTAGCTGGTATTGGGTAAGGTGCAGTGAAGGTGTGATGTCATCTTGGGATTCTATGATGTTCCCCCCAGCTGTTGGGCAACCCAGAAGGAAAAAACCTTTAGATGGTACCCCGTCCAGCAGCCGGTTTTGTGATTCTATCATTTCCAAGCAGGAAATATTTCATTGAGTTTCTTTTCCGCTTACTTTGTAGAAGGTGCTATGGAATTGCATAAAACCATCTGCTGGAACCCTTGGGGGGGGGGGGGGAGGTGGAAGTAAGTCCAGGCGTTTACAGGCTGGCACTGAGGGCTTTCTTCTACTACTGTAGTCTTGCCAGAGAGCTTTGTGAATGATTCTTGTCAGACTTGATCCTTATTGCAACTCACGTATGATTTTTTTTTAAAGGATTGAAGCATAACTGTGTGATGGCTTTGAAAATGATTTCGGACACTTGGAACATTTGCACTGTGCTGCGTGTATGATCAGTTTAGAGTGTGGCCTAGCTTGTCTGCCGGCAGTATTTGATGGCATTTATAGGGCTCTCTCTTGCTACACTGGCCTAGTTTTTGTTTGGTCTGAATAATGAGAGAATTGAGGTTTTGGCTTTCCTAGTGCGATGTGTTTGAAGATGCTTGTTGCTGCGGGTGTTATTCAGATGAAGAGAAGGACGGTTTGCTCAAATAATCTTCACCCAGGGCCAAGGGAGTGATGTGATGCCTCTCTATTCTCTTACATGTCAGAAAATCAAGTGTTGAGTGTGCTCGCAACCCAATTTCAGCTTGCCCTACTTCTTGCATTCCTCACAAAAATTCAATATTTCCCCAGTCCGTTCCTTTTCTCTCCTACAACTTAAAGGTGTGTTGATGTGTAATCGCATAATCTTTGAATATAAATACACCATACAATAGATGCACATGTACTCTTTCCCTGCAACTGAACACTGCAACTGCACAGTGAAGAATACTTCAGTTACATTGAATGTAACCTGTGCTTAACATTCATGGCACACAATACTTTTTGTACCTGGCTGTTTGTGGATTTATGTTGACAACGACAGCTGCCTACCACTTGGCATATCGCGGTTACCGTGGAAGTTTCTGTCTGAGCTAACAAGGCTATCATAATAGTTCTCTTATAATGTCGCAAACACATAACAGCGTAAATACCGATTTGGTCCAAATGTGATAATTATTGTATTTGGATTACAGATAACAGTTCCCCTCGACTTTTTGTAGTCTGAATATTAAATCCAAACGTTAGAGTTCGTGATTCACATTGGTTATTCTGTGGTTTGTCATGTTGGTTTTTATAACCATACCCAGTATCTGGTATTCCGGAAAACTGTTCACGATTTGATGATGTGGAATTTTTTTTTTGCATCTCACTGAGGTCGTTACCCACTCTAGTCCTACAATCTTGTGGGATAATGTCTTGCCATTTTTACATTGTTCCTCTACAGGACCATGGTCTGTATGAACTATATTTCGCCAAAAGTTATGAATAATACAAGACTGTTTTCTTGAATGGATTCAAACTTATTAGCAAAAAGTATGATGAGTTTCGGTCCAAAAGCTCAATGATAAAAACACAAGAAAAAAGTTCCTGTTCAAAATACTGTCATCTCCAGGAAGTAGAATTTGAAGACACAAACAATCACCATAGCTTGTGTCAATTTCTGCATGTACAGAAAGCTTGATATTTACCTTGCTCAAACCATTTTGTTGTGGTTCTCAATACCCTCAAATGTTGATGCAGATTTTTATTTATTTATTTATTTTTTTTTTTTTGGGGGGGGTGTTTTTATAGTGTGTTCATTGAAAACAAAAGGATGGGCACTAACAAACCCTTAAAAGAAAACCTAAGCATTAAACGACAAGTGAGACCGCCATTATTATGGCTGGGTAGCTCATTTGGTAAAGCGCTGGCATGTTTCTGGAGGTCGCAGGTTCAAACTTTGTGTTAATCACCTTTTTCTCTTTTTACCCGAGAAAAAAACAACAACAAACAATTCTAACAAACCTGACGTAATTTCCCTTTAAGTTTGAGTGTTATGAGTTTTGTATTAGAGTCCGTTACCCATGGTCTTCAAGTGTAGGTGATCTGCAGTTCACCTGACAGTTCCCTCACATCTTTCAGGATAAATTGTTGGCGCTACTTTCTACCCTTGAGAGTGGAAAGTCGTGGCCTCTCTTTGATGGTGGGGTAAAACACCCCATATCACTTCATATTGGGGAACTATCTGAGGAATGGCGATCACATGTTGATGAGAGAAACACTCCTTCATATACTCTCATGATAACTTCATTGTTTGTTCGACTGCTTGGGTGGTGTTGAGAGGTTTAGAATGTTGGCTGTATGGACAGGACTTGTCTAATTAAAGAATAGTTTACTTCCATAACATGTGGAGACTGTAATCAAGGTACTCCTGAAGCGAGAGTGTAATGGTTTGTTGATGAGAAGTGTGGGGAATTTCTTTGTTCATGGTGAGTGATTTTTTATTCATGATGATCGTCAACACATTTATGAGATGCTCAGAGTTCTCCTTATGCTCAAGCTAGCAGATCGGGCTAATACATGTGAATTGCGTGACAATAGGTGTGAACTGATCCACAAAACTGTTAAAATGTTTTTATATTTTTATATATAATAAAAAAATAATAAAAAAATTGGGGGGTGGGGAAACTTGAGGTACAGTTTACTTAATTTAAATTTGCTGAAACCACATCAGTAAGGTTAAAACTCCACCTGTATCTTTGATGGGACATATATTTAAAAATAAAATGTATATATTTATATGTTTACCGCTTGGTTAATTTGGGGTTGAAAAAAGAAAACTTTACTAGATTGGAATTTGAACCAAAAACCTCCAGTTTAACATACTGGCGCTCTACCAACTGAGCTATCGATTTTCTTTTTTATTCACGTAATGTATTCTTCCTGTGTGTACATTGGGACTGCATAAATATTCTGCGTACACTTTCATTTATATATTTAACTAAGAATTCAGCAGCACAACTGCATTTCCATCATCCCCACGGGACACCCTCAGAGCGTTTGGTAAACGTTGTATAGCCATTGCCAAATCCCAACTGATCAGCCGGGAGAGATTAACTATTAAGTCAATTAATTGGTTCAGTAATTATACTTTCTGGGAATCAATTAATAACTCTAGCATTGACGGGAGAAGGCTGGCTTCTTTCTGTATGCACATGGCTTGTCTATCCTTGTGGAATTGATTTTTTATTAATTTTTGAATTAATTAAATTTGAGCAGAGGGTTGTTTTTTCCCCCGAAAGAACTAAACAAATTTCTTGTAAAAGATGACAAATCTTAACCCTTTTGAAATTTTTGTATGTCTTTTCTAAAACAAATTGTGTTTTATTCTGAACGTACTCAATAGTTCAGAGGTCATGCATTACAATAAAGCAAATTCCCTCAAGTTCTTCATCTGATTTAATATACTAAAGTCAGTGCAAAGCTCCCGTTTTTATTTCATATGCAATTGTGTAATGGTTTAAAAGAACTGTATTTGGGTTAATACAATATCATGGCCTTGAAATTACATGCTAAATTATTTACATGTATGTACATGTACAATCATTAAATGTTTTGGATTTAAGCGGTTTAAAAGTATAAGTTACACACAAACAGAACCATACGTATTTGCCAGCGATTTGAGGGCTGCTCCAAGCTGACATATCACTGCCGTATGCCCCCATCAAACCCCTTTCCTTCTCTTCCCCCAACCCTGGCCACACTACTCCGCAGGGAGCTATCAACAATTTAACTGGGTCAGCATGCCTCTAAAACACTAGGAAATGATTAATTTTTGTCAATTTTTTTGTTGTAACTTCAGCGCCTTTGCCCTGCCAGGGGCAGGTGACAGTAAGGGAAAGCATTGCTGCTCTGACATCTGCCACGATTACAACTTTGAAGAGAGAAGGGGGGGGGGGGGGTTAAGGTTTTTGAACTTAAAGATACACCATGTTTGAAGTTATTGCTTTGTGATTAAGATGTTCAGACCCTGGAGTCATAAAACAGCAGTAGGATGTGACATGCAGGTGGCTCTGCATTGAGTTTTAAAGTATTTGTGCTGTGCTACCTTGTCCACATGCTATATAAATATTTGCTGTTGATAAATAGAAATCAACTGAAAATAAACCTGTTGCGACTCCCCTTTTGATATTCCCCATCAAACTATTTCGTTTGAAATAGTGCTCCCTGGGTCCCATAGAAAAAAAGACGAGCCCGGCGGCTCTAGATGTATTACAAGATGTCACTGGTGGAATCGAGAAATTGTAAGAAATAATGTTTGCTCCCACAGCAGTACCTGCCTGTATGGTTGCAATGAAATGTACATGTTGTGGTTACAATTCTTGTTCCACCAGTGACATCCCATTATGTTTTTGTGGCCATTCCTGGAGAAAATGACTCAAAATTATTATTATAATTTTGTGTATAGTTAATTATAATGAGTAATATTTTTCAATTGCTTCATTATTCAGTTATTACAAACTTTTACATGGCAAATATACAAGGTAGTACCACAAACATCTTTTAAGAAGGGGGAGGGGGAGGGGGGGGAATACATTTTTTAACTAAAGCAAAACATTTTTGACAGTTTGTTGATACCTGCCCCTCCCTGAATGAAAGTCATTTCCTATTTAATTGGATTCAATTTGAAATTTGCACCGTGGATCACTTGATCTTTAAGATAACTTTTACAGTAAGAAGAGAAGTAACGGCCTAGTGGTACCTTCCTAATAGCAATTGGCATTTGGGATGGAGGATACACGACACAGTAAAGCGTGACATACCGCAATTAACCTAGATTTTTTATCCAGGCATGCTTGATTTAATCAAAATTTTCAGTTATTATTGTAGGCCAGCTGGGAGCTTGTCAGAAGAAAAACAAGAAAAAAGGATTTTGAGAGAACAATGTCCAGCAAAATATCCCCTCAAAAACAATAATGCTGAAATAATATATGGTGATTTTGTCCCCTCTCCTCCCCATAGAAGTAATTCGAATATTAAAATTGGATTGGAATTTTTGATCCAGAAGCGAAATTGGTTGCGCCATAACCACACTAGGAATAATTATTGGATCAATTCGGATGTAACAGGTGAAAGTCCAGAGCCAAATAAGGCTTTGTGAAAATGAAATGATAAAAATAGCAACTCAGCTAGGGATGTATGAGACTTATCATGTATGAGACCGCGACACAGTTGCCAGTAATTGAAACCGACTAAACTAGGTGAATTTTCACACTCCCCCCCCCCCCCCTCTCAATACCTTCACAAGAATATTTTGTAATTAATCAAGACTATTTGTAGCGTGGCATTATCCCGATTAATCAACATGTAAAGCATCTCAGGTAGAAAAACAAAAAAGAGAACCTGAAAAGAAAAGAAAAAAACACACAAAAAAGTCTGTCAATATCGTTGGGGATATTTAATTAAAACACTGTGCTGTAGCATAGGGGTAATCGTAATGCGACGGTGTGCTGGCTGAATTGCATTGACCTAGTTAACAGCGTGTGATTGGCCTAATTCTTCTTCTGGTCAGTTCTTATTAGGGCACCGTTCGTATATCTGTTTTCAGTTTCAATACAATTTAGAAAAAACCAAACCAACAGAGGATTGCAATTATTCTAGATTTTGGCTGGAGGAATTAGTCCGTTTTATTTCATGCACAGAGGCTGAAGATCAAAGGGGTTTCATGTCAAACTTACACATGTTGATGACGGCTCGGTCAAACCTGCAATTAAGAAACAAGCTCTCGGACTTAACTATACGCTTGAAGGTAAAGGCTTTCATTGGGTACAAAACCAGATATAAAACCAGTGAAGTATAAATTGTAAACTTCCTTTGTGTAAAGACAGCACATTTGGAGAAATGTAAAGGCTGCACATTTGGAGAAAGTTAGCATCTGTGGTGCTATAGTGTTCAACAAAATGAACTCTTCTTACAAAAGGGTGGTGCAACATTGGACAAGATTGAAAATGTGAACATACACATTTACACACAACTTACATGGTGTAAAGATGGCCATGGTGCACAACTTATGTTGAAATATTTTTGCTTGAAATTTGAAAGCTTTTGAGGAACTAGTAAAACATTTAGTTTTGATCTTGCAAGTCAAAAACCTAATGTTTGGAAACAGAACAAAAAAATCTCTCACTATTTTCTTTTGACTGGTTGAGCTTATTTTCACATGCTTTTTATTTAATGTATTTCAAATGTAATCACTGGTCATTTAAAACTAACCAATGTTGTCCTAGTGCTTTAAAAGTAACCCTATTCCAGCACACTTTCCATTCCGGAGGTGGTGGGGATTCAGGGGGGGGGGTGCTTATTGTTGTAAAGCACCTTGGTCTGGCAGATCAAATAAACCCCAAACCATTTCTGAGTGATTCAAACATGTTAGTCTCACCACCTTTTTGAATAGACCACCTGCCCTGCATAAAGATATTAGGCTGGGTGTTAGGTGCCTTTCCAGTCAGGTCCTCAAATGTCCCTTCTTTCTAGGGACCAATGACACAGTATTGTTGCAAAATGTATTGTTCAAAACTAAGGTCTTAATGGTTTTTTCCCCTTCAAATTATGGATTTATTCAGATTTATTTTTTTAAAGGTTCAAATTTCAAAGTCCATTTTGTAAAAACAAAAACCATACCTGTGTGCCTTTCCTAATACCAGAAGCAGACCAAATGTTATTATTGGTTAAACTTGTTACATTTTTCAGGCAGTTTTTATAAAGTATTATATGCAGTTGGCAAATATGGGAGTACATGAACAAGGAGCTAGACCTCATGGGATTATCCAAAATAAACACATTCTGAAAAGACGCTTTTCTCCTAAACCGGATAACAAAGTAACTTGGCTGTCATTATAATTGTACTGAGTACAAAGCACAGTATGTATTTTGTATTATCAGTAAAAAAGTTGATGTTCTCAATAAATAATTTGACTTGGATGTTTTTCAACAACAGTACGTTGATATGTTGGATTTGAGGCCTTGCATGTATACTTGGTTTGGGGTAACACCATGTGTGTATCTACTTGCTGTGAAGATTATAATTCCAGGAGGAAAACTTCACATAGAAATCATTATTTTGATATATTTTAGATGTTGAAAATAATTTATTCATTAACATTACAAGATAAACCCATGAGAAGTTTTCGCTTTACTCCAAATCAATTACAGTCACTACAAACTCTTTTGTTTACTTAATGTGAACATATTTTGAGGATTTGTTTGTGTGATTGCAGTGCGATTAATTCCAATTCTAGATACTAGATAGATGTGTCTATCTAGATAGATGTGCCACCATCTTTCAATTTCTATTCCGGTGAAGAGCTAGATGCAATTAATGTGTTAATTTGATTGCATTGTTGAAGTCCCTGAATTCGTATCTACAAGGACTGTAGTTAATTTTCTTCTCATTGGGTCAGACACTAAAACAGTCCTCCAGGAAAATTGCTTCATTTTGTTTTCTTTTATTTTTGTTGTTCAAGCCGAGCCCATATGGTGGACACACAATCTTGTAGGATGCAAGTGGTTTGACCTTGCGGATTTCATTCTTCATACATCTATGTCCATGAAACTGCTATTAAATTATTTCTAGGGTGTGTGGTGGTCTCCCCCCCCCCCC
>JAUELU010000065.1:2313710-2325420 GCA_032357145.1 Evasterias troschelii | reverse complement strand
AATATATATTTTGAGTAATTACCAAACGTGGACAGTGCCTTTAAGTGGTAACTTGTGACAAAAGCAAGAGTCATTGTATCAGACATTATTCAAATTTACATGTAACTCGCAAATGGCTTAATGAGGAGGCTGCCCTTCAATAAATTGGTGAGAAGGATTGAATTTAAGAAGGAATGTACTAAGCATTAACATTTTGTAATAATTTAGCATTAGCATAGGTGTAGTGTATACCAATGCAAAACTGCACTACATACATGTACATGGTACTTGTAGAATATTTGCATGGTTCGAGACTTGTAATGTGCGTGTACAGCGGGGATTGCCCGTAACTTTTCAGACAGTAGCAAGAAGTACAAGGTGACTGACATGAGGCTGTCATTGCACTGCAACTCCACCAGCTGGTTCACAGGTCCGTCCAGCAATAGTTTACAGGCTGCTGTATGGGTAGCAACGAAACAGGCAAATTGGACCATCAAAATATTTTGTGTGTACTACTGGTCCTCAAGTCCTCAATGTGTTTTATGTTGCATTTTGTTCAGCAAATCCCTGTTAAGGGAAGATAGTTGTATTATTGAAGGGGTGCTGTTGGGAAGTGCCATGGCCGAGCGGTCTAATGCACAGGACTCAAACATCTCGTGACACTTGTGTCCTGTAGATTTTGCCGTAGTATCCTTTGTAAAGTTCTAATACAAATTAAGTGCTCTTTACCAAAGTGAAAATTGCTTCACACCTACAATGTAACAGAATGCTGTTCAAGGCCTGTGAGGGGCCATTCATAATAATCAGTATTAAAACAAATATAAAAATTCTCTCTTCAAATAATAGAAGAACTGCCTGACCTCCGAGCTCGATGGGGAGAGGATTTTCTCTTCTGTTTCAAGGAAAGACTGGAAAAGCCATTGAAAACTCCTAAGCTGGGAAAACATTTATTTGAATTGTCTGCTTCATTTGAGGCATTAATTTTTTCTTTTCAGTGTATTTGGCATTTTTAAATAGTCTGTCAATCTAAGCTTGGGGGAAGGGGGGGGGGGGTTCAAAACATTTTCAAAAAAAACCCCAAAATTCTGAATGGTTCCTAACACAAACACTAATACACAGTTTCTGGAATTGTTATTGTTACAACAAAAATGCGTCTGTGGGAAACAGGGAAAGCCCCATGCATTAGCAATGTGCTTCATAGTTGGATAGTTTCGTGTCACAAACTGCACCCAATTTCATAGCTCCGCTCAAGCAGCAAATATTGCTTATCAATTTTCTAGGAAGCAAAATTGAGCAGGATATAGTCACAGATGATACATTGAATGTGACTTGGTATTTTGGCTGTTGGCTGGTGAGCATAACTTTGTTGTGCTTAGCTACTTTTTGTGATTAAGCAGCTGTATGAAATTGGGGCTTGGCTGGCTGGTGCACATAAGCATGTAAATGCAGTATGTTTGTGTGCTTGAATCAGTACTTGAATTTCTGTACACATTCGTTGGTATCATTTGATACAGATACAGAACAATTCGCGGTTATGTGCAGTATGCCGTTTGGGTAAACCTTTTGTCAACTGGAATTTGTGCTTTGTACTGGAAAACAGTTTCAATGTCAAGTGAAAACAAGATCTAGCCTAGGTAACAATCCTCCTTAACAAAAGGGTGTGGACATAAATAAATAACTCTGACAAAACATGTACAGTAAACTCGGCAAAAATGTTTTGGCCCGAGGCGAAATTTACGCTCACACAAACATATTGATTGATGAACGGATTATATAGGTTAACAACCTGGGCATGCCTGGGGCTTGCGGAGGTTGTGTCTGGCTGGAAACTGTTGAGACACTTGGTTTTTTGAAGATAATTTTTGTGATTATGAGAAAAAAATGCCGGTCTTTGTATCGCCGTTTAGGTGCAATCATTCATAAATGTTTGCAAGACGTCCATTCAAGTCAAGATGTTGCACAGTGCAGACCACGACTAGGCTTTATACTTGGCTCTTGCAAGGGCAAGGCAGTTCTTCATTTAGTAAAGGGCACCTCAGGGACAATGAGGACATTGCCGCTGTTGCCTCAGTGAAGTATCACAACTGTATAATGCCTTGTTTACAAATATGGGTGATTTTAGTGCATTACAGTTCATTTCCCGGCAAGGCACATGTACTGCTCTGGTCATACAGGTGTACTGTCTGTGAATGAGAGATTTGTCATAACTGCATCACTGTGAACTGATTTTCAAAGGCTGTTTTCCCAAAATGATGAATTAAGCGAATTGTCAATAGGAAAACAGTCAAAACTTTTGTAGTAGGCCTATTGTACATGTAATTGTCGTCAAATGTGGAATATGTAGTAAAGAGGATATTTCGTACGCAAACGTGAAGAGAGTTTGTAAATGGCTTGTGTAACGTTTGAATAATAGTCTACTCTTCTCTTATTGGTTATGGGTAGTTACGATGGCAACCATACATGTAGTCAAATCAGGCTTCATACACTGTAGTTGAGGAGGTATGATTTTGATGTGCCATCTGTGAAAATGTCATGATAATACAGGTGTATATTCACCTGTTTTGTAAAAAGTCTCAACAATTGGTCAAAGTATAAACAATTTTACATTGAAAAATGGGTTTTTCTCACCATAGCTTTCATACTATGATAGCCCCTTAATGAGCACAGAGGCTACGAAGATGTAATGCATATCACCCATGATGTGTGCATGTAGTTACGCTGCAGCACTGATCATGATGGTACAATGATACATCATACTTACACTTTCTGTTTCGGTAATCTTTCGTACACTGGCATCTTGTAGTGGAGGGTCATGGCCGATAGGTCTAGTGCTCCTGACTCAAGGTCTGGTGTTGTTAGAGTGTGGGTTCAGGTCCCGGTCATGGATCATGTGTCCTTTTGGCAAGACACTTAACCATAATTGCTTGGCCAGTCAGATGTAAATCCATACTTCTCTCATGAACATTGTACATTATGTAGGTTTAATGTGTTGTTTAATGTGTTGGTTAATGCACGTAACCCAGTACACTTATCGGAGACAGGGTTTGCCTTGCATGGTTTGCCCTTGTCTTTTTTAGTGACTAGCCAGCAGGACCAGTTAGCTTGTCGTTTCCCTGGTCCGTCAGCTTTTGCACTTGTCAATAATTTATATCAAATAGGGATGCTTTTCAACACTGAACTGTCCAGCCGGACCACTTGGAGAAAATTTTAACTGGTCCTCAGGTAATTTAACTGGCATTTGGCCAGCGGAGTGTTGTTTAAGGGAAAACACTGAGCTGGTGTTTCTGGCATGGTTGGCTGCAGATTGCGCTGCAGAACCTTGTAAACCCTTACAAGATGCTATAAAAGTGGTTTTCTTAATTCAAATGAGTACTTTATAAATACAGATCTGTTGTGATCAAGCACTATAAGAACTTGTATTATTGTTTTGTCTATGGTTTAATTTGTGTTTCTTTTCTTCTCACTCTCTATGCTGTGTACAGATAGTGACAGTACTGCAACATTAGATGCCAAAGATATGGATTTGTCACGGACCAAAGCCAGTAACTCACCAACTCCACTCAAAGCGCCAGGCCTGCTGGATGACTTCCGCAAATGCATCGCTGGTTTTGATGAAGTGGAAACATTGAAAGATGAAGACTCGGACGGCAGCTTATCAGAGACGAAGGCCATGAACGGCACGGGAAAAGAGACCGCAGCGGCGATGAATGGAGTGGGATCGTCCCGGAAACGGCGACACGGGAAGGGAGACGGTTCCCGGGAGGTGACGAGGTACAACATCCTGGATGGTACGATCTCACATCACACCGAGCTGGGAGATTTCAAAGCCGCGTTGGAGCAGCAGGAATCACAGATGGCCTCGGCCGACGGGAATGTCTTAAGAGCACTCCTCCAGCAGTCTGGCTCTGTGGTGCGACCGCGGACTCCGGATATTGACAGCGTCTCGGCCGGCAGCCCGAGCCAGGATCCCGAATCGCCGGAGAAGTTCTACCCGTGTAAAGTGTGCAAGAAGAACTACGTCAGCAAGTCCAGCCTGCGCAAACATTTCTGTATGCCAAGTGCCAATGGCAACAACAACAGCAACACCCATCATCAGCAGCAGCAGATCATTGAGGATGAGACAAGCATCAGTACAGCAATACATGCCAAAGATGAACTTTACCGTAACGGATCAGTGGGCTCGCCAGCGATCCTCACGCCGGTCCCGTCTCCGTATGAAGACGCCGAGAAGGGAGATGAGATGGGCGAGGATGGCATCCTGACTCCAGGAGATTTGTCCATAGATACTGAGTATGGAAAGAGAGTCGAAGAGGATGACATGGGACCTATCTACACCTGCCCCTTGTGTAGTATGACATTCAGGTAAGACATTAAAGAACAACCAAACACCATATATAGATCCGTGCATTTATTCTAAGTTTTTTAAAGTGGCGTTTATATTCAACCTTTAGATTTATTCCAGTTGCGGTAAGTTTATTTTTCCACCTCATCAAATCTATTTTATTTACAATTCATTGTAAATGGTAAACACATGTAATATCTTCTTAAATAAAAATACGATTTCATCAAAACTGTTAATTTCTCACTGGAAGCATGTTTTTCGTCAAACGTGTTTTCAGGGAACGCCAAAGTTTTTTGTTGGAGTGCTTTACAGGGATCAGACTTTACAGGCGGGGCACGTGTCCTGCAGGGGATAAGTGGTTTGCTTGCCACACTGTTCAAAATACAAAATCCGCTGTTTTACAATTTGTTTTGTACTGTACCCAATATGTGACTCTCAATGGCAAAATCAAGCACTTCTCAGAAATAGTGAAAGTTCATTAATAGTGAAGACCACTGAAACATAAGGCATCATATCATTGTGATGTAAATCTCAAAGAGTCTACATGTATTTATAGTTGACTAAATGCTTCTTGTTGACCCTACACAGCAGACGCCATTTTGTTGATATGAATGCTTGTGTATTACTGTGCATGGTTGCGTTCTCACGACTATATAACCAATAACTGTTATGGTTATTGACCAATGATTAACCGATAGGAAATTTAACTGAAACAGTTATTGGTTAACGACTGCGAAAATGCACTCACAGTATGCATAGGTGACACACACATATGGTTGGACACAAACCATATCTTTCCACTTTGACTCTTGAAATGGCACACCATAGGCAGACCGCATCTACTTGTGACATCAGTGCAAGGGATCAATAGGCCTGCTCATTTGATGGACAAATAATCCAAGTTTTGAATTTTGGCAGCAAGTGACTGGTCCTGGCATGGAGCGTCCCATACACACAGTGTGTTGTGTTTCTCGTGTAGTATTGCTTCCCATTGCTTTTAAACTTTGTGCTCTCACCAGAAGTAAGAAGTTATATACATTACATACACTCTGAATTACTTTTGTAGTTACTTCGTTGGTGGTTACCTGCCCTAAGGGGGGGATGCACATTTGATATTCAGCTTTTCTCAAAATTAGTTTTCAAATGTCAAGTATGTTTTCGCTGAGCAACTAGCTGCCATGCATACAGTTAAGATTCCCTCGTACAAATTGAAATTTGGAAGATTTGATATCGCTTGTCTCTCAGAAAAATCCCCCTTGAGAAGTTGATTCCGAAATGGATCCCTCAATTTTAAAAGTTGATTGAAAGATGTAATCATGCTGAACTTGATTGGTTTTCATTGCCTTTATTCACCCTCAGGCATACCAGCCAGTTAATGCGTCATCGTCGTACCCACACCAACGAGCGCCCTTTCGAGTGCGTGGACTGCCATCAAGCCTTCAGACGTAAGTGCCATCTCAAACGCCACTGGCAGCGCATACACAGCGGCGAGAAGCCCTTCAAGTGTGCCATCTGCGGGAAGGCCTTCAGTGATCGCGACCACCAACGCCAGCATGAGACGATCCACGGTCCCGAAACCTACCCGTGCTTCCATTGTAGATGTGTGTTCCCGTCCGAGACATACCTCATACAGCACCTGTCGGAGAATCCCGATTGCAAGGCGGCCTTTGCCAGGGATGGCGAGTCGCCGCCAAAGCGGACGCGGGGTAAACACAAGGGTGCAATGACTTCCTACAAGTGCGGGTTGTGTCTGGAGCAGTTTAAGAAACTGCGGCAGATCCAGACGCATCAGCGAGTCCGCCACCATGACGTCTTTGAGAAGAAGTACAAGTGTAATTTGTGTGGGAAGGGGTTTGACCTCATCTCTGATCTCACGCATCATCGAAACAACCACGCAGTTCGGAGCAAGCTGGACGTTGATAAGAATGGAGATTCAGGTTACCGTGTGCCACATCACCATGCACAGTCTGCCTCATCAGCAGCCACAACATCCAAGGTGGTACAAAACAAGGCAGAGCTGCTGCAGATGCTGCAGCAGCTGGAGAAGCGCATCCAGCAGCAGCAGCAGCAGGTGAAGAAGATTGAGAGCCAGCAAGAGGAGATGGAAAAGGACGAGAGCGATGGGGAACCAGCCAATACTGAGAACCAGCATCCCCACAGCCAGATCCGTTACATCCTGGAGACATCGCGGATGGCGCGGGAAGGCCACTTAGCCAGGATGGATGGTGATGGCAAAGTTTATCAAAACGGATTTGACGAACAGGCCGCTGCAGCACCCATCTCCCCACGGTCCAACATTGGAGTGATAGATCTTTCAATGAGTCGTAGCGCCTTGGAAGGAAGCCATGAGCACCATAGTCCCCCAGTCAAGGCTTCAACCTCGGCAGCAGAAGACCTGACCAAACCCTCGCCTACCTTGCTAGACCTTATGACGAACAATCGACACAAATGTGAACAGTGCGGCATCTCCTTCCTGCTGTACTCCGAATTCCGAGCACACAGGAAGCGACACGAGCGAGCACGTATTGCCATCAAGCAGGAACCCATGGACACATCCGAGTATCTGGACGGTAATCCCGACGCAGACAAGAGCTTGTGTCGGGACTGCTGCAACCAGAATGATGCAACCTCAGCCCTGTCTCCAAGCACTAGCCCAAAGCACTCCCATATCAGCGGTGCGTCATTGTGTTTCCGTCATCAGCAACGTCCCGTTGCAGCCCTCAAGACAAAGGATGCCAATAGCCAAGATGACCGGTATCCCCGCACCAGGCGCAGATCAAGGTAGAGTTGAAGAAACTTCTTCAATGTCATATTTATTTCCACTCTATGTAAAAAGTTTAATATCTTAAAGTTGCATGGCACACTCTTCGCTGAGAAGAAAATTTGTTTTTAAAGGGTTTTTTTTTCTGAACAAACTTTGACAAATAAAGCTGTTTCAAAACAAAAACTGTACAAAAGCTTTCACATATTCCACCAAAAATGTTCAAAAACCTTGTAACATGCAATTTTGTTTGTATTTCTCAACAAACCTATAAAGTTTTGTTCCCGAGCAGTTCAGTAAAACTGTCTAGTACATTTTGCCTTTTCAAATTTCATTGAAGCTGAAACACTCCAAAAATGGAGGGTCGTGGTTGAGCAGTCTTGTGTGCTGAACTCAAGTACTTGTGTTGTTGGAGTGTGGGTTCAGCCATCGATTTCACCAAACTCTTCCTAACTTAGGACTAGTCCTAGGCAATGCTAAGAGATAGGACTAGTCTTAAGTTAGGACGAGTTACTCGTCCTAACTCTAGAGAGGATTGATTCTAGCGTTTCTTGAAATCGGCTGCAGGTGCCAGTTACAGCACTTGTGTCCTTGAACAAGACACCGTTATTGCTTTGTCCTTCGGATGGGATGTAAAGTTGTAGTTCCTGTTTTTATAACCCGGTACAGTAATCAATAAGGGAAGGGTTTTACCCAGGAGTGTCTGGCATGGGTGGCTGCTTACCTGGGCCCAATTACATGGCTCTGCTTACCGTGGAATTCTGCACTTACAGCCCATAGGAGACTGTGCTTTTATAGGCACCGTAAGCGCTGAACTTTGCAGTAAGCAGAGCAATGAAGCTGGGCCTAGTTAAGCAGGAAAACTATGCCAGACATGCCCAGGTAATGACAAACCCTTACAAGGTGATATATGAATGGGTCTCATAATTGCATACTAGTTTTAAAAGTAATGTGCGCTTTGAGCCTGTCAGGTGTGATAAAGCCCTATTCTAAGAACTGCATTATTCTTGTTGTTATTACTTATCTGCTTAACAATTTTGTGTATATACTAAGTATTTTTTTTTTTTTTTTTAGCAGCTCAATATAGAGTTGACCACCAAGCTATGCACTGCAGTTCAAACCCACTGTCCTCTGTGTGTTCTCCTTGATAAGCACTATTTTATGTCAGTTTTTTGTTCATTCAAGGTCTTGCGATCTTCAGACGTTGTCTGAGTCCGTTCAGGAACAAGAAATGCAGCCCCAAGTCCTGCCAACTCCAAACCATGAGAGCGTACTCTGCTGTGAACAGTGTCTTCTACTCAAGAAACAGCTCCTCAAGGTAAATATTGGAGAGGAGGGTGGGGGGGGGGGGGTGGTTGTGGACTTGGGGAAGGAGACGATAGTTATTGCATATAAGTTACTTAACAGTCTCACTACTGATATATTTGGTGCGTTGTTAATAACCTGTTTTAAAAAATAAAGTACTTCAAGTTTTGAAAAGACTTTCAGTTAGAGTAGGTTACGTGGCCAAGGTGGGCCTGGGGAGGTATATACATTAAAACCAGGGACCTACAGCAAAAGGGACAAAAGGATCCCCAGTAAATGTCCACAGTTGGAAAGTATGCACAAACCAATGCAAGCTGTTGCCAAAAAGTTTGGAAGAAAAGGACAATAGTAGGTCCCCAATTACAGGCGACTACACACCTGTCTGCGTTTGTGTGTGTGTTTGCATATTGGGGTGTCTAAAAGGGATTGGGTGTTTTGACAAAGCGAGGACATCCTCGTTTTGTTTTGGTGTATAAAACCATAAAGCAAGGAACAGAACCAAATGGGCATCACTAAAAAAAAAACCTGTAGCTATGAGACAGCAGAGAAAAGTCCTCAATTTACTTGGCCACCAAATATTTGTGGCTCGGTGGGTGTTGGGATAGCCAATGCTTTTGGATGTCCTGTTGCAACTGTGGGAAAGAACTGTGCATTTGTACAAGTGTATAGTTAACTTTCATTATTTTAAGGTGTCAACGCAATGCTAGCCATGTACATTTGTTATTGTGTGAGGTTAATTTTGATGTGTCGGTACAGCAGGCTCCGACCTGTAATCGTACCCACCTTTCTCACTCACAATAAGGAAAGTGAAACTCTAACACTACCTGGACAAAATGTGCCTGGTGTTACATAAAGCCTTTCCCCTTTGTTCCAAGTGGTCTTATGTTACAACTGTACCTGGATATTGTTTTCACTGACAATAATCTGTGTGCATTGGTTATTGTTAAAATATTTATGAATTTTGCATTGTACCTTTGATATATTTAATGCATTTTTTCTTTGATGTGTACTTGACTATGTTCTATGTTGTACTACACAATCTTCCACATGATATTTTAATCATTATTGTCGACCACATGTCTCTCCATCGGATGTAGGGTTGCATTTATTGAAGTACTGTACATTACATTTGTTGGGCTACTTTTTCAGTATTGAATTTGATTGTTGTTTTGCCCTTTACACCGATTTGCGATTAACAATGTATACTTGGTGCTTTCACTTGACCTGCTGGAAGAACAAAATCCACAGCTGTCTCAGATGGGATTTGAACCCCTGACCTCTGCATCTTGAATTGTTCACAACTGCTTAGTCTTGAATTGTTAACAAGTTCTGTCTTTAGCTTGATTAAATTGACGATTGTCTAGATGCTTTTCATCTTATTTCAATGAATATGTTTAACTGTTGATCATTTACATATTTATCTTTATTTGAATACTTTTTGCTATCATACCTTCATGCCAAATTAGACAATTTCATTTCCATAACATGTCATCTACTGATTTTAACTTATTCTATTTAATCAGTTATGTTTGTTTTGGGATAACATATTAAAACTGTATTATTAATCACATGTAATATCCATAATACTTGCCAACCAGTATGTCATGCACCTTGCTATGTTACATGATTTGTACCCCAGTAGTGCAGGCCTTGAATAGTCCTTAAAATCAATTCCTTAGGAGTATGCAGCTGGTCCCCAAGTTGAGCTCAACATCAACCCTCTTACTATTAGTAGCATGTTCCAGCGTGTTGACCAACCATTTGAAACCAGTCAACTGCGTGGTTTTACTGTGTGGATGCATTCGCCCCCATAATATCGTCAAATTTATGTCACCTAATGTTTTCCAATGTTATCTGCTCCCTCCCCAGGAACGCAATGACAAGAAGGCCATGCGAATAGAGATTGAACGTCTGCGGGAGGCATTGGTCAGCTTTGCCGAGGCTGCGGCCAATCACGCCTCACCGCTACGAAGCAGCAGTGAGTTGGTGGCACTCTTCAGTAAGAACGCCGACCGAAGCCTGGATGGAAGGGAAATTGTATAATGTGAGGTCCAGTATGGCCCTTCGCCGAAACCAACAACCTCAGAAATTATATTTTTATTTTTTATCATCTAGATAAAATGAATGGGCTTGGTGTATCGATTTAGTGATGAAATCCATACATGAGGAACTTTTGCCAGTGTTTTTATATATATACTAAACAATTTGAACATTTAAAGAGCAAGGCTTACTGCTAATCTTAGGTAATTAAACTATTTTGCACTCTAACCCTATTTAGGCAGCGATGGTTAGTTAGTTGACTAGCTGTAACGGAATGGTGGGTTTTGGTTTGATTAGGCTGGTACTCAATCATGGTTTCATCCTTACCCGTGGGAAAGAACATGGGGAACAAGAAGGCCATGCGAATAGAGATTGAACGTCTGCGGGAGGCATTGGTCAGCTTTGCCGAGGCTGCGGCCAATCACGCCTCACCGCTACGAAGCAGCAGTGAGTTGGTGGCACTCTTCAGTAAGAACGCCGACCGAAGCCTGGATGTAGCCTGGATGTGACTGTAACCACGATGCAGTGGTTTGGAAAGTGCAGCTTGGCTTACTCATTGCTAAACTGTTAACTACAATCCTCTTTGCAAGTACTGGATCATTAGGCTTTAATAGGCCAAAGGTCAACCGTTATAATGCAACAGTTTAATGTTGAATACTTTTTTCATATATTGCCTAATACAAAATGATGAAATTACACCATTACACCACTATAATGCATTGTCTGTTTTAATGCAAGGTTTTTGTAATGATTGTAATTTTGTTTGTTATTTTTTTTTGTTATTCTTACTTTGTAGATACCAAGTCAGTAATACAGAAGAAAACAATTGAAGAATATTCTACCAAAGACAAATGAGATATTAAGTAGTTTAACAGTACCAACTTTGTAGAGTTATATTTTGAGTTTATATCAAAGAGATAGAAATCTAAGAGCAAGGATGTACTGCTTGCAATGGAGTTATAAAAACTAAACTAAATCCCTTGTAGGGGACAGGGATTGGAGGGGGGTCACAATTTTGTTGTTGTTTGTTTGTTTGTTTGTTTGTTTGTTTGTTTGTTTGTTGGGTTGTTTGTTTGTTTGTTTGTTTGTTTGTTTGTTCAGTTGTGGTAGATGATGGAATAGAGGCCGTAACTAAACCTTTATGGTGCTGGTCAAAATCAATGCAATGCTTCAGTCGAATGCGCATAATTACTTCATAATGCATGGCCCATGTGTAGGTTTGAATTTGAACAGGTGCAGATCCAGAGAGTAATTTGGTTTATTTGGGACATGATTAGCTGGGG
>JAUELU010000065.1:2189859-2204024 GCA_032357145.1 Evasterias troschelii | reverse complement strand
GACAAGGGTGTTTTTTCTTCCATTATTATCTCGCAACTTCGACGACCAATTGAGTTCAAATTTTCACAGGTTTGTTAATTGTGCATATGTTGAGATACACCAAGTGAGAAGACTGGTCTTTGACAATTACTAATAGTGTCCAGTGGCCTTAAAGAACACATATTAAACTGTACACGTGAGCTGGTAATCTTCCTACCTGGCGTATCATTTTCATACTGTTTGGTGTGTTACAAAATGTGATCATGTTTTTTATTTCCGAGTCTTTGGCCTTGTGGAGGACTCGGATGATGCCGACCATGGTGCTCGAGTCTTTGGTGTCGTCCAGCCGGAACAACGTCACTTCCGGTGGCCTCCTGTCGTCCGACTGCGTTGATAGGTGCAGGAACTGCTGTACATTTTTATAAGCTTTTAAAGAGACGTTTTAGGCGGGAATCGGAAAGAAAGCAGAGTTAGAGCTTTTTCAGTGTTGTTTGGGTGAATAAGAATGAGTCACAGTGTTAGTAGATCAATAAAAAGTTGTGGTGTTTGTTAATGCATGGGAAATATATAGCGGAGGTAGATGCAGCAATTGCTAGCTAAGACTGATCAAACGTGCTGATCAAGGTTTTTTCATTTTCCTGAATTCCGGGGCCCTTAAGCAGGCGTGTGTTTGATGCACTCACTGGACTAAGATTTTGATTTGCCATCACACAACAACCAACCAGGATTTGTTAATCTTAAACTACGGCTCTTATTGGTCAGCATATTATGGGGAGGGGCTTAGTTTACTCATTGCTTCCGAGCCATTCTTTGACATTACGTCACGAGTCACATGGCGTTTTGTTAAATAGTGTGACGAGGTAGCCGTTATATCAGTTTTCTGATGTTACGACTGTTACGTTTGTTACATTTGCTACGTATTACGTTGTTACGTTTTTACTTTGTTTAAAAGCTCATGGAGAAATACAGTTGGTGGTCGCATGTTGTGTTGTGTGAACTTATACCTGTTTCTGAATCGTAGAATATGCAGATCTTTGTCCATGCCAGACTCCATACAAGTTCCAATGCTGCCTCGCTGAGGTATAGTAAACTTGGTCGCACGTTGACTGTAAAACTGTTATGTTTTTCTATTGGGCATTCCTCGCTTGGCACTATTATATGCGGCACATCAAAAGAGTTCGTTAACGACTGGAGGGCGAGACTAGTCTCGCAGCAGGTCGAAGACACCATTGCGACCATGGTTGAGTTTAACATTGTACAGGCTGGGAATAAAAGAAAAAGATAAATCATTATTTGTTTTATGTTGGGCCTTATGGTTGAATTATTTGTGTTGATGCTGTATGGTACGCACTTTCTTTTTTAAAAACTTCAAATGATTTTTCGGGCTTTGAAAACCCCCTGGTCAAATTTGACCTTGATTCCGGGTCATGAAAATGGGATTTCAACTCTGGTTCTGCGTCAGTTTGACGCATTTATGGGTCATTTAGAATTAAATTCAAGGACAGTTGACCCAGAAATGGATCAGACCTCATAGGACCAGGAATCCGGGTTAATTCTGACTCGAGAGTTTTTTGTTTAGTGTTAGTAAATGATATTGGTGTCATCATCGGCCGTGCAATAGTTGAGATCGTCCGTGACGTCTCTGATGACACCGGTGCCGATGAGCCATTGACGTCATTTATGGAATAAGGCAATCTTTCCATTTAGTGTGTTTAGTTGAAATCAAATCTGAAAACATGATTCCGGATGCATATCACATGGTCACAATGTCAAATTCTCTGTAATCGCTACAGCAGACCAAGTGTAGGTTATTTTACATGAAAGGATACCAATCTGTGTTTACTTCTATCCTTGATTTGTTTACAATGGGCTGGACGGAAAACAAAACGGCCGCACTATGAGCTTAATTGAAGGCGTTGACTTGGTGCTTATATCGAGCATGCCTCATGAATACGTTAAATCATATATCCAATGACGTCACCCGTAGCGCTCTCTGGCCAGTCAACTCGATAACTTCGGTCTTAGAATTGATTAAAGTCAACATCAAAAAAACTAAAAAAAGAAAACGAGAGCTCTGTCATCAGCGAGATCACGTGCTCTTTCACTATTAAGGATTAGCGCTATAGGCCGATTCTTCGGCCGAGCCCCAATATTGATGCCTATACGTCCCTGCGGGGAAGAAGGGTAAAGTGACAGGAACATATACGGGGGAGAAAATGATTTAACCCCCTCCTGTTTATCGACAGACAGCACTGCTGATGAGCAAACAAAATATAAAAACTAAATTGCATCACTGTCAGTGTTTTGCAACATGCACACGCTGTGTGTCGGAAGGCGTTTGGCTCAGAGAGAAGCTATAGCTTGTATTGGTATTTGCAATTATTAACAGTGCGTACAGTTGTAGTAGGGCTATTTACTCGTACAGCCTGCCTTAAAATCGAGTGAGTCGACCGATTTTTGGCAACATTGTGTTTCAATCCGGGCAGATGTAAATTGCTAAAAGTGGAAAGAAGGTTTAATAAGACATTTCCATGGAGAACAACCGGTTAGATGTTCTTTCAGAATCATGACGTCCATAAAATATTGTGAACATTTTATTGACATCAGTTTGGCTAGGATGTTCTTTGTTGGTGCACGAAGATAAGGACAGTGTATGATCACACGGGTTCATGGTTATTGCAAATAACCAGTACCCACACTGAATTGGAACCAACATCCTACATAAAATAACAAACCTGTGAAATGTTTAGTTAAGCTTAGTCGGTCATCTGAGTCACGACAAAATAGAGGGGGTAAAACTTGTGTGACTTCACAATATGAAACATTGAGGTGTGGTCTCGCGAGATCATAAATGTTGTTTTACTCATTCCTCAAAAACAATAGCATTTCAAAGAAACATATTTCAATGGATGGAAGTTTCCCCATCCCACCCTAACCATCTTACCATGGTTATCAGCAGATCTGTGACATTTTTAATTTTCATTATTAGGCCTACCAATGTTGTGCGCAGCCTTTAAGAAAGTTGAATGTTAATGAAATTATTCATGTCATTTGGTATCAAACAAGTTTGTGCATATAACCAGAGTCGACCATCACTTTAGACAAAACAATGCATAACTATTTTATTGTAAAAAATAAGATGTAAACATTGCTTTATTTGCATTGATCTGTGATACATAAGCTGTTGAGTACCGTATCAGACAAATTGATTAAAATTTCGGTCGCTTAAAACAATTTATCTCATTATTGTCGTGGATCGTTTTAACTATAGCTTACAGCGTCCGGTCGGTCAGCTCGCTACTGCGTGGGCCCAGCTTTGACCACCGGGGCTGAAGGGCCCTTGGGACGGCCAGCTGCGGATGTCCTGAGGACTAGTTAATCCCGGACTTTATGTTGTCACCTGTACATCCCTAAGGATATAATAGGTTCCATTGAGCACCTCCATTCGATGAGCGCTCCATGTCAGTTTTATATTCCATAGTTGTGATATCACATTCCCAAGTCAAAAGGCAGGAAAAAGGATCCTTAAACTCCAGCTCGCGCAAAATTATTTTAGATGGCAAATAGGGTTAACAGTGATCGATTGACGCAGGGTTAATGACTCACGCCATGATGGTATGATGGTATCCCTTTACGTGTGTTTGTCTGTATGTGTGTATGGGGGGGGGGGGGGGGGCCCCCCAAACGTGATTTGGGCCCAAAAACCACACGTACTTTTATGAAGTACCGGTAGATGATGCTTATAATAATTGCTGCTAAAAAGGAGAGGAAATCAGAAACATGCGTTACACAACCATTAATATTTTGTTTGGAATGCAGTGCCTTACTGTAAAACATCCTTGGTCAGAATATTGACTTAGATTCCTGGTCGGGGGGGGGGGGGGGCTGATCCAATACTGGGTATAAGGCTGACCTAGAAATGAGTCAGGCCCAAGGGACCTGACCCGGAATATTTTAAATAGTTCCGGGTCATACTGACCCAGAAATGAGTCAGGCCCAAAGGGACCTGACCCGGAATATTTTACAGTGTACTGTTCGTTTTTAATCCTTCTTAAAACTAAACCATTTCCCAAAATATGACAAATATGACACAGTTTCTCTTCCCTCTATATACCATACCCTTTGTTTAATACTCTTTCAAGTTTTCGCAGCTTAGTTGCCTTACCTTCACCGATTTCTTGTACTTTTCAATTGGTCTGCTTTTCATATTTGTTATATTACCCCATAATTATAATGATAATATTTAGAAAGCACCTTGACAAAAGTTAATTTCTTATATTTTTGACATTTTTATGCAGATCAAAAAACAGTAGTAATAATCTTTTTAAAAATACGCCCTGAGCTTTTTCGTATGAAAATGCAAATCCAAATTTAATGCTCGTGTCAATGTTCGTCATATGTCTTTTTTTTTATCTGTTCTACTTTTTCAAAAACATTATCTGGTTATTGAAAGCCAAGGTTTCCTCGAAAGTGCACTTAATTTTAGAACTTGAGGAAAGCCTTAAACAACGATGTTACAACACGAGTTGTAAACCATGAATGTGTCGTGGACAGTGACTACTCTTGGAGCCTTAGTGCACTTCTAATACTGCACTGGCCCTCCGGCTTTAGACTCCTAAATCCGACAGACGTACTGTGGCTAAGTGTCTTGCATTAAAGGAATACAAGCCTTGCGACCCATGAAGGTGGTGGGTTCGAATCCATCTTACGGTATCATCGGATGATGCTATCAGCCCCAACGCACTGCTGTTGGGTAACGGATATTCCTTGGTTAATTATGCCCCACAAGTCTTTTCTCTGCCCCCGTATGAGATCATTTCGCATCATTCAGTCTCAAATAAGAAATTGAAACATTCTCTCTGTCTACCTTGATAATAACAATATTTTATTACAAAATTTTGTATTTATGGGAAATGTCGTCTTTATGTAATGCTGCTGGTTGCAACACAAGATGGTGAAAGACTGCACATCAAATCTAGAAATACCGACGAACTTTGACGGTTGCAGTGAAGCATACCAGAGCTAAATGGTCGGGAATATGCATTGTGACTGCACTGCATGTGAATTGCCATTCGGTGTTCATCAGGTCTACATCACGAAAGCGCGACCCATGCGATATCTCAATGGACAATACACATTTTGATGCAAAATTAAAATGGCTTACTTTCCGGGGGTTTCAAATGCTATTTCTGAGTTCGGCGGTTTTTCGGGCAGAATTTCTACGTGGGATTGGTTCATGGTATTTTCTTTTTGAATATCTGACTTTGTTTTCTCTGTTTCGATAATTTCCACACACCATGGGGTTTGTCATAGAACAAATATTTGGAATCTGTGCATAGTTTTGCGCTGTCCTTACCTGTTGTCATAGGGTCTACCCGGTGGATATAGTGATGCATAATTTTTAAAAAATTTATAAATCCTTTAGTACATTATAAAAAATGATTGCATGTGTTGTCTTTAGATTTCTGAACCCACTGTACACCGAGTCCTTACTTAGCCTGCCCTTACAAAAGGAAAAACCTCACAAAATCAGACGCCACATTCCCAAGAGACATGCTCGATCAATAATTGCGATACAAGAATTCGGGAATTGTCTTCCGGTCGACTTGGTGTGTGTTGCTGCGATTTTATCGCCTGATTAGCGACGCAATTGACCCATTTAACTTCATCGGGATTCACGCTAGCCGTCTCTCTCTCTCCATCCCGGTCCACGGCAACAAAAAAACTACCAGGGCCCCCTTCTTTATATGCCGTTGTTTTTAAGCCAATCAATAGAAATGAAATAACGCATGCAATTAGGTTAAAGGATAAACATTACTTTGAATCCTGCACCGTGATCGGTACTTAAATACTTTTTTTTGCTTGCAAAACCTCACGACCGCCAAGCTATCGATTTCTTTGAAGTTGTTTTTACTGCCTTTAAAAATTTGATGAAAACAATGCAGCTCGTCAAAGGCCATGACCGACCTAAGCTAAATTGGGCCAGGCAGTGTAGAATCTTAATATTGGATCGTGATGCCCATATCCATTTATAATACCCACCTTAAGAAGTCCACGGTGTCAACAAAATAAATAGTATGATTTCTGTTTTTAGGATCATCAGGAAATTACATGTATTTTTGGATTTTTTTTTTAATTTTTAACTGGAAAAGTGTTTGAATGTCAAAACACCATGACAAGATTACTGCTATTCTAAGATGAGTTCTGGAACTACGTTGTTAAATATCAACAGCATTTACTTTTAGTTGTCACTTTTGTTGGCGCTATCGAGCTGAGTGTTGGTGCTCTTTAACTGATTTATTTGAATCGGGATTTAGAGTTTAATTGGAATTGAAACATCGGGGGAAAAGGAACGCTATAAATGCGTTTTGGATTGGATTGGGGTGTATTTGATTCTGAATGGAGCCGTTGGTCTGGACGTTTCGATCACACTGCTTTGATGGTCTTCATTCTACAATATGAACCAATGCATGCATATAATAGAACAGTCCGCAACAATCAAGAAGCCGCATCTCACCTGATATCTTTCAAAGCTAGCCGTTTTTAAGATGATATCGGCACTAGAGACCATCATCAGATGTTTATGCAGGTAGACATTTTATCACTATCGAGTTGGTATCATTTTACAATATCATTTACAGATTGGAAATATTAAACTGCCCACGCCCCCAACCCCCACTTCTTCAGGAGAGCCACTAACCGGTCGAGTTGTTTCATTCAATAGCACGTCGAACGTTAAGAGTGGTTGATGGAGCCTGGACGTCAAGGTAGATAAATGGAAGATCCCTTCAAGGGGTACCGTAATGTATTACTGGTTTTTGGAAAGAGTAAATTCATTCCCATCCATTTTCCATAGACTATGGTGGCTCTGAAGGGACATTAAACATTATACATTAACGTGAATACATTACGTAATATAGATTTTTGCCCCAATTTGCAAACCGTTCATGTAAATATTTACGAATATTGTCCGTGTCGCGAATATTTTACGTAAATATTCACGCACGTAATTATTCATAATTTGTGCCAGAACATGTTAACATAATATTGGCGATTGGGGCTCAAATATTATGTTCACGTAAATATTTACATAAATGTGGAAATAGATTTGAAAATTATAGGAATAACAACAACCACTGGCAGCCAATTTGAACAGTTGCTTTTTATTCTACCAATATTTGCGATGGCCATTTTTGCCAGATATCTTCCTCATGACATAGGCTAATCTGTGCTGATGCCTGTATCACCAAAGGCACACTTCACCCGAAATGATTCCCCCATCCGCCACATTGTCTTAACAATAAACGCATGAACGTTTACAAAACCTTCCATGAACAAACTAATTTTCAACATTTTCTCTAAAGCAGTTACATTTAAATTGGCGGAATTGTGTAATTTTATTTTAAATTGAACGTTTGTGCTTTGGAAGCTTTCCCAATAAAGTTTGTTTTCTGACAAACACGCTGCCGAACGTCAACCAGCTTCTCTCGGCATTCCAGCGAGTATATACTTGTCTTTTCCATCTCAACCAAAAGTCTCATCAGCAATTATCCAGCACCCCAAGGGTTCGCTCTATGGGAACACCCGTGACTACGTCACAGGGTGATCACAATAACCTCTCAAAAGAAGTAGACCACACGGCCAGGGGGTTGAGTCAGTCTTAAGCTCTAAACTCGTCCCCAGCGGCATTCCGTGCCCTGTCGACCCCTGGCCTGATTCATGCATTGCTTTCACGTTGATACTATACCACCACCAAATAAGCAGGTCGCTTGGTTTATTAGCCCACACAACTGCACCTTTAAGCTTCTTCGTAGCAGAGCCCTGCCCATTGGACCCAATTTTGATTTACAGCCAAGCCCGGCCATTCCAGGTGTCCGATATTACACTTCCACCTCTCGTATCCAAGCCGTTTTTCCAGCCGTTCTAATTCAGACGAATGCTTCAGAAAAGCTGTCAAAAAGGGCTACGCTTGAATGGAGACTAGCGAGAATAATCGCTCGTTTAGCTTGAATAAGTAACTTCAAATTAGATTTCTGGATTCGAAAATTGACATGACGGGTATAAAGTGCAATATGTGTGATGTCCCGGTGTCAAGAGCGAGGCCAATG
The DNA here is from genome assembly GCA_032357145.1 of Evasterias troschelii. Lineage (NCBI taxonomy): Eukaryota > Metazoa > Echinodermata > Asteroidea > Forcipulatida > Asteriidae > Evasterias > Evasterias troschelii. Next base: position 2,195,937 of record JAUELU010000065.1, on the reverse strand, counting down.
TCATACCCAGCTTCGCACTGCTTAGTAGAACCCCCCCCCCCCTCTGTTGCTTAACACGTTACTAATTCATACAAAGATATACAGTCAGTGGCTGGTGCCAGGTTTCATGATACCTAGTTCTTATACAGCACTTTACCTTGCCTGGTATGCGATTCAAAGCGCTGCTAATGTTTACGTCAGGGTCTCTGAATTATGAGACCCATTTGAAAAAGCACAGTGTAAGGGTTTACGAGGCAATGTGGCGTTATGTGCAGCCAAAGACACTAGCAAACACCGGGCCAAACAACTCTTCTCACCGATGCTTTACCGTCTCAAAACCCCCAAAACGGGTCAGATTTGTCTCGGACTTGGAGTCCAGTTGGGCCTGACTCATTCCTTGGTCAGTATGGCCCGGAATCTGTGTCCAAATGACACAGAAGTGGGTCAAACTGATGCAGAGTCTGAGTTGAAGTCCCATAAATGAATATAAAAAACAGTTTATTGGTCAGCGTAAATAGGCGCGTGATCTTGTTTCAAAACCCTTTTCAAATACCCTCAATATTAGTAGATGTTAATTAACATGTTCAGTGCCTTTAAAACAATTAATAAAAGCAAATTCTATCCGAAAGAACTTGTTTTAAAGATAATGGTAAAAGCAGTAAGCATCATGTGAAATTATTTCGTTTGAAATGCCCCCGTTGCCCTTTTGATATTTTTTTCTTTTCTTTTCTGAGAAATGATTTGTGCATGAATCGTTTATAAGACATCTGGGGGTTGGTGTCCGTTCACGAATGTTGAGGACAGGGATGCGGTTGGTACCCGCTGTCACCTTGCTATTAAACGTGGATGAATTCTATACGTTCTAGTGGAAATACCGGTTTTTTTTTAGTTTGCTGTTTTCACTGTGTTCAGCTTAAACTTTCACGTGAGACACTTTTGTATCTTTCTTAATAGATCAGCATTACGTTGAACAAAACAATTTATGACTCTTTCTTTGAAGGGTGTGTGAAAAACTACTATTTTTGTTGTTTGTGAGCAACACAAATTTACCACCCTTCACACTTTTGCACCTTGCCTTTAACGATGGTTCCGGAAGCTCAGCGCGATCGATGCCCGGATGGTGGTGGGGATATAACGATTGTGTCACCGTATGTGATTATAATTTATAAGTGCGTCAATCACTGCAAGAGGGGTCCGGGAACCGACCACCTTACTCACCGGATCGATCTGCTTTAATTCCGGATCACTTCGTCATCTTTGGTCGAGCTGTCTTGATATAAGGAAATTCTCTTGTAATGTATTCAGTTGAACTTGCGGACATTGTTTTTGAGAGTTATAAGATATCGGTATCAAGATAATGTACGCCATTATTGGCATAGCTGTTGCGGCCGGAGTGCTAAACTTATCATGAATAAAGATATTATACATGATTAGTGATGTTGGTATGCTATGCACTAAGATAAGGTACGTCATTGTTGACAAAACAACTGCGTCTGGTGCCTTAACTATAGTGGTTTACTGACACCGGGCGGGTGATGCTTGCTGAACCGCTCAGCTTGCTTTTATGACTACTCTCTATGTATCAATATAAGGTATACATAACTTTTTGACGAAACTTGTCATACTAACCCTATGCCACTCACTTTGAATAGATATTATATACGGCGGTGGAATGCTCTATTGTTTTTGATATCGTAGTGTCGTTTGCATATCTCCTGAGTTGATGTGGTTCTGAAAAGAACATCAATTGGATTCACATCTCGTTCCTAGCATAATACGTTTGCTAAACCGTTGTTTTTGGCGAGTGGATGAATGAAGATAATGTACATCAGTAGTAATAATAGCATAACTGTTGCGTATGATACGTTTAATGGAACAACAAATACACAATTGGTATCGTTTACCAAAAGCATGGGTACCTTGTGCATTGAAGTCTCCATCACGCGACGACCGTTTAATGAAGCATTTCTCAAAACTGAAATGAATTTACTCTCGCCAAATCCCTTTGCCCAATCGCCTTTAAGGCAGCCAGGTGGTGTGAGGTGAAACCAGCTTTTGAGTGAATAAACTCAACGGCAATTTATTGCAGAGTGAAGTGGACAAAATTACTCTACGATGAACATACGCACGCGAACAAGGTGAAACAATTATTGAAGATTTCATGTTGATTTTCCAATTGGTGACTGTGCCAAGGCTTTTCATTGCCAAGTTGGTATTGATGTTTCATTATCCATACAAAATAATGCTGCATAAATATCGTTTTAGCAAACAATTAATAAAAAATGGCTGAATAATAAAAAACACTTTTACATATATTTTCTTAAAATAAAAAACCGTGAGCATCCAACACAATAAATTTGTTGTCATGTTAGGACTAATTAATTTGTTAGTTTGTTTATTATTCTTTCCCGGATGAGGGTGATGAAATTTCCTGTACACCGGACAGTTTAGAATTGATAATATCTTTCAATATGGACTATAAACATTTATAAATCGCACATTCTAATAGACTCATGGTTCTACAGCAATACAACAAAATTTGTGTGAATAGAGGATTGGCCAGCATAGAATAGATGTACAATGATTAATACAAAAAGTGAAGTGTTCGACTGTCACCAAAAGCTTGCCAACGTTTCCCGCCAAGATCCAATAATGGACCCCCTCTCACTCGTAAAAGTTCGTTTCCGCTCATATTTTCTGTTTCTGTACATATATATACATTACCCACATTAGCATTTCCGGACTATTAACTGCCGAAAGTGTATTCCCCGCCTTTAAAAACGTAACGCCCAAGCTAGGCAGCTGCTGAAAATTGGAGCGAATTCGCTCGTGATACTCACTCAACCGCGAGAGAGGATGTGTAAAAGTTGTCTCCATAATTGAATTTAACCCACAGGTGTGTTAGTATTACCCGATCGCCCCTAGTTACTCAAATCCGAAGTGATGTGTTCGTTTGTCACCAAAAGCGCGCCAACATTACCCGCTAAGATCTCATCTGGCCGCTGATTTTTTCTCGTTTTTTTTTCTTGTTCTATGTAAGAGCGGTCTGCTTATGATATGGAATGGAACGTGAGGCTGTGGCCAGATCAAGGATTGACTCTTAATAAGGTTGATTTCATTACAGTCCGGATGCCGGTCTTCTGGGGTTTCTACGATTGGGGTTGCCTCCCTATCACACCTTTCTTGGAAGGGCAGCCTCACGGCAAATGGACTTGTATTGACTCAGATCGACACACGAAACGGTCGGTGTTGGTAAACCTAGCTGTAGTCAGGCGTTATCCGTACTACTGCAACCCCCAACAAACAGTAACAAAGATATACAAGTTATCGTTAACTTTAGGGCTGTGTCCGAGTAAAACGACCGCCGCTGTGACCATTGGCTGCAGATGCTAAGTTAATTGATAGGTCTTACTGGGATGTGGTTGTACCCGCAGCCGACGGTGCAAATTCGGTCAAACCTTGTTTTGCCCGTGATGGAAGCAGGTCACTTGTCTCCAATCGTTCTGCAGTGGCCGTATAATTGGATAGATTAATACACGTACAGTTTATCCATCTCGCACAGTATCTCTTAGTTCTTTATGAAACCGAGATTATGTCGACAAACTTGGAAAATTATGATTTTAAAAACAGACAACAATCTGTTTCTCAAGTCCCTGGGACGGAAAACCGTTATGTTGCTGCCCATACAATAATAAGCCTTAAAATCCGAGCTACTGAGATGCCTTTCTATATTGTTTACGAGCAGAGAAGTAAAAGCATACATGCTACAAAAAAAATCATCAAAATGGAACTTTGATTCGAAGTTGAGATACCGTTGAGGAACGATTATATAAAAACAAAACACATACTTTAACACGGGTGACCCATCCAGCACAGTTGATCATTCTGGGGCCCTCTTAATTATAATGGAAAAATACGCCAAAGAAAAATAAAATCACAAAGAGAAGACTGTGGTAGGAAGTGAACACAGAAAAAACGAGAAAATCAACCAACCTCACAATAACGCGAGATATAAATTTATATATGAATAAAAGGGGTGAAAATAAGAAGAAAAAAAAAGAAAAAAAATTTGACTTACAAAATATGAATAAGTGCCTCAGTTTTCTGTCTTCTCCAAGGTATTTATAGACCATCAACGCAGATAAGTTTAATCTAATAGTACGGGCAACAACACTGGGTAAGCTGTGACAAAATAAACTGAATATGATAGTATTTGAAGCCTAATCACCTTCCGCCATCAGACGCCGAAATGAAAAATAACATTAACAAAGAAACGAACACCATTTCAAAAGAGGAAGCATCTCGTAAATGAAAGTTTTTCCCCAATTACACTTAGGTTATGGAGCAATAAAATTGCTCCAGTCGTTGGCACAAACGTTACTTGTTTAACAAAATCCAATTGCATGCACCCTTTAAGGTAAATATTTTAAATTCAATCTTGACCATCTTATTATTTACCGCATGCAAAATAAAAATGAACCCACGCCAGACTTCAGACGACATGTCGCATCCATGCATATGCCTGATGGAAATTATCCTGGTATATTTTCAAGTCGGTTGAAATGCGCCACTTCCTCCCCTAAAGTGAACATTGACATTGAAAGAGGCTCTAATTTCAAATTCGAAAGACTTCAAATTGCCCGAGGGTCATCACGACGGTGATGTTTCGTGGGATTTTTGCAGACGTTATTATTGGGCGCACGAATACCAAGTAATTATTCAAATCGCCCAGAGCGCGGAAGGATACCGAGCAGGCAGCTGGCGTGATGTTCCTTTTAGAGAGAGAGAGAGTGTGCGCGTGTGTGAGGGTAAACAAAACAAAAACTAAAAAAAAAAACCTTTGACTCAACAATGTGAGAAGTCTGCAATTTGTTTTCAAATCACCTTCTGGTTGTTGACTTAAGTTGTCTAACGCGGGCTGTTATGTTCAGATGCATTCATTGCAATTGAAAGAAAAAGGAAATGTATTATTGGACCGCTGATTAGAATATCTCTCTCCCCCCTCTCTTTCTCTCTTCAGACGCAAACAAGACTGTTTCCCCCATTAACCTTTACAATCACTGGAATATAGAAATTGATCGGTGAGCTGTCGGCTGCGTCTTATCGCCACACGTGGCGTGTGATTGTGATCAAAATAATGATCAAGTGGGTGTTTTATCACGTATCTAATGCAGTGACCTCTGTGCGTCACATCCCCCGACTACCAACACGTGCCCGTGCACGTTATTCGGGGTTTACGTCACAGTGGCCAGTCTCAAGCCCGTAAAGTGCGCAATTGTTTGATAGTGGAGGGATACTGCGTGGAATCTGATTTTGCAATCTTAGAGATTAAGGTCTATAGTTACGACAGTGTAGATAACACGCCAAATGTGCAATTATTTACAATAGAAGCCGACGATTTTTTTTGGAAGTTGTACAGACTTGCAGTATAATGACCGTATTAAAAACTGCACTTGAATGGAAACACTTGGTATATCAATGCGTATTTTGAATGATTACCACTGCGCGCCCAAAACCAAGCGCTGATAACAACTCCATTAATCATGTTGAACAGCTTAGTAGTGTTGCTAGTTTTGTGTTGTGTTGTGAGGTATGCTATTCAAAAGAACATTACTTAAATGAACTATACAAATCCTAACATGACATGAAAGCACCAAAGAGGGAAACAATGTTAAATTCATGAAGGGGTGCACCTTAACGGTCAAGATGTCAACAATCACGATCACAAACTTTTCCTTAACTTCATTGAATGTGCCCAACCACTCCAAAATCCTCTAAAATTAACTCTGTTGCTGTTGCTTGAATTTGGTGATTTTAAGGCTGTATACCTCCCAGTCACACTCTCTTAAAAAACACGGTGTCTGACAAACATTATTATCAAACTTCAGATATCTTCATTTTGAGTTACTCTTTAGTCTGGCGGAACAGGGACAGGCCTTCCCAATCAACTTGAGAATGACATTTACAAATGCTCATATTTTATTGTGATATAAGATCATTGTGCGTATTTTGTATTTGGCCTTGCAATAGATAGGTTGCAGTATGACGTAAGTCGGCCATCTTTACGGGCAATTTGGAACACACAGTCATGCGTTCCGC
>JAUELU010000065.1:2048116-2062802 GCA_032357145.1 Evasterias troschelii | reverse complement strand
GTCTCGTGGTTGTGGCTTCATACATATGAAGCCACACAACCACGGCATTGTAATGTGCATGGTTGTGAAGCCACAACAACGGGTGGTTGTGGCTTCATACGTATTGAAGCCAAACAACCACGCCATTGTAATGTGCGTGGTTGTGGCTCGTGATTGGGCTTCATACGTCTGTTCATATATATAACTCAGCTTTGAGATAAAACTTTTCGCATGAAATAAACCAAATTTTCATACAAGAAATGTAACCTCAAACCAATGTTTATTCTCTTTTAGTCCATACTTTACAGTTCTATACCTCTTTTGTCGATGTAAAATGTATACTGAAGGTGTTGACGGCGTGTTGACGGTACCGTGCGTGTCGACAGTATTTAGTAGGACCGATTTTGGGGGGTAAATAATGATCATTATCGCCAACAAACGTCTGAAAAATTGCCATAATTTATTTGTTGATGATGTTTGGCACCTTATTTTTCTTCACATGTGAGAAGTAATTTAATTATGTGGTTGTTGCAAAGTTTAAGTGATCCGGAACTGGTCAAACGACTGTTACAAAAGTCAACAAAGTTTAGAAATAGAACCTAGCCTCCCTGCAGCTCCGTAAATTTCGCTTTCACACTGGACTCCCCTACTTCTTGGCCCTATACCCAAATAATACTACTACATGTAGTACTAAGCATCAGAAACTGTGATGATCTTTTGAATGGAAATTAACCTTTTTTTGCTGAAACTCCCCATCCTCAAAAGTGTTCGCTTTACATGTACACTAGAACTGCAGGATTTACTCCTACAACTTAACAAGCATGCCTAGAACTACGACTGAGGTTCGTTCCGCTTTCGTCTCCACAAAACTCGTCGCAGAGTGACATGTAAAAATCATATTCAAAACTTTTTGCCCTTCACGTTAACATGCCTACACTACAGTAGGTGTTACAAAAAATACAAGGCTTCCTGCACACTACGCTGTCTTTATTTGTGTGCTATAAATAGTTTAGCGAGTGAGACAGTGATAAAGCAACGATCATCTGTATTGTTTTTGTTTTCATTTCAGAATGAGGGCAACATTCTGTTCTTCCTTGGGTGCATCCTCGTCGTCAAGAACCGCAAGCTGCCATCCTTCAGACAGTACATCCAGAAGATCTTCTTGTTCACGAAAGTAGCCAACTCTGTCCTCTTCTTCTACTCTGACTTCCGATATGCAATCCTATTTGTTGCCCTTTCATTAGGTAAGTATTGGTGCATCTTCTACCATTTTCTGCTTGATAAATAAATATAAACAAATTGAGAGAAAAGAGTGTGGCTCCCTTTTCATTGAATAAATGATTAGTGTTGCTCTTTGGGAACTTAAGCTGGTTGCAGCATCAGTAAGACTGTTACACAACTGAACAAATAGTAACCCCAAATTCAAGAAAGATTTAACTTTGTGGGATAAGGTACTGTAAGAGTGTAGGGCTAACAACAAATGCTTATAAATGGGTCAGTCATACCAAACCATGTTTAGCCCTGGTAGAACGTCAGTCTTCGTTGCACTTCCACAGAGGTCATGAATATAACAGGGTTGTAAAAAATGTTATCACAAAATTCTTTCATAAATTTACCTGATTTTAACTTTGTTCATGTTCCTTGTATCCTATACTTACAGACGAGTTCATGTTTTGAGCACACATTATTTTAAAAAATAAAATGATAATCTTGAGGATTTTCAGAAATTTTTCAAAAATATTAGGTACTTTCTCCGTGCGTAAATGAACAAGTGCATGCGCGGATGCATATTGTAGATAAAGGGCACGATCGAGCGAAACAATCGTTAAGTTTCCAACAAAAAGCCTTATTTTTTGCAGAAAGAAAGATTTTGCATTGACATTGCAAGAAGCGTTAGTTGATTTCCTTGATGTTTTTGCAGTTATACTGATTGTATTCCCCGAGCCAATCTACTGTGGACGACAAAATGTCACGTACTTCAATGCAGATACTTTAGAAGTAAGTTGTTTGATTTCCTGATTTGACTGGAATTTCTAAGTCCTTAGTCTTTTAAAAGTTGTTCACTATAACTGTAATAATGACTATCGTACTTAATTTTCTATTTTAGTTTATTTCTTTATCTGTCATATTTCATTATCTAAATTTGTTTTAGTCTTGAACTTCAGTTTGTTCATTTGCCTAGATGATTTGTTGACTTTTCTATTGTCTTTCGTAAACTCAGTATTTTGTGTTTTCTTATTTGCTTGTTTATTTCTACATGTAGTATATTTGTTTTATTTTATTATAATGGTAATTTTTCTTTCTTATTTTCATGCATTTACAACCCCTACCCCTCTTGTCTCCATTTTTCCCCAATTAAATTCCTCTTCTGGTTTTCAGATGCAGTTATCTCAAATATGACTTAATTTCAGAAGAAAAAAAATTCGAGTATAAACTTTATTATTAGGAAGCTTCCATACTAAAATTAAATAGAGGTTTTTGTAATTACCAATTCTGCAGTACCTTTAACACTTCCACTTCCTCACTGTTGGTTATTTTGTAAATACTATACAATGTAATGAGCTGTTTTTAACTTGATCAGCCATTAGTTTCCTTTACATTATAGGTTTGTAATTTAATTATTGAATGAAACAGCAATATGCATTTACCCATTGATGCTAACCCTCCCAAGTCCATCTATATTCTTTTCAAATGCTGAAAAGAAGGACTCAGAAGGATTGAGGGGTGCAGCCCAAATAGTAATTACTTATCAGTGGGTCAGACATTCCACTTTTGTAAGTCCAAACAAGTTGGTGTGGAGTGACATAGGAGAACATATTGAGTCAAAAGGCCCAATGAGTAAGGGCTAATGGTTAAGCCCTGTCCTAAAGCATCGACCAACAAAAAACTATGGCCAACAAAGAGTCTGTTAAAAGTCCATCATGGATTGTCTGTAGGACTAGTAGTTTAACATTTATGAAAACAGTTCTAAATGTGGCTTTGTTACTGCTTTTAAATACACTGAACAAAGGGTGCACAAACGTGTCAAAGCCATGCCTGTTTTGTAAAGGGCAGAGTCCACTTTCATAAAGCACAACAAATAGTATAAGGTTACCTGCTAAAATAGCACCACATATACCATCTGTGACTGATCTGTTACTTATATTTGCTGACAAGAAAACTGGTTTAAAAACAGCTCTATGAAACTGGGCCCTGATGTAGTTTGGTGTACGTTTAATTGTGATCATTGTTTTGCAAAATGAGGAATGCATTATTACCACAAACTAAATGTATCAATTGTTGTTTTCCAGGAAGAGCTGGTCTCCTCTCCCAGAGTCACATGGCTGATTGAATTCTACACACCATGGTCTAATAACTGCCAAATATTTGCCCCAGTATATGCAGACCTATCCCTAAGGTAAGTTCTATAGTGTTCTCCTGCTTATAGAATGATGATTCTGCTTGATTCTTTTTGGCGGTCATATTGGTGATTGTGATCTGTATCTAGGGAGAGTAGAGGGCACTATTTCACTGACAGTTTGAGCTAAGTTAACAACAGAGGGAACTATATACATCAGGTTGTGTCACCATTTTGTGTCATTCACATGAATGATGTGCAACATAAACAAAAATTCTACTGAGATATAAGTGTTACACAATGCCAATGTGGCCGAGTTTTAAGGGTGTGTACAACGTTGGTAATTGCCAAAGACCAGTTTCCACACTTTATGTGACCCAACATATACATGTTATAACAAACCTGTGAAATTTAAAGGTCAATCGGTCTTCGGAGTCATGAGAAAACAGTGAAAAACAAAGGATTTTGTCCTGCAGGATAAAGACTACTGTTTTACCCATTTCCTAAAAACTTTGGCATTTCAAGCTAAACTATTTCAAGGGAAGTTTTCCACTATGACCATCTTTATATCATAATAAGTTATGTGCAAATCTGTGAACGTTTGTATTTTAAATCTTAACAATGTTGTACACACCCTTTAAGTGGGGCCTCTGCTTCTCCTTTCTTGGTTTCCCTTGTAATGTACTGTTCTTGCACTGTGCATTGCAAATCATAGGCTATGACTTGAGGTGCTCAATGTTTGCAGGTTTGTTAGTCACCTTGCCTGACATACAGTGTTGTCAATGGTAGTCTGTTAACAATTTCTCAAGGCTGGAAATCCTGGTGCCGATCATAAGTTGCGTCAAAATAAAACTAGTTACACGCCAAGTGACCACATAGTATCTGTATTTCATACTACCGTACATAACATGATCATCAGTAAAAATGCTATGCTTTGCTTTGCATGTTTTATTTTATTTTAAAGGATTTCCCATTACGCATTACGTACAACACATGATAGACACATGGATTTCCGGCCTAAGTGATTGTACACTTTAAAATTGTAGGCCCCTATAGACAAGCAGACAAAAAACTGTTCTCTTGTTATAGATTACTATTGCAGCTAATTGTTTAGGATAGCAGTGTTGATTATTTTGTCTTTTTATTCATCTTTGCAGATATTCTCACACGCATTTAAAGTTCGGCAAAATAGACATAGGCAGATATGCAGAAGTTGGAAAAAAGTAAGTATAGTAAACAAAAACTTAAGCTATCTATTGGTTTTTGTTTAATCTCACTATTAACCCTCCTACTATCAGTGTGTTTCTCAAGACAACCAATGCACACCCAGGGGTTTCCCTTAACTTTTTTTCCACTCGCCGGTCGGGCGAATTAGCCAAAATTGTTGATCGCCTGCAGGTTTTTTCACTAGCCCGCATGTATTGACGTGAATCACACAATTTCAAAACTTAAAAAAAATAAAAATAATTTTAAAAACGCATGGAAGTAATGTTTGCAAAATTGCGTTTTGGGATAATTTTATCCCTTAATTTCTGTCCTAAATAATACCTTTTCCATCATCAACCATTTTCATGGATTCTCGATTTGAAGATCAGTTGTTTTGAACTTCGTTTGCAATAAAATCTTCGCGGATCAATGATCGTTTGAAAACGCACATTGAAAAGTAATTCAATGAACTTCGCCCTGCATCACCCTCTATGGGGAAAAGTTGTCGATGTTTGATTAGACTTCATCCAAGGCTGTGTATTGTACACAATCTGTATGCGTGCGGCACACTGTGCGGCAATTCTTTACTCTGTTCGTGAACGTGTACTGCGTTAAAGTCTAGCCAAGCTCTTATGAATATGGTAATTATCAACGGCCATCAATCACCAATCACAACGTGTGGAATGTTGGTTAGCTTGGACTTTGGACCGACTGTGTTGTGCATGTACTGTGTGTGATGCGCTATGCATGTACCGGTGGGCGACCAAACGTTCTGTGTGGGGCCGATGCACGTGTTGTGTGCAGTGTTTTAACGTTTGTAGGCTATACCAAAATGAACTATCGCAATTCCGTTCGCAATCGCGATCATTAAATCTAGCAATATCCAGACTTATCAAACCAAAAGCTTTAATAAAAACTTTCTTTGGGATTTTACAACATTACCCTCATTTATTGTGAAAAAGAACAATTATTTGACTCGCCCGGCTTGCTAGTAAAGGAAAGGTTTTGACTCGCCCGCCGCTGTTTTCACTCGCATTTGGCGACCGGGCGACCGCTAATTTCGAACCCTTACAGCCAGAATGCCACAACAGCGGCATTTAGAGGCATACTTGCTCATGTAAAGAGTAGAGCCATTGCCCATAGTGCTTCAATGAGAGTGGTAAGCTAAAGATGCCACTGGGACCCAATTTCATGGCTCTGCTTACTGTAAGCAAAGGATCGGCGCTTACAGAAGCAGGAAATTTATGCTTACATCAAAGGTTAGCAGCGAAGTTTGGATTGTGCATGTAAGTACTCCTCGTTGCTGTGCATTCTGTGCATACAAAGCAAGGTAAGAAATTTGGCACTTGCCCTGTAACTACTCAGTAAGCGGAGAATGGTGATTGCAAGCGCAGAGTTCAGCGTTAAGCAGAGCCATGAAATGGGACCCAGCTGTACTCAATTGTAATGGAATGTGGGCCATTGTTGGAAGAGATGATCTTAATCTTGGTACATGTAGGTTTCTGCAGGGGTTAGCTGGCAGTCTGTGGCACTGATCAACCATAAATTATGAATACAAATGAATGAAAAGTGTGATGGGATACTTCACCAGTATGTGCCTCACCTATGGGAGATTATGATGCATCTGTGATAACAAGTTCTTCTCTGTTCACGTAGATATCGAGTAGATGGATCGTCATTATCACAACAGCTACCAACTCTTGTGCTCTTTGAAGGCGGGAAAGAAACATTAAGAAAACCCGGCAAGAACAGCAAGGGAGGAATTGTCAAACATCATTTTACTAAGGTGGGTAGGCATGGTTTAAGACTTAAATTATAGCTCTAAGGGATTTTATGCATGTCTGTATGAGGCTTGTTTTGATCAAAATTAAAAACAGTGATGATGAAGGTCTTCAAATTCTATTACCTCAACTGTGACAGCATTTTCTGGAAGAATTTCTTCTCTGTGAGATATCAGTAATGGTATGAACTTTATTGTTGATGCAATTGATCGTCTATGGAATGGACTCAGTCAGTCTGTGAAATCGCAGTCCTCTGTTGGCCGTTTTAAAACCACTTTCAAGAATCATCTTATCTCCATGTATATTGCATAGTTTGATTTGTCTTTTGTTGGTTTTTCTACATTCATACGATTCGCTTTAATTGTGCTTTCTTTTGCTTGCATAATCACTTTATAAACTGTGTCGTTGTATCACTAGTATGTTTCGTATGTCCGTCTGTAAAGTCTATTAAGTTTATGTCCACTCCGTTTGTTTGCCTGTTTCTGTTTCATTGTTTTTTGTTTTATTGTGTTTTGTCTTTCGAATTTTAGTCTTCCTTTTTCAGTATTGTTTATATATATATTTTTGTTGTTGTGTTATACAAATTATAAGGCATTCCGTTTATAAGCTTCGGCTTCTTGTGTAATGCCTCCACTTAATAGTTTTCATGTATCGATTGTTTTGTTTTCTAAAATGCTTATTCATGTGGAAATAATGTTTCTGAAATGAAAACAAAATAAATAAATTGTGTTAGTTTCTCATTGAAAACCAAATGGTCCTTGGACTTTTTGGTGATGTACTAAAAAGTAAAATTAAATTCATGAGAACAAATCTGTGACTTTGTTTAGATTGAAACAAATTATTTATGTGTTTGAAACTTACCAACCCTGTGCCCATTTTCATGGAGCTGTTTGATAAGCCCAAGAAGTAGCCAACCACAACAGAATTATGCTCACCAGAAAAAGATAACCAGCTGAGCCAAAATACCATTTCGCATGAACCCTCTGTGACTGGTATGCTGCTCATTTTTGCTTAGCAAAAAAATGTTTAAGTAATAATGTTGTGCTTCAGCAACTCTATGAAATTGGGCGCTGTACTTTGTCTTCAACCAGGGCCCAATTTCATAGAGCTGCTTAAGCACACAAAAGTAACTCATAAAATTATGCTGACCAGAATAAGGTAACCAGACAGAAATACTGTGTCACATAAACCATTTATGACTGGTGCCCTGCTAATTTTTATTTTCGCTTAGCAGATAATGCTTAGTAATATTTCTTGCATAAGCAGCTCTATGAAATTGTGCACAACTATATGACATGGGGCTCTGGGCCTTATTTCAAAGAGCCGCTTCAACAGAAAATATTGCCTACTAATTTACTGCCAAGAAAAATGAGCAGGATACCAGTCACAGATTGCACATGTGACATAGCAGGTAGCATTAGTCTAGTAAGCAATATTTGTTTGTGCTTGGTTACTTTCTGTGCTTAAGCAGCTCTATGAAATGAGCCCTGGTTCTGTCAATGGCAAAACTGTTAACTTCTTTCTGTTCAAATTATAAAATCTCAGAGCGATCACTTTCTTTCCCCTTACAGGATAACATCATCAGCGATTACGACTTGAATTCGTTGTACCAGACTACAAAGAGTAAAGCTCAAAAGAAGGCTGAGAAAGTAGAGTTGGCAAGCGACAAGAAATCCAATTAATCCCCATTTTGAAACCCGTGTATCGGTAAACATCTTTCAGATGACCTTGTCACCTTAGTGCTCGTTCTGTCCTTGCAGTCATTAGTAAAACAGTAGTGCAGGGCAACTCTTTGCTTCTGGTTATTTTTACAAACGTAAAGTTGTAGGTTCAATTTTAGTTCCAGTCAAATTTTCTTGTAGGAAAAACAGGTGGCCAGCTAAAATGCCAGACTTTACACTGTTGTGACTGGTACCTGTTAGGTTTTTGCGAAGGAAAGGAATTTGCTCAGTATTGTTATAAAACCGTGTCCCTTTTCTGTGTTAGACAGAAAAATCCACTCGGCACTAGAAAAATTGGTGTTTGCGAAAAGAGTTTATTTGGCAAAGGTTCCTGCTACGTGTACATAGGTTATGTATTGGTTCAATTTTGAATGTTAATGACTTGATATTTCCAGCCCGCTTGACTCATGGGATACACACACATAACCTCATTATAAAGGTTGTGACCTTATTCCAATAGAGGTTCCATAACTGGGTCAGTCAACATGTGTTGACTCCATTTGGAAGCTGGCCCAAAGTTCATGTTGTAATGATGTACAACACAAATCTGTACTTCATTTTAAAGGGGGACAATTGCTTCTGAAACTGTGCCCAAAGTTATATTGTTATTCATGGTTTATTAAAATTTTGCAACACCTTGTACATATTACAAATTACATGATTTTGAAATTGTAAAAATTGCAAAAACATGACAACTATAAGTACAGGCCGAATTACTAGAATATACAACAATTTTGAAAAAACAGACAGCAAAACTGCTGGAGCTTCAGTTAGAAGGTAAACAATCATTTGGCAAAATGAAATCATGAAAACTAAAAGAAAATTCCAACGCACCAAGCTGTAAAAACACTCAAGAGTCAGACCTCAATTTGCATTTCTTTAAATGTGTAAAAAGAAAAAATTTGCTAGAAAATTACAATTAAAAACAAAGAAACTACAAATCAATCTCATTGAGCATTGCAGTATAAGTTCTCAAAACTCGGGGGAACTATAGTTGATATGGTGATGGTGAAATGTACAAATTGCTGTTGTATTGGGACATCACTCCACAGTAAACTTCTCAGAAGAAAAGAGTTGCCCTGGCAGACCTGATACTGCCTCAAGGCAACAGAGGCAATTGCCTCCTTGCCCCTGGTGATTGCCTTGGTGCTCTTTGAAATATTGCAGGAGAAATTTCTGTCTCGTAGGGGTGCCCTTGACTAAGTAAGAAACTGCCTTGCCCTTTACTTAAATTACGTGAACCAAGTATCAGGCCTGCCCTTGCACACTATTACACGGCCCAATTTTATAAAGCTGCTCAAGCACAAAAAGTAGCTAAGCACAAAACTTGTTTTTACCAGATAAGGTCACCAGCCAAAACACAATTGCCCATGTACAACTTGTGACTGGTTTCCTGCTAAATTATACTTAATATCAGAAATTGGTACTTGCAAGGTCTTTAATAACTTCATTGACACAGCAATTCCAATACTGACAGTACCACCTATGGAGACAATTCTGCAACCCCCTTGTGGTTTTCAGTTACTCTATTTTATTGGTATACAGGAACCAGGTCAAAGCAACTTGGCTTATATTGCACATCGTATTTATAGAAGGAAAACCCCCCACAGATTTGGGTGAACATGAAAACTCATAGAAGAGGATTAAGGTCTGACATGGAACGCTGTCATGCTGTTTTTTGGTGAAGAAGGTGGGCAGGGATCAATTTCATATAGCTGCCTCTATGCAGACGAAAATGCTTAATAATTTTCTGCTAAGGGAATAAAGGCAGAATATCAATCGCAACAGTTCTAAGCCCAATTTCATGGCATTCGGCTCAATACGAATTTCTGCGCTTACAATGCACTTTAAAGCCCATGAATCTGTTGGCCGTAAGCGCAGAATTCTAAGGTAAGCAAAACAATGTAGTTGGACCATGATATCACATTGGCCCAATTTCATAAAGCTGTTAAAGCAGAAATTACTGCTACGCAAATTTCTTTGCTTTGCAAAAAAAGAGTGGGGCACCAGTCGTAATATGTAAAACTCCATGGAATTCTGGCTAGTTACCTGTTTCTGCTAAGCAATATTTTTCTGTGCTTAGCAAATTTGTGTGGTTACTGAGTCTTAATAAAACTGGGCCATAGTATTTTGGATGGTAACCTTTCCTTCTGAGCAAGATGTTTTACTTTGCTAAATGTTTAGCAACTCTTTAGCAACAATTTTTCTGTAAATTGACAGACGGGGGGGCATCCAACATTGCTCACTAACAATACATTAAACTTAAAATGATAGGTGAATCAATATGTCTAAATTCAAAAAAATTTGGTGCAAAAGACATCCAGAAACCCCTCTAGCTTATTATACAGGGAGCAGGCGTGGTATTTTGTTTCTGATTTTAGGGTTTCTCAAAACATCCTTGGGGTATTTTCTTGAAAGAAGTAAATCAGTCACCAAAATGAGAAGGGATCGGTCCACATTGTGTCCAAACCTGACAGGTTGTATTGGGTTATGGTGCACATAGTCTGTAAACCTCTTGAGTTGTAACATCTGAGAGGTTCTGGGTCTAGAATAATAGATGACCCAGGCCTAGAGCCATTTTGTTTTGGAATGTTCACATTTGTCAAATGTCATCCCTGAGGGAGGTATTTCATGTTTAGCCCATACAGGAATGTTTGTTACACTGTAGCCATGTTTGTCTGGTTTCTTGCACGCGAGTACAAAGAACGGCAATGGTAACAGAAGTGGATCCAGACTATTTTACTCTTCAGCCTCAGTTTCAACACACATCTCTGTATGGGGGAAATTACATTTTATGAATGCCAACAAGCTTTTTAGGCACTTGAATTATCTTCATTTGGGTTTAATTTTTTTTAATTTATCTTTCGATAACATTACTGTGTTATCTTGAAAACCCTTCAACAGTCAGAAACAGTTGAGGATGATGTGGGGAAATTCCCTTGGTATGCATGTCTGCATGAATGTATAGCTAGTTTAAAAGCTATGTTGTATTTGTTTGTCACTAAACAACCAATATTGTTGTGGCCGTCTTTTTAATTTGTACATGTAAATATTAAGGTAAGATACTTAATTGGTTATCCCCCCCAAAAAACAGTAAATTCAACAAAAATTGTTTACACTTTTTATAAGTGTGATACTGAGTAACATTAGGCCTACTCATGAGAAATTTATTCTTTGAAATATTGCAATTTTAGGAAAAATTAATAGGGCATCAGGTTGGCTCTCAGTGTCGGTTCCCTGCCTTTCACCTCTCTGTGGACCCTGGTTCAAATCCCACCTCGGACTTGGAGCCTTGCATATTGGGTTTTAAGTCCTTGCCTGATTGCATGGGTTTTTCCCTCATTTGGGGTTTTCCTCCCACATCTTAAACTGAACATTTCTTCTTATTTTCCTATTCACCATCCTGTTATTGGCGCTTGGGCTGCTGGATGTGTAATGAAATAATGAATTAAATAAATAAATATTATGTAATTTTTTTATTTTTGTTTTGCCAAAGCAGGTGAAATGTTAATACATTCGCAAATCCTTCCCAATGGCCAAAGTGAATGATTCAGAAGGGCTGAAGGCTGAAGGCCCAAATAACGTTTGTTTTTCACTGGTTCTGACCTTATCCAAAACCAAACATTCAAGTGTGGAGTGATAGAGGAGAAGAGGGTATTGGGGATTGAGGCTACACACTAGCAAGAATGCATCTATCTTTAGTCTTTGTTCGCACTCTCAGACTGATTATGGTGTATTTATTAAAAACTTAAGAATAGGAATTTAAAACCAATGATAAATCAGGTATCATGCCTTTAAATTGTATGTACATATCCTACAACATTGGTGAAATTAATGCAATCATTGAATAAATATTGCATTTAAAAGTTGTGTATAACAACTAGTGTTGTTCATTTTACTTCTGAATATGATGAAATTAATTTGCAATGTTAAGTTTGTTTGTACTTTATGTTGGTGCTAGAGAGGTTTGCACTAGCACAACATTATTTTAAAGAGAGATTCTGGTCAAGTTATATTCCATGATGCACTCCTTAAGAAAGTGGTTAAGGAAAAAGTCTCTAACCTCACAATAAAATTGGTGTAAGTTGTGATTATATTCGGTGACTCTTTCAGCTTAGACTCTTTTTGAACTTGTACAGTAGTGTACTTTTACTCACAGATTAGGCCTACTTGTACTCACTCATATACGAGTACCACTCGGCCACCCTACATGTAGTACCCGGCAGTACTTGATACTCAACTAGAAAGTACTTGACCAGTACTGGCACAAAAGACAATCTCAAAACAATGTCTTACTACATGTGTTGTACTATCCTCAAGAAAAGTAGGTAGAAACTGAATGAAAAGTGATGTTTTGTTTGTTGTTAGAGATTTTTATGAGCTGGTTGCCTGTGAAATGTCTGCAATAACATGACACCAACAGCCCAATATTTTGACAGCATACTCAGAGGACTGTCGGAGCATATTAATCTAAACTCCCTCGCCCAAAGGGACAGATATTCTACTAGTGCTATCATAATAACCTCTGTGGGTTGTACAGTGTATTGCCATCTCTTGAACATGTTGAAGTGTGAAATCACCTGCTATTGTTATGACATCTAATTGTAATTTGTAAAGTAATAAACCTGCCTGATGGCTCAATAATATTAAAGTGAATGTAGAATTTTGCTGTCATCTGATAAAGCTACATTATCTTGTTATAAGTCATTGCGCCATTGCGTCTCACGCGTGATGCGTATCTGCTGCATGGCCAAACTGTTTGCTACTTCGCTCTAAAGCTGGCATATGTTAATGGATAGTGTTACCCCCAAAACATTTATCATCATTCAAAAGCATTTATTATGCCAGAAACTTTTAGTTCTGAAAAGACCTATAATAATCTTTATGCGACAGCAAAGTCCAAATATCAAGCCTGCTATTCTTACATAAATTTTCTTACATAAACATGTTTCCTTTGGGTAGGTCATGTACACTGTAATGTACAGGTGTACATCACACAGCGTAACCCTATACAGAAAAAGGAACAATCAACCCAATAAGTTATGGTCTCTTCTTGGTGTTGAGCACAGCCTGTCCGACCCCCTACCCCCTTCCAAATACCTGTTTTTTTTCTTTCATCACACCAAAGAAAAACTAGTTCAACACAACTCTTATAATGGGTTTCTATCAGTGTAGCCAGTTTGTGCAAAGTGGGTGTGGCTAACAGTGGAATTACGTCACGATTACGAACAGGATAGGTCAGTGTCAAGTCAGATTCCCGTATAGAATTGTTCTCAAATTACCGTTGTATCATGATGTCTTGTGGAGTAGGCCTACTTATCATTTGAAGGTGCAATATGGCATGGCACATCCCTTGCATAATTTAAGGCATTAAATTTACCTTTGACCCACATGAGCTTCAAAACATTGAAGGTCAAGTATGTAATTGTTAAGAAAAATGAAGCAGTAAACTGGCGGGTCACAACAATGTATAAAAACTATTTTGGAAGAAGTGTTGGATTTGAAGATGAGCGGAGTATACTGTTTGAACGTGAGACCACACCGGTAAAAGACGAGCAGAGTGTACTGCTTGAACGTGAGACCACACCGGTATAGACGAGCAGAGTATACTGCTTGAATGGAGACCACACCGGTAAAAGACGAGCAGAGTATCTGACCATAACGGTTCTTTTTAGAACCAACACTACTCCCGCTAGAGTTTTATACATGATTTTACCCACAAGTTTACTATACTAATTTGCTCTTCTAATCCACACCATGCAAAGCTTTAAACATGACTTCTGCAGTTGTAGATCGAGCAAGACCAACATTAACCATTCTTGGGCATGATGAATTATGAGCTTTTGCCATAGATATTGTGACTGAGTAAGTGGCGTCACACGACTAATGAATTGCCTTTATAATAATTATATTAGCCCGTGTTCAATTGCTGTTTTATTATTATGTTATTAGGACTTTCAAATTTTGCTTTTTAAATCCATTCATTAATTTCAGTCTGTACATTTATAAACTAGACATCCTGTCACCTATCCTATTCTACATTGAATTATCCGTTCACTCTCATGTATGTCTGATTGATTGTTGCTTATTTTGACCGAATGATAAATAATGATAATTGCAATAATAACACTAAGCGGGTTAAAGACTAGAATTCCTGCACCAGATTGATTTGAAAAATCCCGGTGAAGTTACTCTTTTTATGCTGCTCTTCTGTTGTTACCAAAATATGCCACTTGCCTTTGAAACTTTGTAAAAACCCAGGTATATGGAAGGGGTGACGGGTCGGGCAGACTGCGCTCAACACTAAGAAGAGACCATTACAATTATGGGGTGGATTTTTCCTTGTTCAGTTAAGGATTACCCTGTTACGCTGTGTGACATTACAGTGTACACGACCTACCCTTTAATACACACTACCAAGATTTATTTGTTGGCGTGTATAGTGTTCTCCCTGGAAATCTCAGTTTGACATTTCATTAATCAACTTGCAGACAATACAACATTTAGTATTAAATGGATTGGTATAAAACTTGGCTGATATCCATACTGTTAAAGGCAGTGGACACTATAGGTAAATAATTGTTTGCATAAAAACTTACTTGGTAATGAGCAATAGAGAGCTGTTGATAGTATAAAACATTGTGAGAAACGGCTCCCTCTGA
>JAUELU010000065.1:1940891-1951851 GCA_032357145.1 Evasterias troschelii | reverse complement strand
TGGCTGCGGTGTGGCACACCCTACACGGGCATAACTACGGCCTCATGGAGACCTACATGAAAGTGCGATAGTGCGTAGTGGCCTATTAGTGGCAACTCAAATTCAAATATAAACACTGCCTGCGTGCAAAGATCTATACGTTTTTCAGGGTGTGGCGTTGTAAATAATGATTACGGAAAAGTTTGGTTTTGTAATACTTCTAAACAACACGTGGAAATAGAGTCAGGCACATGCACAAAAGATTCGATAGCTTCAATCTGAAAGCTCATTAAAAAGTGAATAAAGTACCAATTCTGCAGACATCTCTCCGTCAATACTGACGAGGTCAAGGTCATTGACTTTGAAATCATCATCGCCTGTTTTAATTGCCGCAATCGAAATAATAAACGTCAACAACATCCCTGAAAAAAACACCACACAATTCGTTTTGTTATTTATTAAAAAGGAGACGGTCTTATCGATTTGGTTGTGTGGAGTGTTTCTTTAAAATAGAGGATATAAATTAATTTACTCTTGACTTTCAAAAACAAGTGATGTATAGACCTATTGCAAAGGGCAAATTAATTTCCACGCCCCTATCCTGTCCGCAATTTTGTGAGTCAAATAAAGTGCACAAAGGAATTGAATCCCCAAAAGGTGGAAATGTTACACGCGCATACGCACCTCCGAACAACGTGCGTCTGCCATTTCCGCAATTTTTAGCCACAATAAGTCTTGTCTGCTTCAATGTGTGAGTGAGTTTCTCAAACTGACTCCCAAAGAGCGCAGACCATGGGCAGACAATAGCTGCTTGTAACGTCGGGACAGTATGTCAATAGACAACATGCATTTGCCACCAGCACAGAGGTCAAACACTGGAAAAGTGCACCAGGGTCTTAGCCAATGATAGATCTTCATTGATAGATCTTCATTGAACTCAGTGAGGGCGCTGTTTTAGATAGATCTTGCGACTTTGTGTAAAAGGTTAAGCTACACGCTATTGTGATGCGAACATCAACGAGTACGTATTGACCCATGCACTACGTCCATATCCTGTCCTTCATTTTGGGAGTCATAATGTACACAAAATTGTGGAAATTGCAGACATTCATTTTGCTGACGTACGTTCCGCGTCTGCATGGGGTCAAAAGTCCTTTGAAAATGTACATTGCCATTCGATCCGGTGGACGTCTATGTCATTAGACTGTTGCGTATTTACCACTGTCGTGAAGAGGGAAACAAACATAGATTGACAGATGAAGAAGAAACAAATTGTGAAAACATTCCCATTTTTTTTTTCAATTGAGACTAGCATTATTTTGATCCTATCAGTTCGATAAAACGACGAGATTGCCCTTCGAAGTTGCGAACACCTACCTAGCTAAAAGCTATACGCGTGTAGCCATTACGCTATTTTATAAGGATATTGTACGTATTCATGACGTAACGTTATACGTACGTGTTAAGCAAAAACATTTGATTAACTTCCCTAAAATGCAACTGTACATTTACACAAATTCTAAGTAACACTAATTGGTTATTTACAATGCCGTGTGGCCCTCCTCATAATTGCTGTCTACAATTATTCATTTGTAAATTGATATAGCGGTGAATAAGTAAACAGGAACCTTAACTACTGTCACACACAGTACATAATTCGGCGAAGAAGCAGATGCCCTCTAGTATTTAGCGGTGAATAAAAAGTAAACAAGCTCTATATTAATACTACTTTAAAACAGTACATATTTTAGTGAAGAAGCAGATATTGTATGAGACTATTATAACTTAGATATAGTTTCGTGTGAAGTGCTGTGACTGTCTATATATTATTAAGAAAATTGAAAATTTAATAAGTATTAGGCACCTCATTAAATAAAAAAATAAAAATAAGAAGAAAACAAACGTAATGAAAATGTTGTGCGTTTCCCTTAGAGGTAGGGTCATTTTGGGATTTTTGTCAACGTAATACTGGTTTTTAGACAAAAGTATGAAGAAAGACTTTCAATAAAATTCACCTGTGAAAGTTTCAGCGGGATATCAGTGTCTACTTGTTTAGAAAACAGAAAAACTATTTTTGTTTATGTCAAGGTATTTTTATAAGAGCATCAAATTCATTCCCACTCAGTGAGGTGACAGAGGGTACCAATCACATATCTGGCCCTATTGAGGCACAAACGGA
Organism: Evasterias troschelii; assembly: GCA_032357145.1. Taxonomy (NCBI): domain Eukaryota; kingdom Metazoa; phylum Echinodermata; class Asteroidea; order Forcipulatida; family Asteriidae; genus Evasterias; species Evasterias troschelii. The sequence continues at coordinate 1,949,693 of JAUELU010000065.1, read as the reverse complement.
CACCACGGACATTTCCACAAGTTGCCTGCTGCAGACGATCGCAGGATACATGTATAACAACTAGGCTTTCGGGAAAAATATGCTGAGGTCGTGGTACCAAAGTATGACTATACCTTTCAAACCATATAATTTAAGATTATTGATATTATTTTAATTGAGATTACGTAATACATACTTCTTACACAATCTCTCTCCACAGTGTTAATATATTATTTCGTCTTTGATTTATAGAAAATAATTTGTTATTTGGAAGGAATAAATATCGTTTATTTGCAGTCATTTACTTTGTCAGAATTAGCTTGACTAGAACTTATTGTCACCGCACTTCCTTTATGTGCAGTAATCATTTCTACTGTTTGCAAACTAGTCTAAATAATTGGTCATGAACAAGCGTTTTCCCAACTCAACATAAACTATACACTTGGTATATAAACCCCGGTCTCTACGCTGTCGCCTAGCGCAAAGAAACAAACCACACTTAACGACAATGGTTGATAATTGAACTTTATCCTTCGAACAATATCGTCCAGCAAACAAAGCAGTATGGGCCTTTGTGAAACTCGTCTCATCTTAATTGAACGCCATGTCCAATCCCTGTACTGTAGCGTACCAGATAACTTTAAAATGGCCGAAATTAGCCGCTTGCAAAACCTTGTTTTCGAAAAGGCCAGTTGTTGTGCTTCGATCAAACATAGTGCTGTTTTTCGACATCAAACAAGTACACGGGCTCATACACGGGAAGCGTAGTGACACACTTGTGTAAGAGAGCTAAAGTCAAACAACATGGGTTTCAAAAGAGATCGTTGATTCCCAATTAACCTCATTTGGCTGTTGGCAAAGGTGCAACTACAAGTACTACGTTTTGCTGCTTGTACGGAGAGGTACACCTCAAACTGGTTCAGCTCATCTGTAAAGACTTCACACGATTACTGTCCGAACACAGAGAAGGTAATTATTTTTCAGGTTTCAGGAGGAAAATCGTGAAGCACAATCTGCGGAGCATTATCGTTTTCAAATAAAACACTTGGACGATGTGTGTGTTGAAGAACAGTGAGGGGAATTCGCCAAACTTTTATGTTATGTTCCTACATTTTCCCCATGTCTAAAATACCGTGTGCAGAGCAAATCAAAGGGTGAACCTATAAATGATTAAGGTCATCACACTTATGTCATTTTTTCCTATGACACCCAGCACATCAACAAAGCACACACTCTCCATGCATGTGGTTTAAGCGCATAGGAAACCGTCCCATGTTAAAAAGGAGTGTACAAACTTTGCAATCCTACAGTCTAAACCTATTGACTTTATTCAACTAATGGCAATGAAGGTCTATTTAGCTGGAGGTGTCGTAGGATCACGTGTAAGGTAAAACATCACAAATACTCATTTTTGTGTGGAAGTTTATCAATGCAGAAATACCCGCGATTGGTTTAAAACTATAAGGCATTATGAATTTTTTACTCATTTATGTGTATTTGAATGTCGAATAAGTATTCAAAATAATTTTGAATACTTATTCGATACTCAAATACTTCTAAATGAGTCAAAGTCGCTTAATTGAATGTAACCCTCAACATCGATGACATAGCGTATTTTTCATATTGCAGTGACATCGTTATTCGATTTGTTTGTGTCTACGTGGACATACCTTCCAGATGATTTGGTACAAAAAACATACCGCCTTGTTAAAGGCAAAGTACACCTTTGGTTTTTGGATCCGTTCAATTGTTTCAATCCTATAAAAATGTAAGATTTATACAGTAAAAATATCCTGTGGAAAAAAAAAAAAAACATTTCAAAATGTAGTAGCGTTTTTGAGATATCGCCGAAAATCAGGAGCGCTTATGTCCGTGCATGCAAGAAGAAGAGTCCGTAAATGGAATACTCAATCTAAAAAACGGTTTATACAGAAACGTTTCTCAGATTGAAATGTTTTTGAATCCCTTCATTCCTTTGAAAGGAATCGTTTCTGAAAATGATGTCTATGCCTACATTATAAACAGCTGCAGTGCTTCTTATCAAGTAAGTTTTTATGGTAATACTACATTTTTTGAGTAATTACCAAAGGTTTAAATTAATTTTGATAATTTGTCATACCCCAAAACGGTTGAATCTGAGAAACAATTCATGCATGAATCGTTTCCCAGATCACTGAGGGTTGATAGATTCTTGTACAGTTTCTCATAAAAATATAGTAACAGTTTTATTGTTTTTTGCCGTTTTCTCAGCAAATATACACTTTATTCAGCTTAAATTTACATGCTTCTTGTAATGTATCTTTATTTTATAATTTATTGTATTATTATTTCTCTCGTAGATAACGTCCTTCGGGAACTGACTCACGCAACAGAATCATCCCAAGGCGGAAATGAGGCGCATCGATTAATCCACATAGAGAGACAAGGTGACACTTTTCACGTGTTATAACAATCCTTGATACAATAACCAGTTACTCATATTAAAACAATCGTGCATTCATTATTTCCATTGTAAATTAGTCATCCAAAAGAGTTTCTTAACTAAAGAGATCAAGCAAGATTATTCATGACTTAATATTCCGTAAGTTTTTTGGTATGAAACACGCAACATTCATGGACCAGTTTTCACATTTGGTGCTTTATTGTTATGTGGTATGGTGTACTATCCATCCAATTGTGTTTTCATTGTGTTCTGTGAATCTCAGGAATTCTTAAGGGGATTTTAGGGTAAGGGAACTTATGTACAAGATGAAAAGAGTGTGTTTAAAGGGGTGTATAACATTACTTTTGTCAAAGACCAGTATCAAACTTTGATGTGACCCAATATATACATGAAATAACAAACTGGTGAAAGTTGCACCTTAATCGGTCTTCGAAGTCATGAAAAAACAGTGAAAAGCCCCATTAATATGTTTTCACTGTTTTCAAACATCAGATTTTATCATCAGTGATAAAGACTAATTGTTTTATTCATTTCCTAAAAACTATGGCATTTCAAGCAAAACTTTTTAAAGTGAAAATTTCCACTATGACCATCTTCATACCAACTAAGTTATGTGAATAATAAAGGGACACATTTTGGGAAGGACCCCCTCTGCCACATCGGGTATGGTAAAGGTTTTCATGATGCCAAAAAACAGTTGCCGAAAAAGAATTGGCCAGTAGATAAAAAGAATCATTCATTGGGGCTGGTAAACTATCGAAGCCAATGTTCTTACGAACTTAAACCCTCTACAGCAGTAGACATGTGATGGGCCCGATTTCACAAAGCACTGAGATTCATCTTAAGATGAGTTGTCAGTATTACCATGGTGATGTCCATTGTGACATCACACTTTGCTTAGCAATTAAGATTGATACATACCATGATTCTATATTCTGTAGAAGAGCGTATTCGTGGCTACGAAGGATATTTTATGTTTTTTATAACAGCGCCAGCACGGAGGTCGTTGGTTCAAATATTGATGTATTCAATTTTTATTTGTTCAAACCCTTAAGCTTTTTAAAAATTCACCCAGTCAGTTTCCCTTGTGGTTTATAACTTGTTTTAAAGGATTACCAATCGGAGGCGATTTTTTGTTTGCGTGTTTAATAGGCCTACCTTATGTAGACCTGTCACAGTATATCAAAGAAGCTTCAAAACTGAATGATAATCTGGTGTTTGTTCTAATCCTTTTTACAGTATCAATGATTTAAGTAGGCCTATGCCTGTGCATAGATCGGCAGATGTATATGTTGGTTCACAAAGTGTGGATACTGGTCTTTGACAAGAAGTACCAATGTTGTGTTTTAAAAGAGAATAACATGAGAGCTTTGGTTTAAATTCTGTTCACATGTCGACGTCCAATCGTACAGCTAAATGAAGATTAACACATTGTGATTTGCATCTCTGCAACGGAATCTGTATTATGTACTCTGTAGACATAGTCTTGCTTAATACACAATAAAATTAGGTTTTAACTTGCACTGGGCACTGATGAAGCAGTGGTAACATCAAGGATTCAGTACCATCTTAGAAGCTAACTGTTAGGGACATCTGGTTCGTTTACAATTTTTCTAACCCTTCTTCTTTCTTTTCTATATTTTTTGTTTTCCTCTAGTATTTTTCTCCAGAGAGGAGAGTATGTTAGACGAGATTATTCATTGCTTGAGGAGGAACAAATGGGAGTGAGCAATAGGAGAATTTAATCACGGGCATGCATTGATGAACGGAAATGGAGGCAGGTGGTTGAAGTGATAAGCTACCGGCTTCATGACGCAATTGAACACCCCCCCCCCCTCCGTCTCATACTCATTTTAAATTAAAAACGATGCCAGTGTTATCACACACGCGTGCTATGCAAATTACATCATGAATATTCATAGACATTTTAATTTCGATAGTGAGACGAGGGTTTCTCATGTATCGACTCAAATGTTGAGTGTGGTGTGATGTGACGGACCTTGTACACGTGTCTCATTTTGTCATGGGTGTAGTGTTGTTTCCGAGCAGAACATAGTCTATGATAAGAAACAATTATACCTACATGCATTTGCATCAATTCAATAGTAGACTTGATACTGCAACACAATCAACACCCAAAAGATATCGAGTCTGTGAGAAGGAATGCAGATGTCGCTCATCGCTTTTGACTTTTCGATTTGAACACTTTTATTCTCCAGCTTGCACGTAGGCCTACTTGGTTGGCAAACATGGTTTCAGGTGGAATCAATTCGGCCTGTACTCGCTTCTGGACCACGACAAAGTCCCTAGTCCTGGACTGCATTCCTAGGAAGATTCGGGATGATACCGAGCCCATCATCTCCGAAGAAGAACGCCAGGCCGTGGCTGCACAGCTCAAGTCTCGGCTACGCCTTGCCCGTCTCAGCGGCGCGGTGTGCGGTATTGAGTTCTGCTACGCCGCGGAGACCGCATTTGTGAGCCCGGTGCTGCTGCGCATCGGCATCCCACCAAGATTTATGACCCTCATATGGTGTCTGAGCCCCATCGTGGGACTGTTCCTGATGCCCCTGCTTGGCTCTGCGAGTGACCGATGTAAGTCAAGTCTGGGGAGACGGCGGCCGTTCATTATACTCCTCGCTATAGGGGCTGCGCTCGGTCTCTTACTTGTTCCATACGGATGGCCTATGGGAAATATATGTAGTGTTTCCGCATACCGTTCAAGTTTCCCTGTTACAAAAACTTTAAGCGAAGTTGATCCAACAGTAACAGGCATAGCCACTAACTCAACAACGGAGGAGGGCAAAACCATCCCTGCAACAACAGGTATACCGATCCGTGATGCACTGATTCAAACTTTAGAGGATTTACTTTCACCAAACCGTGAGTACAATGTGTCTGAAACTACGACCACGGAGTTCACCACCAGTAACCGAGAGCCGTACAGTGATAATTCCACGGAGTTTCCTTCAAAGATGGATGTAGTTTACCGAAGCTCAGTCACGCCGAGCGTCCGGGCTTGCGGGATGGCGTTGACGATCGTCGGCGTAATGATGCTCGATTTCAATTGCGATGCTGCCCAGTCTCCAGCCCGGGCCTACCTGATTGATGTGACTGATCCGGCTGACCACGCCAAGGGGCTGGCTACCTTCAGTTTCATGGCCGGGCTAGGCGGCGCCGTCGGCTATACGATCGGTGGCATCCCTTGGGGCCCGGCTGCGGACGATGACCCGGTGAGTCTACAGGTCAGGGTAGTCTTCGGAATTGTCCTGTGTATATTCATCACGGCGGTGGCTCTTACCATCACAGCTGAACGGGAGAAGACACTCTATGAGCTCTATCCTTATGAAAAAAGGCGTAAACTCAAGGAGAAGAGGCACAGAGATGAGGGTAATTATACCACCATGGATGATGATATGGATGATCATCCATACGAAGATTCTGTTAAGATGGAGATGGGCGTAATCAATCAAAAGATGAAAGGCTATGGATCGCACGCACAGAATCCAGAAATTATAACAACTCTCGTTGACAGTGACAAGGATGAGGACACACAGAAACCCACGGATAACCACGTTGGAAACGGTAGTATTACAATCGGCGAGTATGAGGCTATTGAGGCTGAAGATGAGGGTAAAGAGGTATACGACAGTGGTGAGGCTATAGGTGACCTCTGCGGTGAACCTCCACAAATTACCATGGGAACATACCTCATTTCTATCATTTTCATGCCTCGGTGCCTCCGAGTCCTCTGCTTTACGCACCTCTTGGGCTGGATGTCGCTCCTGTGTTACTCCTTGTACTTCACGGACTTCGTTGGGCAGGCTATATACGGGGGCAACCCACTTGCAGCCCCTGGAACCCTGGAGAGGCACCGCTATGCTGAGGGGGTACGGATGGGGTCTTTTGCCATGGCTGTGTACTCCATCACTTGCTCTATTTGTTCATATAACGTTGATAAAATCATCGCAAAAGTAGGTAAGTACTATTCACTGCTTAACCCGTAGATTAAAGATTATTAGTTTGAGAACAGTGACTGTGTGAGAAATTGGGGCACGAGCCCCGGACGCACTTTGGCGCGGGGAGAACACAAAACTAGACCAATGTTCTATTTTAGTTTGTGCTGCCGAGTGAGAATGATCTTCACTCGGATATTATGCAAGTGCCCCGTGGGATTGTGGAATATTATTTAAGCTTAATATCTGCAAATAGTGCTTTTCGAAGATGAAGTGAGATAAGGGAAACCGCCCTCTAACATCGTGCTTGGGCGCCACGAACCCATATCTACGTAATTTTGTAAAACTTTTTAGAACAACGTTTCGGTTCGCAGGTTAGATTTATTTGTATGCAATTGAGCCAAAATGGCATACTTAAAAAATTACTTTTTTTTTTCAATGAGCTTTTAAGCACTTGCGTATAAAACCAGGGAAACTTATGAAATCGGAAACCCCCCCCCCCCCGCTCCCCAAAAATTAGATCAAAGGAAAACTAAGTAAACAATGTAGCGTTGTTAATATTGTGGCCCTACTATTACCCCCAAAGAAATGTTTTCCTATTCCCATGCATAATTTAACCTTCCTATGATGACTAAAGATCGGCAGAAAACCAATCAAACGTACACTCAGTTGTCTTATAAGTTATAACAAAGGCCCTATACACTATTGGTAAGATCGAAAAACACAAATGGTCACAGATTCACACATAACTTACTAATGGTAGAAAGGGTTCCTTAAAATATTCCTGCCTAAAAATGCTATCGTTTCTGAGAAATGAGTAAAACAAAAGTTGTTATCGCGCGCGATAATAAACTCGATGTTTGAAAAACAGAAAACACACAAGGTCTCTTTTCACTATTTTCTCGTAACCTCGATGACCAATTGAGCTCAAGTTTTTACAGGTTTGTTATTTCATGTATGTGGTTGGTTACACAAAACATTAGCACTGTCTGTGATTATTTTATCAGCTCTGCCAATCCTGTATAATACCTTTAAACACCAATGTGCGCATTCATTTTTTAAACCCCTCCCTTCCTCACACAAGGCGATTTATAAACGGTATATGCCAGCCTGAGTTTTGTGGAATAATTGTTTCCGGCTATACATCCCATTTTATAGTGAAGGGCCCATTTTCGTAAGTAACATTACTTTAAAAATAAGTGAATTAGCCCTTAGCAGAAATTTAAAACCATCAATTACCTCAAAAGCCCCACTCCATTCCTCGCCCCCCATTCCGACCAGAGCCATATCGAGTCAATTTGAAAATATTTTCTCTTAATAAAAGAGATACTGTTTGTAATTAACGAAGTCACCTCGTCGTATGTCCCTCCCCCCACTCCCCCGGCACAAATCAATGCAAAGCCCCGCAATCAGAAAAGATACCACCTGCTTCAAAATCACACCTCGCCTCAAGGGATAGCTGCACTGTTACCAATTCAATGCACAAATCAATCCCAATACAGCTCTGTCGCCCATGGATTTTTTTCTTTTCATCTTCCTATTTAGAATTTTTCCGAAAAAAAAAATGTCTGTCGCGCGGAATTGAAAAAACTATAGATCTGAATAATACATTGCGTGATGTTGTTTCCCCTTTCACCGATTTTTTCCACGTTTGGCCTTCTGGAAATTAAAAGAATCGATTCTCGGGGAGATGTTCAAAAGAGAGTGTTGCCGGTTCGGAATCGGCATGTGACAAAGTTTGATTCTTTATGGCCCCAGGTTCAAATTCATGTATTCGTTTATTGTGTGACCTTATCAGACATGGGACGATGGGAAATATCATGTGAAGGACTTGTTTTCTTAATGTTTAGGTTTAAATCTGACGCTCAATGCCCTCAAAAGATAATATGGCAAATATTTCAATTATTATTTTGTATTATATGTAAACAAGCAACTTTAACTATTGGGAAATCCATAGTAATGAGTTGTACCGTCCTCTCTATATGACTGGCATTTGCGAAACCCGAAGGTCCATGTCACCCACACGAGACGATTTACAGATTAACAGCTACAGGCAATCTCCGAGAAGAAAATGTATAAAATTGTATATCGTGTAAAGGTTGCGTTTACAATAGGCAACTGTTTTGCAGGAAACTTGGGCAACTAAACTGCACTGCGTGCTCAAGGAACAATTCGGCAGCAGAGACATTTTCTTCTGGCTGTAACTCCTTAACCCCCAAGAAAATAATGAGAAAACTGAAAGGTGGATGAATTAACCCCCAAGAAAATAATGAGAAAACTGAAAGGTGGATGAATCTTATCTGAGATTGCCTGGAACTGGTTGCCTACAAATTGCCTTCTTTTACATAACCTTAAAGGCAGTGGACACTATTGGTAATTACTCAAAATAATTGTTAGCATAAAAACTTACTTAGTAATGAGCAATAG
>JAUELU010000065.1:1704806-1719022 GCA_032357145.1 Evasterias troschelii | reverse complement strand
TTTTCGTGTGCTTACGGTTAGCAGCGCTATGAAATAGAAACTCGTACGTAAGCACATAATCGGCCGTTAAGCAGCTCAGTCTATGAAATTGGGCCCAGAACCCGTACACATAGCACTTGATTCCGGCGCAACGAACCATCACTCAACTGAAATACTTTTCAGTGAGATTACAGGCACTGACGAACTAACAATTTGTAAGAGAGATTTTAATAGCAAACCCAATTTCTATGAAAAATATCTTAGTCGAGTGGTGCATAGCACTGGAATCAAGTACGTGAACGGGTTCTGATCACGGCACTTTTGTCTTTGAGCAAGACCTTAATAACCGTAAACGCGCGTCGTGGCCGAGCGGATAAGAGCACCGGATCCAAGCTCTAGTGTTTCTGATCAGCAGAGTGTGGGTTCGAGTCCCAGTCGTGACGTGTCCTTGAGCAAGACACTTAACTATATTGCTTCTCATCACCCAGGGGTAAATGGGTACCTGTGAGGGCAGAGATGGTTCTTGTGATTGATTTTGCTTGATGCGCTACATATTTGGCAGCACAGGCTGTATATACTCACAAGGGAGCTGAGATGGTTTAAGGAATGAAATAAAATTGGCCAAGTGAGCGCTATAAAGAAGCCACTATCGTTATTATAATAATTATCATTATGATGATAAAGACAACACTCGCATTATACAATGGTTTTACACTACTTTCATTTAGACCATACCCCCCCCCCCCCCAAATGTTGAGCAATAGTAATCGAGTCCCTCAACATTGTCATCTTTTTCAACTATCTCCAATGCCGATTTCTCTCGGAGTTAGATGATCGGTTTCGGTTTATGGTAGGGCCCGACCCTACGTGGGTAAACCCGACTAGGGAGTTATTTACAAGCTAATAATGGTTCTGGAATTAACCTGACCGGTGTATAGGCGTTTTAACAGATAAAATATTCGTAGGAGACTTAACAGACTGTGTATGCTGGAACTTCACTAGAAAAATGTGTTTATTCAAAGTGATGGGAAGTTTTGACGGTGCACATGGTTCGTACTCCAAGCGGCAGTATAATGAGCGGGTATGCAAACAATCTATGTATTCGTTGTCAATAGCGTGACGCAAAGAGAAAAAAATCCCCAAGTTGCTTTTTTGTATTTGTAATTTGTGTGATTTCAAGCATAAACTCGGTTTTAACGTATACATGACCCAAGACCCGTGTGGTTACAATCTTTTCATTTAAGAACCGGACGTACTTTTATTGTACATGTTTTTATAGAATGTTTGCTAGTACCAAAAAAACAAACTGCCGACGTTAGGTTACTCGATCCTCCTTGAATATACGGACCATTAAGATTACAATAATAACACTCATTATACCACCAGCCTCCTCTCCAGGATATCCCACAATTCGGTTCAAAGCCATCACCTTCAGCAGGTTGAACGCGGTCATTGTCGTTGTCTTTGGTAGTAAACAGCATTCCATTGTGCGAATAGCGGCCTCCGTCGTTCATCTGATCTAACACGTTTCCTGCTGTACTTTCTGTGTTGTACGATCCAACATTGAGCTGATACTTATCCCCTGCGACACGGAACTCATCATACTCGGACCAAGCGTCATAAAAGTTCCAATCGGTCATATCAACACGAACCTGCCATGTGCCTTCATATTCAGTCAGGTTGCGTAAGTTATCATTTCCAAGCCAGAATTCACCACTCAAATTACCGAAGCCGTCTTGGTAGTCGGCCCAGTCGCGATAAAAGTCAACACTGCCGTCTTGACGCCTCTGAATGACGATCCAGCCTCCACCATCAGTCTCCATGTCACAGTACACTTGCAAACCATTAGCAAACCGGGCAGGAAATAATGTAAAGACACCACTCACTTTCTGACCCGCCTCAAGAAGCTCCTGACAGCTGCTGTAACGAGGCATAGAGGAGACGGTTGTATCAGTGTGTGTATGGGACAGGAAAGGTGTGTCCATATTACCATCGTAGTACACACTACCAAAGAGTGTTTTCAAGTTATCAGGAAACTGCGCAATGGTGGCATTATTCAGCTCACAAAGGTGATGAATTTCATCATAATTTACTGATTTACAGTTAGGATAACCAGCATGGCAGTTACGAACACAGCTGATACGAGAACTGACGCTTTGCTTACGGTATGTAGACGCCGCCAGTGCCTGGTTTTTCACAGCGATAAAGGTTTGAGAAGGAGGGGTATCACAGTAAGCTCCCGATGAAACACAAAAGAATGCTGCAAGGAAACTGAACTCCACCAACAGTGCCAACATTTTTGTATGATGTCGAAAAACCGGCGGTATCACTCCTTACTTTAACATAGATGTTTCTCTGACATCAAATAATGGCAGCCTGTGTGAAGTTTTGACGATTATTTGTATGAGCGATGATTAAGTGTTTGCTATAAAAACACTGAAAATATCACTGCCACCAGGGTTTTGTGATGTACGAGAACGTGCGAGAAAGCATTCAATTGGTTAAACTAAGTCACGTGTTTAGCTCCCCGCCGAGTAACTGGCATACAAGTCCGCGTCATACAATATTACTTATAGCTACTAGATTGACTTATATATGAATGGTGGATTTTTTGTCAACCAAGGATATAACGGATTTTATGCCGTGAGGCGTGTGATGATCGGAGAAAAACAGCAACCAGACCCTGCGTGGCAATGCAACTCAAGGCTGTGTTCAGCAAAATAATTATCAAGCACAAGGGTTTTTGCGATCCATGAGTTCAAATAAAAATCATATCAATTCCACATGAGGTTTTCACGAGCGCTCTAGTTTAGCTTCATATTATACAACACATACTCGACACGGGTAGTGCCGCTCATTCAAAGACTTGAATTGGACGTCACTCTTTACCCCAAATACGGAAAAAAAACTACAGTACAAGAGATCGAGTGTCTGGAGGCCACTCACAATGTCCACAAACAAGGTTACGAGCCAGAAGTTGGTGCAGTAGTAATTTGCATCGTTTACGCACAACTGCTTGTAATAATATGAGTTATTAGGCTCTGAGCGCCAAGGTAGACTGTATTAAATATGATGGGCATCAACTGCAAACAAATAACTGCAAAGCACAACCTGCAAACTACCAAATACTTTTTTTTTAATGGTTTGTGAGTGAATGCCCATTATTATACTATATTCGTAATTATAATATTAAATTTTGGTTTAATTTTGTACCTGCTCTCCATGGAAAATGATTTGTGTATGATGCCCTGTTTGACACCTAATTCTTCTTTAGCATAAATTTAATTTGGACGTTTAAAATAGAACTATTGCATGCTCATTCGTCATTGGACGTTTCATTAACTTTGTCTGATGATTTTTGTATTTTTTGTTTCTTCTAAAAAAAAATTAATTAAACTTGTGCAAAGTGTTTTCTCATCCAACGCACCAACAAATAAATCAGTTTGTTAATAGCATAAGAAAAATAATCCCAATAAGCATTGCATGATCGATGTTGTACATCTTTTTTCTTCCAATTGTACACAATCACTATGAAAGTATTGTTCAATCTCTAATGGGTCACCGTCGTTGAGTGTAACCTTTAGGTTGTTGTCTTGATTAAAATGCCGTACAAACGGCGTAAATCCTTGGCGGGAATTCGGTATGATCATGTAGCTATCTCCATGGTATGATACACTACTACCAACATCAAATAACGGCATTGGAGACCTAGTTGACAAAGAGGATAAACTTTACGAACTTATTCAATTGCGGAAATTTGGGGTTTAATGACAGTTGTGTAAACCATCGGGTGCGAGCGTTGTGTCTTTGTCCTCTGAATTATCCTGTTACGGTATAATTAATGTCTTGCTCAATGACAAAAGTGCCGTGACCAGAACTCGTTGATTCTGGTGCAATTGCGCCACTCAAAATAAGACGTATCAATTTCCACGGAGGGCAGATAAAAACTTAGAGACGCCAAGTTGTGTATTATATCACAATGGGCATTCACTCACAGACTGGCTCGATTACATAAAGCACTCAGATTCATCTTTACGGATGAGGTATCGTTACCATAGTGATCTGTAATGTTACATCACATTTTGCTCAGTGATTAAGATTGACACAGAGATCAATCTTAACCTTGATGAAATCGGCCCAATTTTGTTTTGTTCAATATTTTAATATAGTTTGCAATTTCTGCTTGCTTGCAGCTGATGCCCATCATATTGAAGTTTGTCTACCTTTACGCGATCAATCACTCATACTAATTACCCCTCAGTTTATATACCCGTGTCTATTTGACTATTTTTGAACGAGCGATTATTGATCGATGTATACTCTTTGTTGTACATCTTTTTGCTTCATAGACAAGATCACCAACGACAACTATGAAAGTATTGTTCAATCTCTACTGGGTGACCGTCATGTGACCTTCTTCGGTGATAAGTTAAACCGTGGCGGGAATTCGGTATGATAGTAACCCACATCAGTATCTATTGGCATTCGAGATAGTTGAACAAGAGGATGGACTCGATCAATTGCAGAAATGTTGTTGTTAGTATGTTTTAACGATTTTAATGGTTCTGGAATTAACCTTGCTGAAGTCTAGATGTTTTACCCGCTAAAAAATATTCGTCAGGAGACAAAACAGACTTCGGGATACAGCAACTTCACTAGAAAACAGTGCAGAATATGTTCACTTGATGTGATCGTCTGTTATCACTCGTTGTACTCTAACGCAAATGTTTCTCTGACATCAAAGAATGGCAGCATGTGTGCAGTTTTGACGCATTTTTGTGTTAGCGATGATTAATTGTGTGCTATAAAACACTGAAAATATCACAGTCAGCAGAGTTTCGCAATGCAGGAGAGCATGGGAAGAGGCTTTTAAAGGCACTGAACATGTTTGGTAATTATCAAAGACCAGTATTGTCACTCGGTGTATCCCAACATATGCATAAAATAAAACCTGTGAAAATTTGGGCTGAATCGGTCATCGAAGTTGCAAGAAAATAAAGAAAGAACAAACACCCTTGTTGCACAATTTTGTGTGCTTTCAGATGCTAATAAAAGGCTTCATGCATGATGTCTTTTTATTTTAGTGAGAAGTTACCTCTTTCTCAAAAACTACGTTACTTCAGAGTTAGTGGTTTCTCACAATGTGTAACTCGCGTTTCGTTGGCGTACGGTTAGCGCAACGACTTTCAGCTGCTGTGACGTCATCACTCTTCGCGCACTTGTGACGTTTTACACAATCTGTTTAAGTGTAAACACGAGTAACAGCGGCACTACAAGCATGTAACAAACGAATAGTAAAACTTACTAAAAGTCAGCAATTTCCTCTTATTTTTGAAAAGAAAAACCAAACTTACCAACAGGCAGATACTTTATGGTCCTTCATAATTCATTTAAGGTTGGATGTCTTTAGTGATGTGTTAGTTTTGGTTGTCTGTTTTAACTTCACTCTGTTTTAAAACGTCAAGTCGGCCTAACGTTAACGTATACGCATATACCTACGCTCGCTACACTGTCTATACCACCAGTGACATTGTGCGTTTGATTTAGTCTTGTGTCGTTGTATACAAACATTTTGTAAAAATTAATGTAACCCGTCGTCATCGAAACCTGCACACAACCCGTCAGAACGGTTTACGCGCACGGATAGCTAGTTGTACACTCTAACAGTGCGCCAACGAAACCTTGCTTATCTTACATAGCTCCATGAGTAACAGGTTGACTAACATGAATAGTGGCTTTTTGTCAACCCAGGGTTCATGCCGTGAGGCTGTGATGAGCGGCATGAATTCATTGAAATCAGCAACCAGACCCTGCTTGGCAGGGCAACTGAAGGCTGTGCTCAGCAAAATAATTATTGGGCATTTTCGACAGACAATTTAGATAACAAATTATGCAAAAGACGCAATTTCAACGTAAATGGTTATCTGCAGTGCCAGAAACGCATGGTGGTATAGCAGCTTAAAATAACACATTGGTAAAGGCTGCCGTCCCTTCAAACAAAGTACTATCGACACAAAAATTAGTTGAAAAACGAACATTGAAATTTAAAATAATAATCATATCAAATTCACGAGTGATTCACCAGCACGCACATGCTTACTTACATAGTTTCGTTTGCTAACAATGCTCGACACGTGCTATTAAAATAAAATAGCATCGCTCATTTAAAAAGAGAAGTATTGGACGTCACTCTTTACCCCACATACGAATTCTGGGAAAAAATGTACAAAAGATCGAACGTCTGGAGGCACCTTACGTGTCCAGAAACTTGCGGATTTAAGATCATGAGCCACAAATTGGTCCATTTACAACTAGATACGTGTATTTAAACTGAGCGGTGATTGCATCTATAAACGCACGACTTCTTGATGGGTGAATTAGAGATAGCGCCAATGTATGACTGTTTTAAAAAGGATAAACATAAACTGCAAACAAGCAGAAACTCCGAAAAACTGAGCAAAAAAACAAAACGGGCCGATTTCACAAAGAGTAAAGATTAATCTCTGTGTCAATCTTGATCACTGAGCAAGTGACGTCACAATATAAATCACTATGGTAATACTGACATAAGATGAATCTGAGTGCTTTGTGAAATCGAGCCAGTCTGTAACTCTTGCCTTGCAAAAGTTTTACTTTGACACTTATTACAGTACCACTGTATATTCATTCAAAATTGTCTTAAAATACTATTAGACATACATCTTTATTATGTATTTTTAAGATCGATTAAACTTGTACCACGTGCTCTCTAATCCCAACGCGCCTATGAATAAACCAGTTTGTTAACCTTACCTACGAAAATCATCCCAATAAACGATTATTGATCGGTACATTAATGTCGTACAACTGTTTCCTCCATAGACACGATCGATCACAAAAGCCCTGAAAGTATAGTTCAATCTCTAGTCACCGTCATTATATGTGACCTTCTTCGCCGATAGGTTGCCGTCTTGATTGCCGTAAAAACGGCGTCAGTCTGTGGCGGGAATTTGGTATGATATTACCCGATCAATATTAACGGCACTGGAGAATGGTTGAAAAGATGATTCTTTTTTACGGACTCATTCAATTGTGCAGTTTGGGGGGTAAATATGCAATTCCATATCTGCCATCGTGCGTCGCCCGTCGTGCGTCGCCCGTCGCAAGTAGTGCATTGCCCGTCGTGCGTCGCCCGTCGCGAGTCGTGCATTGCCCGTCGTGTGTCGCCCGTCGCCTGACGTGCGTCGACCGTCGTGCGTCGCCCGTCGTCCGTCGTGCGTCACATTGTTACAGGTCTTATCACGTATTCGCAAAGCCATTGTTTTGCTTGCATTCGTGTCCTCTATGACAGTCATACTCCTAAAGTACAAATTTGGCCAGGGTCACAACAGTGATAGAAGCACGATGATAACAGTACATTGCGGACGTGTAGTCACTCGATCCACCTTGAATGTACGGACCATTAAGATAACAATTATAGCTGTTATTATACCACCAACCTCTTCTCCGGTATATCCCACAATTCAGTTAATCGCTCTTGTCAGGTTGTGTACGGCGGTCATTGTCGTTGTCTTTGGTAGTAAACAGCATTCCATTGGGCGTATAGCGGCCTCCGCCGTGCGTCTTATCTAATTCGTTGCCTGCTGTACTTTCTGTATTGTACGATCCAACATTCAGCTGATACTTATCCCCTGCGACACGGAACTCACCATACTCAAACCATACTCGGCCCAGTCGCGATAAAAATTCAAAACACTGCCGTCTTGACGCCTCTGAATGACGATCCAGCCCCCACCATCAGTCTCCATGTCGCAGTACACTTGCAAACCATTAGCAAACCGGGCAGGAAATATTGTAAAGACACCACTCACTTTCTGACCCGCCTCAAGAAGCTCCTGGCAGCTGCTGTAACGAGGCATAGAGGAGACGGTTGTTTCAGGGTTTGTATGGGACAGGAGAGGTGTGTCCACGTTACCATCGTAGTACATACTGCCTCAGAGTGTATTCAAGTTATCAGGAAACTGGGCAATGGTGGCATTATTCAGCTCACAAAGGTGATGAGTTTCATAATAATTTACTGATTTACAGTTAGGATAATCAGCAAGTGCCCGGTTTTCCGCAGCGATATGTTTGCACAGAGTGAGTGGTATCACAGTAAGCTCCCGATGAAACACAAAACAATGCTGCAAGGAAACTGAGCTCCACCAACAGTGCCAACATTTTTGATTAGTGTCGAAAAACCGGCGTTGTAACTCGTAACTTCAAAGTTCAACGCAGATGTTTTCTCTGACAATAAATAATGGCAGCTTGTGTGCAGTTTCGTACAGTGTTGTGCTTAAGTGTGCTAAAAAATATACCCCAAAATATCACACCCACTAGGGTTTTGCGATCCACGAGAGGTGAAAGGAAAGCGCTCCATTGGTTTAACTAAGTCATGCGTTCAGCTCTCGATGAGTAACTGACACAGGTCCGTGTCCTTCGACCTTACTTGAGTTAATTAAAAGGTTGACATTTGAATTATGGCTTTTTGTTTCGTCAACCCAGGGTGTGACATATTTCATGCTCCAAAGGAGGCGTGTGAGCGGCATAAATTCAGCGAGCCGACCCACCTGAAGGACGTGTTTTATCAACAACAATCGAAGTAGCGCTATTTTTTGCAAATTAATTTTCAAGCATATTCCGCAGAAAAAGTTAAAGCACAATGCAGTTTATACAACTAATCAGCTAAAATGATTTTCTTCAGTTTCAGAAAGGCACGGCGGTGACAATTTTAAATAGCACGTTGATAGAGGCTGTGTCCGTATAAAATAAATAACTTATTATATTGACAAAACTAAAAGATGGGTTACACCTGTTCACATGGCGGTTACAGATTAAAACAAATTTTGAATTTGGCTCTTCTGTGTCCATTCACAAAACTAAGTTTGAGGATTTAAAGACGGTTCACATCAGTAAGAAAAACACGAAAATTAAAAGTTCAAATAATAATCGAGAACTTCACGGGACGGACACGCCTGCTTACTAAGTTTCATTTGAGAACAATGCTCGACACGTGGTGATAAAAAGGTGTAACATCGCTCGTTCAATGAGACGTGTATCAGACGTCGCTCTTTACCCCAAATACTCCTTTGTAGACATACATGTCTAGAAACTTGTGGTCTGAAGATTATGAACCACAAATTGGTCAAACTACAAAAATTAGTCAAATAGACACGGGTATTTACACTGTAAAAACGGCGTTTAGAATCTAAACACATTTCTAAACGCCTCGCTTGTACCCACCTTTTCACACGTTTAGCCCTCAACATGTTTAGATTTTTCGTTTCTGTGACATGTTTACCCCGAGACACATTTAGCCTGTGATACGTTTAGATTGAGTGTTTATGGTTTCTAGATAGTGAGTGCTAAACATGTTTAGAATGCAAAACACGTTTCAGAGAATAAGCCGAGAGATTAATTTTTAAGCACCTGAAGCAAAAAAGAAAAAAAATGTTGCAACATTCGCCTGCCTGCTTACAGAAACAAAAACGCTCAAGCTACGCTCGGCATGAGAATCAATAAATCTTCATCATCCCTCCCAACGGTCATCGAGATGATTTTCATCAAAAAGATGATTTGAGGAGCAATGATGCCATAATTTTAGTAATGCTGAAAACAGTCCTTTTCAAGTCTCGGAATCCGTTCCAATTATATACATTTTGGGTTGTACTTTCTACCCATAGTGTGAATCTTTGAAGTGCTGGCCAATATGATACAACCAAAATTTGCTTCAAATGAATTACACACAATAAAATGTAAACTACTGCGCAGGAAAGGCTGTTATACCTGCAATAGTTTTGAATAAACACCGAGGTCTATATTTGTGCATATTTAATGAAACCCCGACCATTTCATTCTAAACAAACTGATGAATTTAAACATATACCAAAACATGTTTACAAGCAAACATGTTTAGAAATATGTTTGTAAGCTAAATTGGTATCCCTTTACACATGTCAAAAAGCTAAACGTGTTGCGATCAATGCGGGTTTGAACTGGTTTGAACATTCAAACACACCAGAATGTGTGTTCATCATTTGAGTACGTTTGCTACCTGAGCAATTTTACTTACCATGAGGCTTAACGTGTGGAGCATTTTTGATACCTTTGTTAAGTTACTTATTACCAAAATGCGAATTATTTTAAACCCGTTTAAATATGTGTTTGTGCCATACAGCAAAAACGCTGTAGAAAACCAATAGAAAACGTGTTCAATTGATGTGAACACATTCTGGTGTTTTCAAATTTTCAAACCAGTTCAAAACACGTTTAGCTTTTGAGATGTTAAAGAGATAGCCATTTAGCTTCAAACATATTTCTGAACGTGTTTGCGTGTTAACATGTTTTGTATGTGTTTAAATTTAAAACTGCATATCAAACAAGCACAACAAATCTCAACCCGTTTTAGCTTTTTGACATGTTAAAGAAATAGCCATTTAGCTTACAAACATATTTCTGAACGTGTCATGCGTGTAAACATGTTTTGTATGTGTTTAAAGTCTAAACGCCGTTTTACAGTGTAAACTGAGTGGTAATTGCATTATTAAGGCACAACTGCTGGTAATCTGCATGAGTGATTGATCGCGCAAAGGTAGGCAGAAATAAATATGATGGACATCAAGTGAAAGCAAGCAGAAATTGCAAACTATATCACAATATGGAACAAAACTAAATTGGGCCGATTTCATCAAGGTTAAGATTGATCTCTGTGTCAATCTTAATCACTGATCAAAGTGTGATGTATTATTACAAATCACTATGGTAACGATACCTCATCCGTAAAGATGAATCTGAGTGCTTTATGTAATCGAGCCAGTCTGTGAGTGAATGCCCATTGTGATATAATATACAACTTGGTGTCTCTAAGTTTGTATCTGCTCTCCATGGAAATTGATAAGTTTAAAGTGAATTCTTCGACAACTTATTAACTTAGTGCACACAATTTACTTTGATGTTTAAAATAGTACCGCTTCATGCCAATTCGTCAATAGTATCAATATAATAACTATATAAAGAAAATTCTAAAATCGGTGAAACTTGGGGCACGTGCTTTCTAATCCTAAATAAATCAGTTTCTTAATAGTAGCCTACAAAAAATCATCCAATAAGCGATTATTGATCGATGTATACTCTTTGCTGTACATCTTTTTGCTTCATAGACAAGATCAGCTATGAAAGTATTGTTCAATCTCTACTGGGTGACCGTCATGTGACCTTCTTCGCTGATAGGTTGCTGTCGCGATAAAGTTCCGAACAAACGGCGTTAATTCCGTGGCGGGAATTCGGTACTTGCGACGCGAATCTCTCTCTGGGCTATTTACGCCTTGAGCCGAATTTTCATTGTGCATTCTTTTATTGAGAAGTACTTGTAAATTGATCCAAGCTTCTTCCCACTGAACCACAATGATGAATTACGAAAGTGGGTTCCTCCATGATAGTAAAGTCCATTTAAATTACATTGATAGCAGTTATTATACCACCAGCCTCCCTTACTGAAAACGGCACAATTGAGCTCATTGCCTGCAAGCCCTAAGGTATTTGTGCGTTGGTCATTGTCGTTGTCTTTCGTAGTAAATGACATTCCATTGTTCAAATATGGCGACTTGAACCCTCCAGTGTACATAAATGCATTGCCTGCTGTACTGCCATCATTGTATAAGTCGACATGGAGCCGAAATTCTTCTCCTGTAACCCGGAAATCTCCATAAACGGCCCAAACGTCTTCAGCCTTCCAATCCAATATATCAACACGAAGCTGCCACATTGGGCCGGATACGGTCAAGCTGCGTAAGTTATCATTTCCAAGCCAAAATTCACCACACAAATTACCAAAGCCATCTCGGTAGTCGGCCCAGTCACGATAAAAGTCAACACTACCGTCTTGACGCCTCTGAATGACGATCCAGCCTCCGCCGTCGGTCTTCATGTCACAGTACACTTGCAGATTATTCTCGAATCCAGGTGGAAATATTGTGTAGATACCACTCTCGCTATAACCTGCCTCAAGAACATCCTGACAACTGCTCATTTTATGAGGCAATGAGGAGAGGAGAGGTGTGTCCAAGTTACCATCGTAGTACAGACTGTCATAGTCTATTATCAAGTCATCTGGATACTGTGCCCTGGTGGCATTATTCAGCTCACAAAGGTGACAAATTTCATTATAATTTACTGATTTACAAATGGGATAATCGGCATGGCAGTTACGAACACAGTGGACACACGAACTACTGTGGACTCTCTGATACGCAGAAGACTTAAATACCCGATTCTCCGTAAGCGTAAATGACTGCGTAAGTTTTCCAAAGTAACTTCCATCGGAGTAATTAAATGAATACAACAGGAAAAACAACTTCATTGCGAATGCCACGCGAGTTTGAGAGCTAAAGATAAAATCATCCATTTCCATCTTTGTTTTAAACAACATAACGGTCTGCTTTGCACACCTCGAGGCTGAGATTTTGCAGTTATGGTGTCATCACAGTTGGGTGTGTACGAAACGCTTTATTTGGTTTACTTTGCATGCGGTCTCATGTTAAAACCCTTAAGGCCTTCGACTGGTGCATTCATTTGACTCAATTTTGAAGTAAACTGTCGTCATCTTCTCAAACAAAATGCTTAGGCCCTACCTCATCATTTTCCATCTGGGTGCGTAAAAGCAATTAAGAGATCGCCACTCAATTGCTCATCGTTCCAAACTTGAAGTCAGCAATGATGAGAAATTGCACGCTCACAATGTCGAGTGGTGAGACAAAGATTTTGCTTGCCAACTGGTGAGAAATCGTATCGCAAATTTAAGTCGAATTGATCTCCCAGCGAGAATTTCATTAATTTTAATACTTAGCCTCACTACAGGTTGCCATTGTATTGAGGTAAGCTGACGCCAACGTAATACATTAAGATACTTAACATAAGCATCATTGCTTCATGACGGTCCCTCAAGGTTATTCAAAGTGACTGACAGAAAAACTTTTAAGGTCAATTTAATACAAGATCTACATAGACTTAATTTTTAATTCAATCATTGTTAAAACATTAAATGGACACACTGGTTTGGTTGAGATATTTTGTCTACAAAATAGACTAAAACATGACAAGGTCTTCCAGGAATGATGAAGAACGGTTCCTAAAAGAAAGCATCAATTTTAGTCGAGCTTTTTTAAAAAACGAAGGTCACATGGGTTATCCGAACCCTCGTGATCTTCGGAGTTAGTTTTACTTCCAGCCGTATAAAAAATAATTACTTCACCGAATTCAACCCTGTTTTTTAACAAGAATTTATGAGTATTTGACACACAAAAATACGTATTCAAATTATGGATACAAGTTGTAAATAATACAAAAAAGTCAAACGTAAGATTTTATTTCAGAGAGTCCGAGCAACGGAAGTGTATCTTACAGTGCACAGCGTTGGGGCTAAAGTAGCTGCACGTGTACCCATGGGCAGTTGTGTCGTTTGCGAAAAACCCACCATAGCCAACACCCAAAAGATCATGAACATGTGGGAGGGGTAGGGAGCCAGACCACCAACTACGTTATTGTTATTGCGGGTTTGCTAGTCGGTACACCTCGCTGTTCAAGTCCGTTGTTTCAAAATAGCAAATTTTCAATGCTCTGTGTACATTCCTTGACCCGATTTGTACCAAATTTCTTGGTAATTAAATAAGATTTATGTCAATACATAGGAATACAAACAATTGACAAACAATTCCCAATAAACGAGCCTCCCATAAAATAAAAAATAAAAAAAAAAAGGAAACGGAGCCCCTGAAGGGACAAGTGAAAAAGAAATTGAAAGTTAAAAGGTGGGGAAAAAATATCACTCGAAATTTCTATTCAGATTAATAGCTTGCTGCTGAATCCTGTCAAGCAAGGATTATGTGACGTGCCGGGGAACCGGCCCAGATAACAGCAGCGTTCCATTGATTGATTGATTGATTGATTTCAATTTATTCGGATAAAATACAGCAAGAACATGGCAACACAACAACAGGAGGAAAAGACACTGAAAAGTAATTAACCAAAATAGAACACAAACAAGGAAAAACTGCACAGATGGAGCATGGTACAAAGTGTCATGAGGCCCTACTACTGAACACGATACATTTTGCATGTGTTTTCACCTGATATGCTGATTTGTTATTTTTGTATACCTACTTACTGGAGGTTTACTTAATTTCTTCATTGATTGTCTGTTTGTGTGTGTGTTTTTTATGTGT
>JAUELU010000065.1:1648102-1660579 GCA_032357145.1 Evasterias troschelii | reverse complement strand
GCTCATCACTCGCAGCGACTTTTCCATGCTTACCATTATGCAAGTCAACAGGTACATTTTGTAAACGTAAATACGCCGCGTCGCCAAAAATGTGCACGTCACTGTATATCAAAGAGGGACATTGACTTCTGAAATGGCTCAACTAAGATTGTTGTGATGATAATGTCTGTTGAATTGGGTCAACAGGTAAAGTTTAAATCCCCCATGTAGTTGAGGTAGTTATAACAGACTTCAATCAATCTTTACACTCTACAAAGAACGCAACTGTAGGCGGAGTAGTTAAACTCTAAGGAAAATGGTAAGGTCTTGCAATCACAAGCACATTGTTTATGAGTTTGAATCTCACACTTCTCAAAATAGACAGCAGTTTAGTCGTTTATAAACTGTGTGTAGAGCCGTAATCTCAGTCCTAAATCCAATAAGAGAAAGAGTGTGGAGGGTTGGGGGTGGGGAAGATTTGTTGTTGCTCGCTTGACATTTTGTACATCCATTAAATATAGCCTTGCAGAGTTCCCTGAAATAGGATGATCAATCAAAATGTCATTTCACTTTTCGCCTGTCTGTTAATGAATAAGAGACTTCTGATGAGATAATGGAATAGACAATCAAACTGATTGTATGGTTGAAGTTTTTTTCGGTGGAGAGACCTTTCATCCTAAATTGGTTTCAAAATAATGCTACTACAATTTGAACAGCCTTTGGAAGTTTCATCAGATTAGGAGGTATCACACTATTCTCCCTTAACCATGTTAACAGTGGTCTGATGGCTAAATGCAAGTTAAAACACCTGAGGATCGAACCAGTCCAAATGTTTTCTGAGTGGTCCGGTTGGAAAGTTCAGCATTGGAAAGCATCCTTACAATTGGACTAGAGTGACAAAAACTGGTGGACTAGTGAAATGACAAGCTATCTGTTTCTGCTTGCCAGTTACTAAAATGTTAAGGGCAAACCCTGTATCGTGTTTGAAAAAAAAAAAAACATAAATGCAATGCTTGTCTGCAGTTTTGTCAATGTTTGTGGTCTTTATGATACGTCCAGTTGAATTAAAGCTGAGTTTTGAGGGAACATTTTCCAGTTGACGGCAGGATTGTTTTATAAAAATATTTAAACTGTTACTTATGTGAACTAGATGTAAGTTTACCTTTCAGTTCAAATTTTTATTTTTTATTTAATTGTATTATTACAAATTGTGTTAATCACATTTTTTTCGGCAAACAAAATCTGTTAATTTGTGATCAAAACCTTAACAAAAATTGTACATAAGCTAACCCCCCACCCCCCACCACACACACAGAGTAAAATAAAATTTCAAACCTCAAATTATAAAGAGAGTGCAAAAATACATAGAGTGATAGAATTGAAATACATTCTTGCTCAAGGCCTATTGGGACAAATTGATCAAGTTTTACCCCCTCCCCAGTAAAGTCTTCATAAGTCAGCAGTGCTGTTTTCTAGTCCCTCCTTGATCCTAAACCGTGATTGTTTATTAATCGGTGGCTGATGGACGTTGGAATCACCCACTTTGCAACAAGTCTATAAAAGGTGAATGGTTAGTAGACGACAGCTACTCTCCACCTCTCTCCCGCGTGCACACACTGTATGGGGGGATCAATTAAAGACGCGGTGTGTGCGTGTGTTAGCACGTGTGCACGAGACATTCTCTTTGGGTTGTCTTCACTCACGCACCAGGATGGGGGGATGAAACACTCTGAAGAGCTCCCGGACAACCACAAACGACTCACTCCACTCTCCTATCAACATCGAGTCCTGCTGCAGTTTATTTATGACGTCTGGTAATGGAAGATTGAGATTCATGTTTAAATGATCGTGAAATAGCCTCTGCAGCTCTGAATGAACTCGGCTCACTATATCCTTCCATTGTCAAACAATGCCGTAATTTACTGCTTATAAAGGGCTAGTACAGATCATAACTCTGTCTTGCTTTCATACATGAGGGAAGTGAACTGCACATATTCTTTTGGGATGAGGCAACGGAAACCACGTCTGATATTTGGATTGTAAGGCAACAGACATGGCAGGACAGCACCACTTAAGCACCGTTTCTCAAGAATCAAATGTTTTGAATTGGCAGAGATCAGTGGAGCTTGAGTTAGACTCATGCAGGCCAAGGTAACAAACATTATTAGGATGGCAATGTAAAAAAACAGTTAACACAAAGCTGAGGGCCCAATTTTATAGAACTGCTAAACAATTGTCTGCTTAGCAGAAATTAACAGGATACCAGTCAACAATTGTACAAGTGACATGGTAGCTTGGTTGGCATCCTTATTGTATGTCAATAATGTTTGTGCTTAAGCAGCTCTATGAATTTGTGCTCTATTTGTTGTTATGGTAGATATTATTTTTCCAATGATCTCTTTCTCTGTAATGAAGTGTTGATCTGACGATGAAATGGAGTGTATGTTTTAGTTTCGATTTTGGCTATAATTTAATGTATTGTTCATGTACCTTCATAGTTTGTATCTGATATTTTCTGCCGGAAATCAAAACTCATTCTTAAATACAGTAATGAACTGCTCAGACAAAATCTGTTGTGGTTTAGTTTATAAACAACATAACTTGTTCTAACTAAAGTGACAATTTGCAGTAAGTTTGGTATTCAAACCCAGAACCTTGTGATTGCAATCCCTGCTGTCCAACTACTTGATCTACTCTTGAAGTTGAACCCACCACTGGACAAATACCATATTTACGTAACTTCAAGTACAAGTAATTAATGATGTGTAATTTCTTTATGACTAAAGTGAGGTCGAGCTCTTAAAATCCACAATCTTGTTCAGTGTGGTTACTGGTAATGAAACCTTAAATGTGGACGCAATGCTCTGTGATGAGAGTTTTATTGCCAATGTCTTTATTTTTGTTTTATTTGTTTATGTGTGTAGATTATTGCGAGGTACTGTAATACCAGTTTTCAATTATGATAATAGTAGACTTGCATCATAGCGCTGATATCCACCAATTTTGACACTCTTGGTGCATGAATATAATTACCCCAGTCGTTAGGTCACCACCTTCAACTATTGCGCTACAATAACTCTATTTCCCTGTTATACTCACAGGGAGCTACGATTCACATCTCCCTGGGGACTATTAGCGGCAACCCAAAGACTTTGCGACTAAAACTTGAGTCGAATGTACAGTACTAGACTGTTCAGCTATGACTCGTCACAGAATACTTCGTTAGCGAGCCAGTAAACCATTCTTGCCAATCATACCAATTGAAGATGCTGTTGAATTAAACAATTTCCCAGCCAAGATGGATCAGGGCAGCCCTATAATTTCACATACTGTATGTCACAGCCTATAATAGTGTCTTGGCTTTGATGTTAGGCATTTTGGCCCTTCAAAATAATATTCCATAACACTTTAAAGGGAGCTGACTGGGTAAATATATAATGTATACATTTTTTTAGATGATTTCGGGCTGAGCAACAAAAATTAAGTAGAGCGGGATTTGAACTAACTACCTCTCGTTTGAAGTGCCTATCATTTAAGAGTAAATTAATTGAAATCCTCTAAATTTCAATAAACATACCATACAACCAACCTATAAACATTCAATGAAGTGTAGTTCATATTCATATTTTGGTGAAAACAAGGAAAAATGGTTTTAAAGGTTTTGTCAGAGATACTTGCAAGGCTTATTATCTCAGATGCAGCAATTGAAATAAGCAACAATGACTTGAAGAGTCTGTATTAAATGCTATTTATATGGAAGTTTGTCCCTCTAGAGGACTGGATGCACTTAGTAATCAGCCAGCTTTCATATACTGAAACTAATCACTTTATTTGGTCACTAAATACCCACCCTGTACTTATGTCTCGAAGATTTATATTTTGAAGTGCTCTTTGTGAACTTAAGTATGGCATTGCCCCTTCCCATAAATCTATTTGTAGCCTGAGCACTGTCTGACTGTGTAGGGAGTTTGAAGGTCAGTTATGACATCAGTATTTTTATCCCCAGTGTGAAAAGGTTGTCAATTATTCCTATAAAGACGAAACGTAGATTGTTGTTGAGTAATCATTGGGAAATGTATAGCATCGTGGTGGGGATGCTTTTAAAGAATGTTTAAATATTATCTGCTGTTGTTAGAACTGTCTTTGAATCATTTTATTTTGTAAGCATTTTTTACATTACACAGACATACCAAAACATGTCATGGTTAATTATACCGTTTCGTTTCTAAAATACTCATTGAAATTCACAGAATTTCAATGAAAGTACATTTAAAAGAGGAGATGACGCACCATGCATTCTTTTTTTAAATATATATAAAAACATTTTAATGGCGCTGTTTCTACAGGTGTCTGAAAGTGTCCATTATTTCATGACTGTTCTGCAGAGCTATTTTGTATTTTTATATGAGACACAATGAATCACAACAACTGGTAAAGATTTACAAGGTGCTGTGGTACACTCTGCAGCCAAATACTAGGGGCATTAAAGTGAAACACCCAATACTCAGGACCTAGGCTTTATAAGCCTCATTAGAAACATGATGCAACTTTTAACTCTTTCAGTGCTCCCTTTTATTGAATGCTTTGAACCTAAAATTTCCAGTTTTTTGTTTATAGCTTTTTCAAAATTCTGTATTAGGACACAAAAAAGTCTTTCTCACCAAAATGTATCTTGCTGATTTTGGTTGCCTTGGTACATCCCAAAGTCAATTGTACCTCTTGAGTGATACTGCCCTTTTGTGATAGCATTGTATATTATGGGTCGTATAGTGTACACATATGATTGATGACACTTTTTAAGTACATACAAAATATTGTACATGTACGATCGATAATGGCGCTTGTGGAATACTTAAAATAGATCATACATACAACCTTATTACTGAAAGAGTAAAGTGCCACAGAAAGGACAGTCAAACCCACACTCTGGCAACACCACCAGGGCCCAATTTCATAGAGCTGCTGAAGCACAAAAAGGAACTAAGCACAAAACAGTAATTTGCTTTACCAGAGTAAGGTTACTGAAACCAAATGCCATGTCAGATGTACCATTTGTGATTTTTTGAGAGGCAAGGCATGTCCAAAATTATGTTGTCTACATTTTGTCTCTTTTTTCACTTCTTGTCTTTTAATATGATTTTAAGCAATACTGAAATTCTGCTTAATCAAAATTATGCTTAATTTCTTAATTACAATAATTTGTAAGTGATGGGCATTTATCAAAGTAATTGCACTACGAGTTTTCACGAAGAGGCGAGCATCCCCAATCGTGCAAAAATACATTGTAAAAAATGTCCGGGGAAGTAAATGTCATGTTGATCAATTTCTTCATTACATTAATCATTGGTAAGTGGGCATTCATTTAGGCAAATGCATTTTGCGTTTTAATGAAGAGATGGGCATACCCAAACATGTACAAAGTGGACAGGCAAGTAGGTCAAGTCTAATTTACGTTTTCGCAAAGAGATAGGCTTGTCAGCATGCGTGTGATCAGGTGACAGGCCTATCCTTCACTATGTAAATTTAAAAACATACACTATAATTATAAGTGTGCTGAAGTACATGAAGGTCATCATGATTTTGCGTTTTCACTAATAAGAGACAAGCATTTTTTTAATTAATAGTTGTGTTAATTAATCAATGTTTTGGTATTTTTTTATTGTATTATTGATAAGGTTTAACTCTTTAGAACAACACATCAGAGCTTTTAAAACTGCAGAAGAAACTTTTGACACTGCAGTGCTTTCAGTTTCCAATTTAAAGGGTCTGTATACGTTTGGAATGGCAATAAAAGATTACTAGGTTAGACGTACAGCAGCTTTGGATAGTATAATGCATTTTGAGAAACTTTTCACTTCGAAGTACTGTGATTATGGAAAAATACATCACTTTTTATCCCCCAAAAATTTGAATCTGAGAAGCCTTACGGTTGTAACGCTTGTCAGATTGTGTATTTCTATAGGGAATGATCTTCCTGCGTGGAAATATTCGCTCCGGTTTTTCGGTGATATCTCAAAAACGCGACCGCCTTTTGAAGTGAAATTTCTTCAACATTCCTGTCCCTTCGTGCAAACAGTTATGAAGTATATGTCTTGAAAGCCAGAGGATTTGAAGGAATTGACTTTTCCCATATAATTTACATACTAAGATAATAAGTGTCTTAAAAACTAGAGACTTGAATGGAATGTATTCTTTCCCCCAAAAAGTATTGTTGTAATAACCCTTTGATGTTGTTTGTCTCCAAGACTAGAAAACTGGACTGACTTTACTCTTCAACAAATGTGGGGGAAAACATGAATAAAATACAATAATAATAATCCAGCACCATCACTTTATAATTGTTTCTTAGAAACTGGGTGAGGGAAAAGAGTGCACTCTTCCAAAGAAAGCAATAGTTGCACAATCCCTTTAATCAAGAGAAGTTGATTGCAGACTTCCGAAAAAATACCCCTTTTTCTATAGTGTTGTTTCATGGTATCTTTCTATATGCAGCATTGAACAAGCGCGATTGATTGCGAGACTTTTATAATGAATACATTCTAAATAAAGCTTGAACTGCAGACGTCAATGCCTGAAATTAAGAGACAGTTTTCAATTGTCTGGCTTTTAAAGAATAAAGGTGTGACTTACTTTAATCCGCCGTCGCAAGAATCAAGTACATCACTGAATTTTTCATTTTTTATTTTTCTTGAATGGATTATGTGCCATTGACAGAATACACTTGTAGTATCTTTAAGGATACTGCTCACAACAGTTCCTTAAAAAATATATCACCCGGGGTTACCAAAAGGTGGATATGTCATAATTTTATCACACTGCCGAATCCTTGGATCCAAGTTTCAGATTATTATTATTATTTTTATATATATATTTGTTTATCTATCTTTTTTAATTTCTACGGATAAAGTACTGTAATTAGGTATCAATATTCATTAAAAAGATGAACAAAACTTTCAGTAGTCTTATAAGTTTTGTCACACTTTAATTTGTAGATCAAGTAATAAACTGCAGGGGAAACTGACTGGATACATTTTATTGAATTTTGGGTTGAACAAAGAAAATTGAAAGAGCAGGATTTGAACCTTCAACCTCTGTACCAACGTGCTGGTGCTCTATCAACTCTGCTATCTAGACCTAGTTTGGATGGTCTCCCTATTAATTTTGTCAATATCTTTGTTTGGGGGTGCCAGTCAGAACCCATTCAACCTGCAACTGCCCTATAGCCAGGGATCACACCCAAGTTTACGATACAACCTGGGAGGCGGCAGGAGAGGGATCACCTTGCAACTGGCACCACTGAAAAAGATATTGACAAAATAGGTTTACCATCAACATTACAGCCGTGTTCGCATTGGATTAATGTTTCACCGAAACCATGGTTCAGGTTAACATTCCAAAAGGTGAAACTTAC
Source organism: Evasterias troschelii (assembly GCA_032357145.1). Classification (NCBI taxonomy): domain Eukaryota; kingdom Metazoa; phylum Echinodermata; class Asteroidea; order Forcipulatida; family Asteriidae; genus Evasterias; species Evasterias troschelii. Next base: position 1,653,189 of record JAUELU010000065.1, on the reverse strand, counting down.
CAGAGTCCGCACTTGGATTAATGACGTGGGTAAACTAACCGACACAAGCGGTAGAAACTAACTGACTAACTTAAGACAAACACAAGAGGGTGGTATCGCAGTGACCTTTGACCGGTGCAACCGAGCTTCTGGGTAAGCACATGTGGGTGTACGTGTCACCTCAAGATGACGTGGCGGCGGGTCGAGGGCTCGGTTAAACTGACCTGGTCAATATAACCGGGCATAGGCGGGTCGGTTAAACTACCCATTCGGGTCGGGAAAGTTACCTGGCAGGGAAACTTTCTGGGCTGTTTGCATTGGACTTAAAATGGTTAAGTTTCCCATTTGCTCGTTAGTTTACCCAAAATAAGTCCAATGCGAACACGCTTTTGGCTAATGGTTTAATTGGTACAGCACTAGCACGCTAGATACAGAGGTCGCAGGTTCAAATCCTGCTTGATCTATAGAGTTTGCTTGTGAACTCATTACACTGTTTATTTTATATGAAAATTTGCGTCTACAAAGCTAAATTTGTGCGAACTGTAGTTAAGAAAACATTGTACAATGCAAATGAGCGCTATATCCAGTTATGATGAGAAGTTTTGCCTTTAGATGCGATTTATTGTTGCAATAAGCCATTATTAATAAATGAAATGAAAGATTGGCTGTGGGACAATCATAACTGTCAAATCTTATCAAGTAATCCCTCAATTCAACTCCACTTTCAAAAAGCTTTTTCCTTTTTTGATCATGCCCCATGGCTAAGATTCCTTGATAAAGGAAATTTATCTCAATTGATTCAAGTGGCTTACTGTTGTTCCAATTCTGTTTTTAACATTGCCTCAGCTTTTGTCGTTTTCATTGTGTTTCTTGACGCCTTTTAATTTTCCGCCACTTGTGTATTGGAACGGACAATATTGTGTGTTGCTGTGTTGGTTACTGTTGTGTTATGTAGTAGTGTAACAGTGAATGGTTTCCCTTGTAAAGTACAGCAAAATGCTACACAAAATGTATCAGTTAGTCACTTGAATGTCATCATTTGCTACTAAATATTCAGCATTCAGTGTGCACACAACTCATTCGGGCTAAATATTTCGCTATGCACAAATGCTGGACGAAATCTTTCCCTGGTGTAAGACACGTACAATGTAGTATGCACAATGTACATGCACGGATAACAGGGCATGAAGCTCATTATAAAAATGTAGAACTTGTAAAAGTATCAGTACTGAGGCTCAACAGAATTTCGCATTAGTTGAGATCATTGTATTGTAGTTGATGTTTTTAACTGGCTGTAAGTTCAATAGTATGTACAGCCTGATAGCCAGGGATGTGTATTGTACATTGCAGTCAATTATTAGTTGACCTAAAATCACTGGACTCAAGACACACCTGCATCAAAGATACATGCTTATGCTTTCAAATACAGACAGACAATTTTAATGGATGGTCATGCGAAAAATTGCATTAAACTTTTAAAGCAAACACCGAAATCAAATATTGTCAACCAGCAGAATTAACAAAGAAAACAAAAAGCCTCCTCGCCCATCTATCTTCGTTAATATGGAATATATTAATAAAACCTTGGAATTTCCTACTACGAGCAATATGTGATTTCCCTGCCACGCTGGCTTGAGTGAAGCGTTGTGAAATGTGGCCAGTAATCTAGATGCATAAGGCCATGTCAAACGAGGCAATTTACTGAGAACCAGCTCCAGGCAATCTCCAAGAAGAAGATTCAATCACATTCTTGTTTTCTCATCATTTTCTTGGGGATAGTAATTTACAGCTATAAGAATGCATTATGTTCTGCCAAAGTTTGCGTACAGTGCAAGTGGTTACCTCAAAGTTGCCTGAAAAGAGTGCCCTGCGTGACACGGCCGTATAAGGGGGAAGCTGGTCTATATCTGCGGGTATTAATAAAAAAACCTTGAATGCACATGTACTGCGGATCAATACAGGAGTGCTGAGGACAGGTTAACCTCAACAGTGCATGCATATCACAACCAGGTCCTTTCCACCCGAAGGAAAAAGAACTTTAAGCTGATCAGCTGATTTCCTCATTATTTTTAAATAAAATGTTGCCATAGAGTTCTGAAAAAAAAAACACTATAAAGTTTTGCATGCTTTGCCATTTCTCTCTTTTTGTCTGTATTTACTAAGTTGCATGTCTGTCAAAGGCATTTTTTAATAATTTAAATGGAGGGTACACTAAAACCTGAGGATGATAATTATTAGTATTTTAATTCTTTCCTTTTAAGAGACACAATGTTAAAGGTTGGGTCATACTTTGGTCATGACCCAGATAAGAAACTGTGTAATATGTATCCGAAAGCCTACTTGTTATAAATACGTTGCATATTAGTGGTAGTAAGTATTCTGCAAAACTGTTTTGTCTGATGTTGCCCCCTCTGATTAAAATCCAGTCAATTTTGAAAATAAATGTCTGTGGTGTACCTCAAATGCTGCACCCAGGACAGCCAGAGATATGGTTGGTACCCTCCGTCAGCTGGCTTAAATGTAGGAGGATTTGACTTTCTTGATAGAAATACTGCTGACACTTTTGTGGTAGTCACTGTACTCATTTTTTTTCTCTTTATATTTTTGCCTATAGAACAGCCTAGCGTTGATAAAATACCAAAATTATAGGCCTTTAAGAGACATGTTGTTAATGGATGGTACATCAATAGTTTTTGGAACCCTTCATTCTTCCCAATCCTGTAATTTTCAAGATCTATCAATACAAGAAGGTCATGGGTTGTCTGAAGAGGATATCCGTTTCATTGCTCTAGTTTAAAAGAAACCCATTAAAAATGGTGAGTAATTGTTGTTTGGAGGACACTGTTCAGTTTAATGATCAATTATTTTACTCATTACGCCCAGTAAAAATGACAGGTAGTTGTATTTCTCTGGAGCATTGGTACCTGGACTTAAGCTTCCAGAGAAAAGAATTAACAAAATTAATTCTCTTATAATTGCCAATTTGTTGCTGGTGTTGTTGTGTTGTTGTTTTGTCGTTTTGTTTTTTTCGTCTTCGTTTTTCCCATCAGATTTCACTCATACTGCTACAGCAGTATCTTTATTTTTTCCTTTCATTATTTGTTCCAGTTCCCCACTTAAGGAACATTTAATGCAATGTCACGTTCCTATTTACTACACTTCAAACTGGAGCTGAAAGGCACCTAAATCACACTAGCCTTGACAATAGTGAACACTGAAGGTGTCTTTATGCATTAACAGTCTTTAGCCTTTAGAGACCATAGGGGTTGAAAGCAGCTTGCAATAAAATCTCCATTGGGGACCGGAATTATCAGCAGTACTTGCCTAAGTCCTATTACTAGGCTAAAATAGGTCACAAGCAGCTGGCTTGCCCTGATTTGATTGTACACAAATGTTAACACATTTCGTTGGTTAGTGAAAATGGTGATGCTTTGTTATAGTTATTGCCTTAACCCATCTCCTTAACTGCTCTATCTCCCAACCCCTTTCACCCTTGCCTGGTTTCCCCATAATGATGACAAGTAAAGTTAACCGATCTTAAGATTGGGTTTGGAGCAATCGGTGTTGGATGAATGGAGGAGGGTGATGTTGGGTCTAGATAGAGTGGAGGTGTATATAAAGTGGCCAGTACTGTGACTGAAGGAGGGGTTGATTGGTACAGTATTTTGGTTGAAATACTGTTGATTGTTGGTAGAATTGTTTGTTATGGACAGATGGAGTGGGTTGTCGTTTGGAGGACTTGTGGATAGATGACGTTCTGTGTGTAGCCCTAATTTGCTGCGGGGAATGTCATAGAGTTGTTTGTTGGTACATACTTGTTTTCAACCATACACTAGAATAATAGAACCCTCAGCCTTTAACATTCCAGCCCATTCTTTTCCTTAAAGTTTGGAGAGGTGTGCTTGCAAGTATCAACTCTAGAATCATTCAAGTGTTTCTTATATGATAGTGAAACTTCTGAAAGAATATATTGAAACTCAACCACACACCCAGAAAATGTACCCTCCAAAAAATAACAATAACAATTTAGCACCACATTTACTTGAAATCATTACAGAACACTGTCAATTGGAGTTAGGCTTTCCATTTAGAAAATATTTTTCCTAGCCACATTTTAAAATGGGAAGGTATACGTTTGGGAATCACTCTTGAAATTAATGGCAATTAAATCTTACTTGGTTAGAAGTATACAGCAGCTTTTGATAGTCAAAAGAATTTTGAAAATCATTTCACTTCGGAGTAATGTGGTTATGGAAAAAGATATCAGTTTTTATCCCTGAAATTTGAATCTGAGAAACTTGCTGTCAGATACATTTCTCAGATTGTGTATTCCAATTGTGGATCATTTATTCTTCCTGCATGAAAATGACTGCTCTGGATTTTCGGATACATCTCAAATTTACCACCTTTTGAAATGAAACTTTCCCAGGTTATTTTTATTATAATATCTATATTTATATATGGTTAAAATAAACAAGCAGTTCCCTTTAAACAAAACATTGTTTGTAGTTTTGATCATCCTGCTGAAACATAATGAAATGCCACAGGATATTAATTCCTGGCAAGGGACGAGATGGCGAGACAAAACTCCTGCCTGACAGTGGTAATTACTATTGCAGGACAGTTTGTATAAAGCAGCATTGTGCATGATGTGTACATTTACACATACATGTACACATAGATGTAGGTATGTATTCATCATTGATGCAACAATCAACTCTGTTGTGTAGACTCAGTTTTGTCTACATTTTAAAAAGTGTTTTAAGTGCACATTATTCAGAAAATATGCAGATTTTGGGGCTGTTATTTGCCTAGGTTTGGTGGGCTTCTGGCCTTAGGCAAGGCTAGAAGCATGTAAGGGTAAAGAGTGGGATTTGATTATTTACTTTTGGAATAGAAATTATTTGCTGGATGTGGAGAGCTTATGACTAGTTTCAGCAAAACACATTAATAAGTTATCAATTCATACATGTGTTGAAAGGGTTGGTAAATCATTGGTTTTTGTTTACATTCCCCGTAGAAAAAGTGACTGGGATGAAACCGGGAACCCACAGGGATCCCGGAGAGAGGTCTATTGCAGTATATTAGTATCACAGTGGGATGCAAAG
>JAUELU010000065.1:1557215-1570005 GCA_032357145.1 Evasterias troschelii | reverse complement strand
CAAATTTTTAAAAAAATCGGCCGTGTACTTTGGAAAATATACAGGGGGGCTTTTTGCCCCCCCCCCCCCCCCCGGTCCCCGTAAGTCCAAAAAGCCCGGTCCTGATAGGGTTAAATGTGGATTAAATTAAAACAACGTCATCAGTTGTTTTTGAACATGAGTAAATAATTAATGTTTATCCTTACACTATATTTAGGCCCATGGTCTATCCTGCCACTCAGTCAAAGAAAAGACGTGGTTCTAATCATTTGTCAGTTTTGGAACATTATCTCACAATAAAGTACACAACGTCAGCGCGTCCCTTCGTCATATTACCCAACCCAATGGATTATATTCATAACAATCAGAGCTTAATTGTTATCAGACACGAGGTCACGCTCTCATCTTGCTTTGTGTGGTCACTTCCCTCTAGGCTGTTTCGCAAGACTTCATTTTGAAAATTCCACTAGAGTCGGATTTTGTCGATGTCGTTGTCGTTTGTAAAGAGAGAAAGTGCACCCTGCTGAGAGAGGCATAACATTGGACCTTACATAAACCATTATCTCAGCGCCATGTTGGTGTCAGGGGATTCCTTTTAATATTGAAGTTTCAGAAAGGCGTTGATACTTATTTAAAATTTAGTTCATAGTTGGCATTGGATATTAAATTCCGACATTAGCAAATCTATTTAAGAAAATAAAATACAACAGGTCATGTACATTTTTGTCTAAGTACTTTTCTTTAATTCATAAAAATATAGGATTCTAAATATAAATATAATTTTTCTAAAAAAATTAAGATATTGGTTCGTGTCTCACAAAGTTAAGATGCTATGCAAAGAATTTGATGTTTTGTGTTTTAGATTATGCAATGTATAAAGTCTTCCAAAAGATATCTCTTTCGACAGGTTTAAAAAAAAATTCCTCCAAGTCCATCAAATAATTCACCTGATCAGACTAAGGTAAATCATCATGTTTCACTATGAAGTAATGTATTGCGTCGTGTGCATCCCGTGTGAAATAATCCTCGAGACTTTAGTACAATCATTTACATTTTTCGCTTCTACAATCAAAAGATCAAAATAATGTGAGAGTAAAAACCCAATATTTTTTTGAGTTGAAATTTCACTTGTATTACAGAAGAAACAAAAAGTTCTGCACACGTTTATGTCAAGTGAAGTCTGGCTTTCCAATATCTTTCCACAAGTTAAAAACCACAACTGTTTGTATATCCTAAGAATTATTTTTTTGAAGTAAATTGTTTCTCAATATAAAATTTTGTAACAAATTATTAATACCTTTTCAGTGACAGTTTAATTCCTACAAATTTGTCTTTAAAATATTTCAAAATTATTACTGAAAACCCTCTTAGTCCACAAACCTTCTAACCAACTACCAACTTGAAGGATTCAGAAGGACTTTATAATTTTGTGTGGAGTTACACAGGAGAAGATGATATTGAAGGATTGAGGCAACCTGTTTGCGAAAACATCTTGTCCGTAATGGATGAAAACAATTATCAATTATCTTGACATTTTTTTGTTGAGTTGACGGAGTCACTTCTTATTTTCAGGAAAATGTTTATAAGAAACAAATTCACACAGATACATTTTAGAGAACATAAACAGCCGATGAGTGTAATGAAGTATGAGTCAACTGAAATGTTAACGATTTTTACTGCAACATTGAGAATTGATCGCATGTATCATACCAAAACGATGTACATTGATCCTTTAGAGTCTGTAAAATGAAATTAGTTTTGACATTCTAAATCTAAAATTGCTCCACAGATTATAAAACATAACATGTACATCGTTGAATTTTACTTCATCTAAATAGTTCGTAGTAGGTTACTCGAGTAACGTTTTGGTGGTACTCGTACTCAACCGGAAAGTAACCTGACGTCAAGTACTTGACTCGACTGCAAAATACTCGGACTCAATTTCTACTGTTCGTGGTCTAAATTAGGGTCGCGTTAATGGAAATATGCCATTAGAAATAGAGGAATAAAGCTGAGTGAAAATACATTTAAACTCGTCTTTGGTGTATTGACAGTTATCATATAAACAGTACACATTATCACCTAGAAATTAGTCCCCAAAATACTCACAATCCAGTACTACTCGGTCATTTAAGTACTCGGCAGTGGTTCGTGATTGATACTAAAACGAACTTGACTTTATTACACAACATACATCGTGCATGGATTGTATTAAAATCATGGTAAGAAAATAAATGTCTCGTCTAGAAATACTCTCTGTCTGATGGCATGTGGTTGAAGGTTCCAGCCACGCTCCTTTGTTGTCTCATGGGGGACTGGGCTGTCGACCGAACGCTCGGTGCGTATGTAGGCGTGGGAACTCTCCTTGAATCATGGTGGCCAAGAGTTCCAGCTAACGAAATCCGGTCGAAAATGTTATCGTCGAAAGCTACGGACTCGGCGTCTGGAGACGTTCTCTTCAACCACTCTCGAATTCGTTTCTGGATGTCTTCGCCGCTGAGTTTTTGATCGAGGGGCGGTGCGGCTGCACCGGATCCACCCGAGGAAACGCTGCGATTCTTGGTGTTATAAGAGGCGGCAGCTCGGCGAACAGTAGAGGCCGTATCACTAGACTCCACATCAAGCCCGGAAAATTCTTCTTGTAACATTTCAATGAAGACGAAGTCCGATTGCGCAGAAGTCTGTGAGTTGCTGGTGCTGTTGTGTCCAGAGGATGAACTCATTCTTGACGAGGAGGAGATGGAGCGATTTCCCTTTCGCCCACCACCGTTCCGAGATCCTTGAGGTGTTTTCGCAGGTGAGACACCTGCGTTGACATTCTTAATGTACCGATTCCTCTCTTGTTGCTGCACAATTTCCTGCTGTTGGTGGTGAAGAGGAGGGGGTGGTTTCTTAGGTGGTGGTGGTGGTGGTGGTGGTGGTTTACCCCGTGGGTCATCGCGATACTCTTGGGATCCTATTCTACTCTCGATGAAAGACTGGGGGTGAGGAGTAGTGGTATCAGAGTTACGTGGCCATCGGGGTACCACTGGGGGTCCAGAGCCAACCGAAACTTTTTTGGCGGGGTTGCCCTCAGTCCGAGGCGGTAAAGCCCCAGCTGAAACACTAACCTTCAAAGCGGGATGATGGCGATTGACAAGCGATTCGTGTGAGTTGTGAATTTGTTGCACGGGTTGCCGCACTCTTGCCCCACTCCCGGCTGGTTGTTCCTGTGAGCTGTATCTCGAGGGGACAGTAGCGAACTTTTTCCCGCCACCAGCTGGAAGACTCGCTGGTGTCATTGGGTCGTTCCTGCGTCCAGAGTCGATGAAACTGTGCGGTCTAGTCTTAGTCAAACCCACAGCTGTGACGGTTCCGTTGTCCTTAGACCCCTCTAGAGTCACACTATAAATGTCTGGACCTATGGAGTCTGTAGGTGAATTTGGGGCAGCATCTGTATACCCTTGATCCCCATCGGTGTATCCAGCCGCGTGCTGCTGACGGGCAGCAATGGCAGCGGGATCCAGCGCCGCCTCCTGGAGTCGGCGTATCTTCCTCTCCTGTCGGACTCGTCTCCTCCTCTGCAAGTCCTCAAACACATGCAGGAAAGTCCTCAGCAGCCAGTAGGTGATTTGTGCCGCCACCTTACGATCGCACAGGAAAGCGTGACACTCCAACAGACTGTTCTCCGGGTTCGAATCTGTCCGGGTGATAATGGCGAATACATGAGGGTTCTGCTCGTCGGCTACACCGTAGCAGACATGGTAGATCGGAATCAGAACATGTTTATCTTTGCCGAAGGTACCGTTTACATCCAGGAAGTGAAATCCCCTTTCTGTAATTTGAAGGCTTGTTTTAAGCTTGGGGTTTCGGTCCTTAAGCTTCAACAGCGTCTCCACGGGTTCTTGAATAAATTCTCTTCCATATTCCCCCTGTGCCGGAGTCTTTCCAAGATAACGCACTTTAAACTCAGGGCATTTATCCAAGTTTTCCTGCTCTATAGTCCCAACCAGTTTTTTCGCAATCTTCTTGTCTTCTTTCTTCCGTCTGAGAAGAACTTTGGACGCCATCTTGATCACCAAGCTATTGTGTTTATGTCACTCCAATCACGTACTCTCATGGTGCTTGCTTTGGCCTCGCTTCGGCATGAAAAATAAGTTTTATGAAAATTTCACCTTGCCCTGGCGCACCTGTGCTTCGCTTGAATACAATATTCCATGTAGTGCTGGTAGTGTTACCATGCCCTACGCACGTACATGTACATTAGTTTGCAGAAGGGATCACGGCGTTGTTGTTATGCAGACAACTTTCTATAGAGCCTTTTTTCTTTATAAGAGGAAATTCATGCACCAACGAGCAGGGAAACGTTGAAAGTTTTCTGCGTCAGCTATTTCGAATGGACCCGTTGTGCACACCGTACCGGTACGCCACCGGTACCTTCATGGCTAGCTGGGTGAAAATGTCTGATCCCTGCTGCTGTTTCAGTTTATGAATTAACCAGTAGTGTGTCTGGTGCCAACTGTAAGGTTTAAAACAAAACAATCCTGTACGAAAAATTTCTCCGCCTGCCACCAGTCAATGAACTATGTTAAAGTAAAGCGTTGCATTTTTAACACTGATGTTTTGTACCTTTTCATGCACTATGTTAAGTTACTCAAATAGAACAGTCGTCGACTTGTGATTCAGAACAATGTTATGCCATCTATATCGGACTGGAATGTTTTCAAGTTCCCATAATAATGAATCGCAAAGTCATTATCAAATCCATAAATATCGTAATAGAAAGAAATACAAAAATGGGAAAACTATTTTGAATTTTTATCAATAAACATGAAACTTTGCACAAAGTACTTGATATGAGTAGCACTGGATTCATTGATATTTTCGTAGAGAGGTCAGTTTTTAAAATAAGATATTATAAGCTTCATTCTATTGCTACAAAACACACCAAAGGGCAAATAGGAGGGTGGGAACCCAGGGTCAATTCAGAAACATATTTTTGTGAAACGAAGTCGTCACTATAAGCTTACTTTTACCACTTGTTGCAAAATTTCTGTGAAGAACAAGATGTTGTTATAAAACTCAATGTTCAGCACGGTTAAAAACTGTCTTACACAAGTCAACTGATTGCATTTCCATAACTTTCCTTTAATGAATGATTCATCAATGTATGCTTAGGACGGTATCCTTTTAAAGTTTTGTATACACTTTGCAGACATTTTGGCAAGTGAGCACTGTGTCCCCTTCACCGGCTGAGTTGAACACATAAAAGAAATGTGGTTCGTTTTATTTAAGCATAAAGAATAACATTTTAAGTCTCCAAATTAAATGTTGATTTTGTGAAAGGGAAAGTTTGTTGAAAGGATTTCCATTGCATGGACGAGTTTGGTCTTAAATGTGGCGTGTCGTGGCCGAGCAGATAAGAGCACCGAACTCAAGCTCTGGTGTTTCTGATCAGCAGAGTGGGTTCGAATCCCAGTTGACACTTGTTTCCGCAAGACACTTAACCACATGCTTCGTCCTTCGGATGGGACGTTAAAAGAACCCGCTTATCGTAAAGAGAAGGGGTTCACCCCGGTGTTCCTGGTTGGAATGGCTGCATATTGCACCACAGCACCGTGTAAACCATTACATGGTGTTATGCAAAGGAATAGGTCTCACACTTCAACACGTAACTCCACATACCTTGTAGGAAAAATACTGAGCGCTTTGAGACACTCATCGGGAGTATAAAGAGCTGTCTAAGAACTTCGTATTATTATTATTATTATTAAACATTACGTCTTGATAAAAAGCTCACACAAAATAATGCTTGCTTTAGATGAACTTGAGAGAACGCACTTTGATGCACAAACACTAACAACAAAAAGCACCTCCTGGGTCAGTACGGATTCCAGGCCCCGTAGGATCTGGGCCCAATTTCATATGCAGAAAATATTGATTAACATTGTCTGCTAAGCAGAAATGAGCAGGATACCAGTCACAAAAAGTACACGTTACAAGGTAGTTTGGCTGGTAATCTTATTCTGTTAAGCAACAGACCCATGACCCATTTCTGGGTCAGTACTGACCCGGATAGTGTCTCAAAATAAAAAATAAAATTCTGTCTGAACTTCTGTACGTCCCTGTTTACGACTCTAGTCAAAATGTTTTCATTGTTTGAAGGTTAAATATATAAATATAAATAAATAATAAATAAACAAATGCCCATGTTACATGTGAATGTCTGGTTTGGTTTAGCAAAATTACCTGGATGAGAGTTGAAAGTTTAAACGAACACAGATAAAGCAACTAGAATTCCTAAATTACCTGGATGAGAGTTGAAAGTTTAAACGAACATAGATAAAGCAACTAGAATTCCTAATATCAAGTTGGTACTTTGATTTTCAGAGAATTCAATGGTATGCAGGAAACGATAACAAGGATGCGAGGAATTAAGAACCTTTCTCACAAAACCACACAAACTTCACCGATAAAGCTCGTCGGCCTTGGTTCTGCAACCATCCGTTAAATATAGAGTCAGGGTAAGTTCACAGTTTCGTTTTATGAATCGAATTGTTTGTGGGTTTTACATTTTTTTACATGCAAAATAATTCCACATTTTTTGCAGGAACATGCGTGACGGTGATTCACTCGTGTTGTTAAAATATCAGTCCTTAATGAGGCCTTTTTGTTGTCTCGGCGACTATGTACCGAAGCTTGTTTTTATGTTTTTATTCATTTCAAAAATAATCGCTGGAGGGCGCTATGCGACTTCGATTTTAGGTGGGAAATAACTCGTTTTAGCACTTTCGTGTTTGCTTGTTGATTGTTAGCATAAGTATGACCACAATGAGTTGTCATTGCGTCGAAAGTTAAAAGCTATACTGAGGCCCATTTCCCCAGTCTACAAGCTATCACTTATAACTATTTTGCTGTATTTAAAATAATTTAAATGAAGTTATTGGATGATGTACCGTCATGCTTTATCATATGCCTGTAATTTGACATAAAATCATACTTTGTTTGCATCGAGAGGAAAACAATGACAAATCCATCCTTTCCAAATTATCTGTAAGTTCTTTTGCCACTGTCAACTATCAGACATCTGCCCATCTATATCATAATACAATTATTAAAGCAACAAATAACATGCGTCTACTCGAAAGCCTATCTGCGTACTTGTACTCTTCATCTTTTTATGTCATGTAATATTTTGCGATGCAGAGTGGAATGACTTTCAATACAAATGAATAATTTTAACCGGAAGAAATGACAGTCATTGTGACTCTTCTCGCAAACTGGAGACAAACGTTTTATGGTGTTTTTTCTTTCTGTTGCATGCTGCCAATCAGGCACGGGTTTCGATTTAATGAGTATTTAACATCCGAATAAACCACTTTCAGTTTTTTATTGAAGTTACTTCTCCGTTCATTTAGCCAGGGCTTGTCATTTTTACCTTCGTGTACGTCGGATTAAATGATGAAGTGTCGGATTAAATGATGAAGTATCGTTTTGCAAGATTTGAGTAGGTCTTCGGTTAACATACTGATGGAAAAGAGCACAATTTAATCGAAATATTATTGTTATAAGTTTGGGGGTTTTCTCATTGTTTTAAACATAATGAAAACTCAAAATGGACATTTACAAATGTTTCAGCTATGCTCGCCTTTCCCGTCAGGTAAAAAGAACTAGATTTTAGAGTAAATTAGCAATCTTATTATAGAATATTGGCCTTGCTGCAAATGTTGTTCGTAATATAGTTTTTGGAAACGTTGTTATTGTCTGTTTCGCTAATAGTTTCCGTCTTAGTATGGTTTTGTTTTTAGTTTTGGGGTTTTTTGTTCTCATGAAATATTGCATAATCTCAACATTAAAGGATGTCATGCAGGTAACTGAGCAGAATGCGTTACATTAAGTGGTGCCCTGGTGTTCGTGTCCGTTGCTTGAAGCATTTTCCTTAGATAGCTATTGATTGGGCCTGACGAATGGCTTGCAACTTTGTTTTCATAAGTTGGTATACCATAACTGAGATATGGGTCGTTACTTTTGTTATTTATGACTGTCATTGAATATACTATTAACTTCATAACTTTTTTAAGGGACATTTTATGCTTTCTGTATACTCTGCTCGTGTATTTTTGACCCAGGAACATCTCATATCACGCCTGCATGCGGAAACAAAAATTAATAAGAAGATGAGCAAATTGTCACAAGAAGGTTGTCAATATGTTTGCAATTTTTTGTTTTCAGTCTGTTTGCTTTGTTTATTATAATACTATAAAGGTTGAGATTGGGATGAGAGGCAGACTCTCTGTTCTTTTATCAGAGGTCAACTTACTGTGAACAAGAAGAGTATATTGCTTTAGAAAACTGCAAGTGACGTCAGTGTTTATGGCAGCGTCACAAAGGTTAACCCGGTCCCAACTCGTACTTTTATCAACGAACTTCCATTTATAAGTTTATGATGAACGGATCGGGCCCAACAAGAATGAAACGAAACAACAAATGAAATGCAATACATAAATATATGCAGATAATCCAGCATTCTTGCCAGCAACTCGACCGTGAAGACGGCCATGTTTGTGAAGGCAGCCGCTTTTTATAGTATAATATAATATAATGACCCTGTGTGTATACGCTCCCATCATAGCACTTTGGTAAATCAAACCACGGGGCCAACCACACACAGTGTGTCATGTGTAGATGATCGATACTAGCTACGTGCTATTTGTAGCTGCAATGATGAGGCGCTAAATTTGCTCCGCGCCCATTCGATCCCATTGTTCTGTGTGAATTTTAAGGCCGGCTCATCCTTCCTCTGTCATTATAATAACAAAACATCTCGAGAAGTCTTGCAGTAGATGCGGACTGTCTTGGCAGCGAGACGGATATCGTGGGGCTGAAGATGTGGTTCGCATGCTGTGAGTGTCATCGTTTTTATCTGTCGCAGTGAGACGAAACAGGGCTTACATAGTTCACGTGTTAGTTTCAGGTAAGTCAAAAAGAAATATCTGATTTGCGTAAAGAAATGTTGACATTGTTTACATGTCAACATGTATACTACATTTACATGGCATAAATACCACACCCTTTCCATGTTAATAAGTGGGTTTAGAGCAGTTTATAACAATAACCAGTATTTGAAATAAATTTACAGGTAGGCCAAGGTGGGTTTCATGGTGCTAGATAGATGGTACAAATATAGAATTTCAAGTTGAAAACCACAAGGAAAACTGACTGGGTAAATTGTAACTAACTTGGGGTTGAACAAAGGTAGATAGAATTTCGCAACTAGGTCTATGTACAGATAACCATTATGGTTACACTAAGGGTTATCGGACTTCAGTTCTGACGTGTTTACCTGTACTTATAAGGTTATAAAGCATGTTATAACAATTTGGTTTGTATTCTGGCATGAAAGGAACCCTAAAAGGCTATAAAGTTATTTCGACGTATTTTTTCCCCTTCTATTTTATTTTTTATTATTATTTTGTTTTTAGTCGAGTCCCAACATTTTCGAGGACTGAAAGTTGTTTAAACACATCATGAGTATGTTTTTCCTTTGCGGCGTATTCTATACTTCCATGCATTCCTTTTAATTTATGGACGGCGTTGTTTATAGTGTATGCGAAATATACAAAGGGCTAGGCATTTTTCATGTATTATGAAAACGTAATCAATAAATAATGTTTTATGTTGAGCAATCAATATTTGATGCTCATGTCCTTCGATTTCGTGCTCTGATTGTGGATTTACTGTACCACAGCCTGTGCCGTGCTTTTAAACTGTTTCTCCATAAAGCAAATGCTCAACAAGAAAAATGTCACACGGAATGTTAGGTTTTGTTCATATAGTTATAATTGTTAAATGGAAATGTGATTGATTGTTTGTGCCTGTCTAGGTGTGGCATTGTATAGCGAGCATACTGAATCACTAATTATGTACAACTAAACAGAGACAATCAGAGGGGCTCCAAGGCCAAATGGGTTTTGTAGAATGCGCTCATTTTCGAATAGAAAGAGTCACCATGAAAGTGGAGGGGAGGGGGCGGGTTACAAGTCTCCAGCCTGACGTAATAACATGATGTAAAATGACACTTATTTTGATACACTTTCAGAGCAAAATTTGAAACATGAAGTCATCTGACATAAAACAACAAATGGACCTGTTATACTTTCCAAAGAGGAATTTGTGCGACAGGGACAGGCAATAATTCAAATTCAAAGCCATTTCGATTGAATATCATCTAAATTCAACAGTGAAGTGAATTACCGTGCACTTGAAATGGAGTAATTGAACGGGTTTTGGGGGTTGTTTTTTTTAGAAAAAAAAAATAATAATAATAATAGTCTGCCTAATTGTATTTGAAGGCTATCAAACACAGTGGCATATTACACCATTTTAACGAAGGACCGACATGTAATTTTTATTTCATTATTTTAGAAGGACTATCTTTTGGAAAATGAGCGGATCCTAAAACTGAAGGTGACCTTTGAACCTATCTTTATAGCAAATGCGTTAATATGAGTCGAGACAAATGTATTTTAATCGACCGCCCTATATTATGAAAAATATTGCTCCGTTTATTTTATCGTTGCAGCTGTCAGTGTTATTATTGATGTGGTGCTTTAGAATTTGTTTTATATAAACATATAAATATATATATTTAGTTTTTTCGCTTAGTGTTGAACATTTATCAAGCTAATAACAAACATTCTATTTTACATATTCATGTATGTGTTTTTGTTACTGCCTATAAGGATCAATGATATTTCTGTACAGACACATTTTTTCTCTTTCGGGATTTGTTTTCCTCCAATTTTGGCAAAGGTATAAATACAAAGCTGATTTTGTTCATAAAATCATAATTTTCAATTGATATTCAAGTTGTTTTTAAAGTAATTTTTGATTCCACAAACTACTATTATACCTTTTTAAACCCACGATGAGTATTAGTTTTCTTTCACATACGAACTTAATATGAACTTTCACATTTGTCATACACAATCCGAAGCTCTTTTAATTCTGGAGACTTTGTCTATAAGCATGAGTGCTCGTTCACAAAGTCAGTCACTCCATTATCTAAAGACACGTTCCATAAAATTCAAATTGAAACATTACACACCTGCTTGCATCGCTGCTTATAACGATGGGGTATTTGGGAACCAGCCATCACTCATTCAATTTATGGCTGTCATGCCGGTTACCAGCACTTTGTGTTGTGCTTTTTTTCAATTAGCCTTTTTGACTATGGTGTGCACGTAGACATGTAGAGAGGTCTTCCAGGGTCGAAACGGAAGTCCGTTGACCATTTTGCTATTATTTGGTACTTTGCTTAAAATTGCTTTGAATATTACATTAGACTGATGGTGTTTTTAATATCGTTTACAATTTCAGGTATTGAGAGAGAAAAAGCGAGCGGTATGAAGTTTTATATTTGATGGATAGATCATAAAAACAAAAAAGGAAGACAGATCAACATGGCAGGTCTTCTCGGTCGAAAGAAGAAGAGGAAAGCTCAGCTGGAGCTGAACGGTGAGTTACCGTTCTTTGACGTGCACTACCTGGGACGCACCCTTACCAAGACTAAGATGGGTCGAGAGTGCACCAGGTCTGCAGTCAGCGATCTTGTCAAGAAGGCCCAAGGCCGGGAACTCCAGACGGTCAGCCTGACCATCTCTAGCAGGGGCATATGGGTCACAGAGAAATCTGGCCAGAGGAGTGGTCGGGAGACATTCATTCCAATTTACTCAGTGACATACGGGGCTGCCGATAAGACGTACCAAAACGTCTTCACTATAGTTACTAACTATCGGTCCCAGACGAAGAATGACCAGGGACAGGAGAAAGACAGCAGTAGTAGCGGTGTAGGTTCGAACAATGGTAGCAATGGCGGTACTGTGCCGGTTGATGTCAACACCAAGGGTAACGTCGAAGACTATAAAGCTTTGAAGTCTGCCAAGTCATCGGCCGAGGAGAAATTCGTATGCCATGCCTTCCTTTGCCGTGACCCTGTTCTTGCCCGAGCGATGGTGGTGTACCTGCTGAAAGCTTTCAAGGTGGCATTCGAAGCTTGGAGCCGCTGCTTGAAGAGTGAAAAACTCAGGGAGAGGATCAAAGCAGGACCTGGGGTAGTCCTGGACTCGGACAAAACTGAAACAACTAGCCGCAAAGAGTCTCACAAGATGCCTAGCATCGAACCTAGTAACAAGCCACCTGAAGAAACGACTGCTCTCGTGGACAAAGTTGCCGCTTGGATGGACAGATGGTTCCATATTGGAACCAGCAAGAAGCACAATAGTTCAATGAACTCCTCAGATGATGTGAACCCTGACCTGCTTGAATTCGAAGAGTTCTCGAGGAGAATGCAGGAGTTTTCTGACCCGACTGTGCTGAACTTTGACGTGGACATCGAGGAGGAACTGAAAAATGTGGAGGTGTGTAGTGTATTGAACGATGTAGCAACGCGAGGGCCCGTAGCATCGGAGGGAGGGCCCGTAGCATCGGAGGATGGGCCCGAGCACTCCAACAACTCAACACACTCCAGTGGAACTCGTAGGGCAAAAAGTGTCCCAGACGGACGCTGAGGTTGTTAACGGTATTAAAAAGATTGCAAAACTGGTGTGCCGAATATAGAACGTTTCTGCTAAAAAGATTGCTAGAAATACCCGTTAGTCCCCATTTATTGATATGAAAACCCTGTTTTGAGCTTCAATATTAGTTGGGAATTCCAGACAGTCTTGTGTAATTCAATCTTCACATCAAGTTCAGATTTAATTACCATTTGAGAAATGCAAGTGAAAATCATACGATTTGAATATTGTGGGGGGGGGGGGGTTTTTTTTTTTTT
>JAUELU010000065.1:1537878-1550297 GCA_032357145.1 Evasterias troschelii | reverse complement strand
AAACCATGTAAGTTTAATGTAAATCTGTGAGCTTTTCTGTTTTGTGTTTTACCAGAAGTATAGAGACCCTTTAAACATGTGTAGGTAAAACATTTTTAAAAGAAAATTTAAAACTAAAGGCAATGTATCAGGATTTGTTAAGCTGACACAGTTGTGGCAGACACGACAGCGCTCGTGTATTGTGTGAACAACCAAATACATGAAATAACAAACCTGTGAAAGTTCGGGCCTTATCCATTATGTGAGCCAGGAGAAAATACTAACACAAAACATGACATTTTCAGCATGTAAACACATTGTCCTTAACTTTGGTTGTAACATCCGTAATCACCTGTTGCGTTTCCTTATATAAGTTGACATTTTTTTCGAATAATGACTTCATTTTAGAGGGAAATCTTTTTAGCTGTTAGCTAGTTGTTAGCTGTCAGGCTTAAACTAACCAATGATGTTTTGTATCCATACCAGTTCTCTATAATACCTTTCGCACTTAACTGTTTCGTTACTATGTTTGCGCTTAAAGATCAACAATATTGCTGGAAGAAAAACACAAAAGAAGAAATTAAAAAGATTCGTTGTCCTTAAACTATACAGACAAAGTTTGCATCGGCTAAATGGCACGTTTTCCAAGCTTGCTTAGACAAAATTACATGACACAGTTTGTTATAAACAGTTATGAATATGCCCCCCAAAAATGCTTCACCACACTAACTGAGTATTTATTTTTACTAAAAGGTTGTAAATATCCTCAAAGTAAACAGACCTTCCTTGTGTCAATAGCCATGAAAAACATTGGTTAGGAACAGCCAATACAGCACCAAACAAACATAGTAAGTTGTCTTGCTTTTAGTTTTCTTCTCATATTGGTGAGAACAGAATGACACAGAGAGGCGTATCAATGGCCATGTGATCATTGTCAAGATTATAAGATTTACAAATTAAACCGATTACAATGATTTGCCTGCAATCATAAATACATTGTGTTCAATAAGTACCCATCTTTTGTTTCGTATGCAGTTTGGCTCAAAAGAACACGCGTGGGACCAAACATCACACAACTGAGCACGCGCACCCTTTAAATACAACGAAACATTGCTGACATAATAGCGTCATTTCAACTGAGGGGTAGGTCACAACCTGGCGGGATGGCCTCTTGTTCGTCGAAAAAACCAGACATAATGTTGTGAGGCATAGAACACAGTCAATCACGTGGTATACGGGTGCAATGTTGATTTAACATTATTCTTTGTACGTTGACATAATCTAATCACACATTTGGCGGCGTGCAAGCAGCCCAAGCGATTGTATACTGTCGCCTCACCAAGAAAGAAGGATTTGGATTTGCAAAATGCCCTGCTGAGTCATGGCGATTGTATCAAAAGCCCGTCCAAAAGATTGGACCTGATAATTTTAGTTGCGCTCCACTGTGGGAAAAATGCGTAAATATTCAGATGTTTGCCAC
Organism: Evasterias troschelii; assembly: GCA_032357145.1. Lineage (NCBI taxonomy): Eukaryota > Metazoa > Echinodermata > Asteroidea > Forcipulatida > Asteriidae > Evasterias > Evasterias troschelii. The sequence goes on along the minus strand of JAUELU010000065.1, from coordinate 1,548,838 downwards.
TTGCAAACATCTGAGTATTTGCAAACCTCAATTACGTACATATTGTCCAAACCAACAGCGGACAAACCGCCAATTACAGGAAATTAAAATCATGATTCTTAACTTTAAGACTGTGCTAAACAATTGCACTATTATTATTGGTAATCAAGTTTTGGGAAAGGGGAAATGCGAAAACATGTTCCCGTGAGCTGACTTTGATTTTTGTCTGATTGTTCTAGAAATAAGACTCAAACAAGTTGTAGTGAGTGTGTGACTGGAGGGGATTGACCAGATCGGAAATGACAACAACGACGGGAAATAACATAATTTAAACAAAATGGGAATCTTTATAGAACAAGTTCATTATTGTGTAGAGAAAGTTGGCAGTTTTACGAGAAAGAGAGTAGTTGTAAACTGGGTGATATTTTTTATTTTTTTATTTACATGTCATTGTCGAAGTCTTAATAATTGATTTATAAGGTTGTAGAATAACTGTAGGCCTATGGGTGCGTACTCACAAGTTCCAGTCAACAGTGAACCTATCTGTCTTCATTTTCATTCAATCAATGTTACACCATGGAAATGAGGATGGGAAAATTAATTAGGTTGACCCATTTTAAGAGTAAGTTCTTCTTGCTACTCCATCCAACAAATACAACTTGATGGGTACAGGGAAAGCATGGAAAAGGCTGATTGTCCAAGTTCCCACCAGCTCTCTTCCAAGAACTCCCATTGTGCGTCAAAGCTCGTGCCGTACCAGGCTAAACATTTATAAATCCCATGTATTGCATTGTCTGTGATGTCTGTCAGAATTTATTTCCTTCCTCCATTTAACACCGGTTACTTATGCGGAACACAACGAGCAGTTTTATCGTGACTATAATTTGTATGGAAGGTGTTTATTTGGTTGAAATGTGTACCAATTAGTTCTCATATCAGAATATTATAATTGATCGCCATGATCTCGTTTTGATCTCCATGTGCGTGTATACTACCCGCCTTCGTCTCCATGCGATACTGCTTTCCACCCCCCCCCCCCCCCCCCAGTGTCCAGCCATTGTGACAGCGTCAACGTACATACAAACAAACCTCACCATTTGGTAACTTTGCCAAATCGTTTTGTTCGGCATGTGACGACACAATGGCTCATGTTTATTTAGCGTGTGTATTTTATAACTTACTGCAAGAACACTTTCTCTGCTGGCAGACCATTCCGAGTTTGCTCTGTTGGTTTCCAATGGTGTCCGTCGCCCACGGCCTCGCCAAGCCCTCTCGCAACACAATGATAACCAATGAATAGATAACAACAATACCTCTTCAATCCAGCCCGTGCGCCTGCGCTGTCTGGTCCGGTAAAGCAGCTTGGCGTAAAATTCACAGTAGCAGACTAATACCTGTTATAGCGTGCATGGTACATTCATCCATAATTTAGCCACAGTGTTGTCAATGGTATTGTAATGGTAGGGTGAGTGCAGCCGTAGCCCCAACCCACCAACATGGCGTTTTGGAAGAGGAGAAACCGGGGATCCTTTGCTCCTTCCTCCCATGACAGGGTTGCTGTCAACTACCTTGGGCGGCACCCGGTGGTGGACAACACCGATCTGGAGCATACTGCAGCACCGCTGGATATATTGTACAGAAATTACAAGGACGGGAAAGAACAGGCACAACGTGTTACAGTGGAAGTTATTGTCAATGGATTGGTGATCTCTATGTTGAAGGGGTTCTCGCCCCCATCGGAGTCATCTGCCTCGTTAGGTAACCGTACCATCATGCCTGCATCCAAGATGTACGTCGGAGCAACCGATCCTGCTCGTCCCAAAATCTTCTTTGTCGTGAAGAGAAGAGACGATGACGAGACTGATGTCACCGTTGGCAAGTATGAGTGTCACGCGTTTCTATGCGACACCCCTGCCATTGCGAACTCCCTAACCATGCAGCTGATTGAGACGTTCAACCACTCCGGAGACGACGAAACCAAACTGGCCTACAGGAGGAGTTCCGACATGATGCTACGATCGCAACAGCAGGCCTCCCGGGATAAGGTTCTCTCCAGGTCCCAATCCCTCAATCTACCGAGGTCACGAGGCCGGCAAGAACCCGTATCCACACTGAAAGTTACCATGAATGTAGACCATGGATTCAAAAACAGCAACGAAGGAAACAACAATTCAGAAATTGCAAGAATACTAGCTAAACGGGATGGAGACCAAGCGCCAGGAGCTGTGGACCACTCAATGGAAGGTTATTTCAACAAGATCGACACCGAATCACCCCAAATCACCACAACTACAGAGGATGAAAGTCCTGCACTGATTCCCCCGGACACGAACGAACCAGTCGTAACATTCAATCCGAAACAACCCGACTCACCCCCGAGACTGTTACGGGAGTCACAACGGTTGTCCTCTGTGAAGGAGCAAAGTCCACAGTCAAGCCCGAAGTTGAGTCCCAAGCAGAGCCCAAAGGAAAACACTCGGAATATATCTGAAAACACCAAGGAAAACCAGGAGGTGTCGGTGCAAAAGGAGCAAGAAGACGCACGGAAGCAGAAATCTGTAAGATTTGCTGATGATCCGGAGGTCATCTGAGGTTGATCGGGGTGGTGTGTGTGTTGGGGGAAAGGGGTACGTAGTTTTAGACTAATCATCAGATGAGTGCATACTCTGATTTTAATTCCATGCAATGACCTACAGATAAGCAGCAAATATCACACAGCATTATACATGGTGATCTTACTAGACGATATTACAATTACTATGTCCATGTACCCACTTTTGAAGAGCAATTATCAAAACCACTACAGCTCGTCGTTGCAAGAAACCAAGTGTACTTTTCCTATCTTGCCTTTTTCCGAGAATAAAGTCATTTCAGAAAAAGGCTACATGTGGGTCCAAAAAGAGGTGGGGAAAATGATGGTAAAAAAATGGCTCCGCTTCTCATTTTTCGTGGCAATAAGTTTTGCTGGAATTATTATCAGGCCACGAATATCATTCAGATAACCATATTTCATATAGTAAACATAACGTACGCAAGACGTGAAATTTCTCTTTTTAATACTTCGATTTAGATTTCCCCAAATGTTTTTAATTGGGACACAACAATGTCATTCAGGACGTGAGACTATAAGAGAGTTTGTGTTTCGAATAGCTTTTCTCTATGCACGACCATGATGAACTTGTGTTACTGCACATTTCATTGTCTCAACTTGGTGTATGATAAAATATTGTAATGTTTGTTTTCGAATTGACTTTGTGCATACATGCATGCAAAATGATACTTCGGCATCTCGCAGCAATCCTGTGTTACATGTCTAACAATGGTACCAAAGACTCGAAACGAAAAAGGGTCTGGTTCCGTTCGCTACTTTTGAAATTGCGCACTAAATAATGTCATTGTTCAGGGAGCTAAACCAGGACGGCCACTATAGTATCAGTGTTACGAAAGTATTACCAGTCGGTTAACCTGTACATTATTGTGAAGAGTGACACATTTATAAATTGTTATAAGTTAATAAGCATAAATCGCTGATAATTTAGTTAATACTTAACTGCGCTACAGGGTAAGCTCAATGACTGAAATGTTGGACGTCTGCTGTAGTCACTAATAGAAATACTTAATAACTTTTAAAAAAAATGTAAAGTGTGTGCTGTTTTATAAAAGAAAATTTTATTTTTTAGTAACTTACAATAATAAATGTATCAGTGGTGACTTCGGGATGGTAGGAGAGCAATAGACAAGATTAAAGGGAGTTTATACTTTTGGTAATTGGTGTATCCCAATATATACATGAAACCACCATCCTGTGAAAGTTTAAGCTCAATCGGTCATTGCAACCACCAGAGAAAAAGTGGGGGAAAGCCTTAAGTATTTTCACTGTTTTCAAACATCGAGTTTTCGACTCGTGAGATCAAAACTAATTGTTTTACGCATTTCTTAAAAAGAGAGTTTCCCATCAAGACCATCTTTGTACCATGTAAGTTATGTGTGAATCTGTGAATATTTATATAGAACCAATGTTACAAACACCCTTTAAGGGTGAAAACTTCCCCAGCATTGTAACGATTTATATACTGGGTCATTACGAGGAATTTCAAAATGAGCCATACTTGCATAACAGAATATCTTCATTTTAAAAGGTATTAACAGGACTTCCGGACTGGCTTCTGTTGTAATTTCTCTTCAAAATAAATACAAAATCTTGTACTGCTTGTTAGGGCTTCGTTCATTAAAATCATAACAGACCCTTGACCAAGCAAACAGAAACACTTTAGTTGCCAATAATCAAAAAAAGAAATATGTCGGCTTTATTACAATCTCAACCCCTAAAACCTTCAGAATCCTATTTTGGCTAAGCTGCACAAGACCTAAAACCTTCTAAATCCTCCTATGTAAAAACAGCCCGATAGCCCAAGTCCTGCTAAATCCTACCCTAACAAAAACTCATTGTAGCCCAAACCCTTCTAAATCCTCCTGTGTTGCAGATCCCTAAAAGCCCAAATCCTTCTCAATCCGGCACCTTGGCAATGAGGATATTAAAGGACTTGGGCCCTTTAGGGTTAATAATTTGTAAAGAAAAGTTCATTTTATATTAACTGGGCTCCTCATTTTAGGTTTATTATAGCTTAAAACTGTCCATGATCCTGCGAAGTAGTAGTCTATATATTGATACCACAAATTCCCGCAAAACCAGGTCGTAATCAAAGAGAGTCGAAACTTTCTGATTTTGTCTCCTGCTAAAGAAAATCGTCATGTTGTTGTAGAGTTTTACCAAAAAGGGTTTTGTCAACCACTTTCCCCTCTTGGCTATCTCAACGTTTACCGTTCCAAACTCACCACTGTTTATAATGTAGGGCAATTATTCTATTGTTATCTCATTTTGAAAGTTCTATCATGAATTGCTGATTCAAAAAGTCGTAGTCCTCACAACGAGTCGAAGATGTCTTCATCACAAGATGTGTTTCATGCGTGTACATAATGTGTAACTAATTGCTCGAAAGTCTTATTATTTTTATATGAAAACCGTTAATTGTTCCTTTAACTTGCTATATTTGTTCTGTGGGACGTGTGTCTTAAAATGTTGACTGTTTGTGAACTAACTTTTTGTTTTTAATATTGTGGCCAGTGAATTCATCAGAGACAGCTGTTACTTCTAAACACCAGTTGCTAAACGCTCTGGCCTAAATTATGAGATTAGTTTATGAACAGTGCTGAGTTTTACCAACAGAGTGATTATCAATGGATAACGACAGGAGTTTAATTTAAAGCAAGACATTGATATTTGAAACACTTTTAAACTTCACACTTTTAATGTTAATACTCGAAATAGATAACGGATATGTACAAATAAAGGTACTTGAATATTTTGTTAGAAAACGGCCATGAGCATTAAATGTTGTACTTTTCACAAAAGGTCCATGTATTAGACGATTTGTTTTATTGTTGTTTGTTTCAAATGAACGTCAATTTGTTTTCTTCATCAAAATGAGTTTTTACCAGGGGTGTAAAACTCAAGCAATCAATTAACATTCGCATATACCTTTATAAAGTGCAGTATCATGTTTCAAAAAGTGCAAAGAATGGTCACAAGGCTCTGGCCAGACGTGGACAGTGTTTACCCAACAATTAAATAGTATTGTTTGTTCATCATTCACGGGCAAAAAACGGCTTAATCAGATAATGGTGTGGCATTGAAGTATTAAAGACACAATAGGGTGAATCAATTGATTTCGCCTTCTCTCTATGTTGTTTAGTGACGGGGTTAAGTAGTTTGGATTTGTTAAAGGCACTGAACACGTTTAGTAATTACACAAAATATATATTGGCATAAAAACTTACTTGGTAACCATCAACGGAGAGATGTTGATAGTATAAAACATTGTGAGAAACCGCTCCCTCTGAAGCAACATAGTTTTTGAGAAAGAGGTAATTTCTTACTAAAATATTAAAAGACTTCATGCATGAAGTCTTTTATTAACATCTGAAAGCATACAAAGGAATACGAAAAGGTTGCTTTTTCTTTCATTATTCTCTTGCAAATTCGAGGACCGATTGTGCCCAAATTTTCACAGGTTTGTTATTTAATGCTTAATATGTTGGGAGTGGGATACACCAAGTGAGAATACTGGTCTTTGACAATTACCAAACGTGTTCAGTGCCTTTAAAGTGCATATAGATAACATGAAACTGACTTGTGCGTTTCTTTTAAAAGTGTTCGTACATGCACCATTTGAGATAGGCAAACATTGTAATAATGAAAGAATATAAAACGTTCACCGACATGAAAAGCGGGATTACTTGAACTGCACGACTCAATAGGCCCTTATATTTCGAGGAATTGATGCATACTTTTAATGAGCATAGGCCATATTCGATTCAATATAAAAAACTGTCGCAGTCCGTGGGTTCCCTTGACACGCCTTTGTACCTGGCTTCGACAGCTGCGGCTGGTCATATTCAAATCCCTCAGGATGCAATTTGTGTTTATCTTAAATATTAAATACGCTTGCTGGTGCAATCCGAGCGTTTAAGTGTCTTTTGCGTTTTCTGCGTGATGCCTATGAGAGTTTGAACAACCAGTCGATAAAACGTAGGCATGTCTACTGTATCTTCGATAGTTTTAAAGTGTTTGGCAAAGTGATGTCTTTGGACATTAGTCAGTGAGTTTAATACCTATATACGGAGATGAAAACATTGGGTTTTTTTTACACAGTAAGGCAAAATATATGTACACTCTCTGCAAAATAATTGTTTAAATCACCACTTGATAGATTGCGGTGAGTGGTTACTCCTTGTAAGGTTAAATTTATATAAAAGGAGTTACAGCATTATAGAATGTTAGATGTAACTTTGACAATGTAAATTTTTCATAGTGTTTGAGGCAGTGTATACTTTTGGTAAATATCAAAGACCAGTACCCCCACAATTCCAAACATATGCATAAAATAACAAATCTGTGAAAATGTGTGCTCAGTTGGTCATCGCAGTTGCAATAAAAATAATACAAGAAAAAGCAACCTTGTTTTCTTGAATGTACTTTCAGATGCATGATAAAAGCTTCAAACTTCAAGCCTGTCTCAGATAAAAATGTGGTTGAAAAGTTGCCTATGAAACTGCATTACTTCAAAGGGAGTTGTTTCTGGCAATTGATTATGATATCAACACCTTCCCAGTGCTCTTTAACAAGTAATTTGTTATGGTCTTTAGTTTTGGGAGTTAGTATAACCAGCCTTGATATTTATTTATTTGTTGTTGTCACATGACCGCACTGTTTAAAGTGTAAATTCAACAAGTTTGAGAGTGTACATGTACATGCAACACCGGTAAATGGGCCCAATTTCGTGTAGTCTGCTTGTGTACAAAAATTTACCAAGAACAAAACAAATTTGCTGACATGAAAAGGGTTACCAACTAAGATACAAGTTAAGTGCACGGTTTTTCCCTGCGTATGTATGTGTATTATTTGTTGACCAAAACAATTAAGCATTAGGCCTAAACGTTCTGCTTATGCTGCCTGGTGAAACTTGGCCCGGATGTTAATGTAGACCTGAGGTAACACTGTCAACCTCGTTTGCAAACTTATGTTTCTTGTACGTTTTCAAGAGAGATGCATCTGTGTCTCTTTTTTTCTCCCATTCAACTCATTTTACTCAATAAAAAAGTGAGGCTCGTCCACAGCTATAATGCGTAGGAGTGCGCCCCAGGGGCAGGGGGGGGGGGGGGCAACTGCCCTCAGAAATTCGAGATTACAGTAGTTAATATGCGGTCACAGCAAAACAAAAAACATAGAAAGATAAAACAAAATTATCTTTTACCCGATTTTAGAAATACCCGGTTATAGAAATTGGTACTTACGTTTGTAATGTGTATCTGTGTAAAAATTCGGGCATATAAATTACCCCTCTGCAACCCCCTTCCCCCATCAAAGAGTTCATATACGCCAAAGTCCCCATCCAAGTGTTTGAAACTTTCATGGCCACTTGTATGACAGTTGTACCATAGAGAATCTCTATTGACACTGGATTCAAGTGTCGTTATGCTGTGTGCTCATGTACACAGTGAAATAAATGCACGTCACAGGGGGTCTGGGAGATTTGCTATTACATGTATCCTCCCTTCATGTGTAAATCCATATCTATAAACATAATACACATAGAAATCAATTTGTAATGCCTGCATTGTGTGACGTCTGTACGTCACTCGGGGAACAAAATCAACCAGAGGGGTCATCACCACGCAACTTATGCCCCATTTTGACATTGGTGCTCAGAAACAGAAATGGGAAACATTGTCAAATTGCACAGTCCGCCTTGGGGTGGGGGATAAACAATTCCAAATATGAGTGTTTATTTATTCGAGATTCTTGTGGTTTAATTCATCACTGTTCAAACTGTTAATAATAATCATGGAGACTTTAATATAATGTGCCATGTCTGTCACATAGTGACACTTCTGGCGCAGAACCCTTTATGCTCACATCTGGAAACCGCAAACAAATAAACAGAAGAAGGTGAAACAACTTATTAAAAGAGATGGGTTTTGAGTTTGTTCTTGAATGTGAGGTAGGAAGAACTGTATTGTTACACATCACATAATTATTGGTCATTAGCAAAATATGTAAAAGTGAACAGGGGATGACGGCTGATCGTCTGCTAATTTGCTCAAATAATTTTCCCAAATAATTTGCCAAATAAGTTGCTCAGCAATACTCTCTGCTGGACAGCTTGATTGATGAACTCAGTCTGGTCTATTTCCTATAAATTATACATCATTTTGAACCACTTGTGACCCTTCCTATTTTAATCCCAAATCATTGGAATAGAACAAAGTTTTTGCCGTCGAGAACACACCATGATGATCGGCAGCTTAGTATACGTCATGATCAATGACAATTAGTACTGGTTTATGTGTATGATATCATTAAAATATCAAAATAGGCACTGAATAGTGTTTTGTACAATATACTTGTGAATGTGGTATACACTAGATTGGTGTATACATTATTTCTTGCATACATTAACCATTTGATCTTTTGAGCAGCTTTGTCATGCTGCTTGGTCAATTGGTGATTCTGTTTTTTCTATTTTGCCTTATTTCGATTACGGCAACCAAAATAAGCAACGGTGATTTGTTTGGTCATATGCTATTCTCTCAACCTTAAAGAGTAACACAGATGAAACTCCCTTTTCTGGACGTTTGGTACTGATTTGAATGTAAAAGCAGTAGGCTTTTAGATTGAAAACTTGTTATTACTTTTTAACCAATTCTCTTCTGTGACCTTAACATCTCTTGAGCTTCGGATTATCGACCAACTTGAAATTCGATTGACGTACTATATCCATTTACACAAGGACCATTTTTCTTAAGTGCCTCCCCTGTACGCTTTTCATTTTGCAACTACAATAGGTCTTGACGTCATTTGATCCCAGTGTTGTGTTTGCATGGACCTCTTGTACTGTGGTTCCACTTCATTGCTCAATGAAACCATTCCCAAAAGAAGGTGTTTGGTGAGTGTTTACCCATGCTGGGCGTGCCTTCATCTCCACTCATTGTCTGGATGGCTTTTGGAGTTAGAAACTCAAGACTCTAATGTTAAATGTTTGCACAGTACTCTTTTTGAACAGTTAAGCAATTACAGGTCACAGTTCTTTGGTTAGAGATTTTTAAACAGTTTAAAAAAAGGGTGGACTTAAAAGTGAACCACGTGAGACTGATTATCATCAAGACTGCCGCCAGTTTGTCGTGTTTCCTTTGTGCAATATGAATACTGATTATCGTTGTTCATAAAGGGATCTGACCAATAATTGCCCTCTTAGCCTCGGTGTTGGTTTTATTGAGTTGAATGGATGAAAAAAACCAAGATGGATGGGTTTTTTAATCGCAATAAAATACACCTACAAATGTTTTGCTATTTCGTCATCGTGCACAGATATAAGACATTATACAAAAGTGCATTTTCGTATCTTCATAAACCACGTTTGCGTCGGATAGATTGATATTTTATGTTTAGTTTTCAGATAATGGTAACTTAATTATTTGTTTAATTTGTATAGCCGCATAAAAGAGCATGGGGTAAAGCTCACATGATGATACTTTTGGGTATCCATAAAAATTGCATATTTTTGAATCTTGTTATCTGTGTCGATACTCACATAGGCTGTGACTTGTACACTTAATTATCAAAATGGCATTATGACCCAAATGTTGTCATCTTTCATATTGTTGTAAATGCATTTGTGTGTCATCGTTGACAGCAATATTGTGAATATTATGATGTGCTACTTGTAGATAATTTATGCACAATTTAATGAAACCTGTGACCTTGACCCTTTTGCTGTTGTCTCTTCAGTGCAGCGCAGTGGGGTTGGTTTTTGTTTAACTTATATTGCATTTCGGATACACATGTAAAAGGGAAATTAACACTAAACAGTCTGAATTAGTATTCGGTACACTTTGGTATCGCCTTCCAAACTAGCAAACATACCATAAATACATTGTTTCCGAGAGAGGTGAAGAAAAAACCTTGCATATTTTGTTGTCTCAAAAGATGACATAAAATTGGCTTGTTTGACGGTTTTGAGTATTATATAGCTTATGGACATGACGTCACCTGAGTAGGGCGCCCTCACAGCGAGAGGTCAACTAGGCTGCTCGTTCATTGTCTTGTGCGTACATGAATATTGGATCGTTTTACGTCTAAGATGGCGTCGTGATGACGCCAATGCAAAGGTCCAATATTTTGAGCGTTTTTTTTCTCTCTCTCAGTGAAGTTCACTTTCGATTAAATCTCCAAAGGATATCTAGAATGATTCTTGAGAATCAAAAAACAATTGACTTCATTCCACACTATGTAGATGGAAAAGGTTGATAGTTTTCGTTTTTGTCCACAGACAATCCGTTCAAATCTACTAATAATCCGAAGAATGATTCATGATAATATTGTATACACAAAAACTATATGGTTCGCTTGAATACAGTTTTA
>JAUELU010000065.1:1313065-1328661 GCA_032357145.1 Evasterias troschelii | reverse complement strand
TACAGGCTGGGGCCCAGGCTTATTTGCATTTTTATGAATGGAGGAACTTTCCATTTTATTTAAAGGGTGGTTCAGACGGTATTAAATGGAACATAATACAGGGTGAGTCTGACGACTAGGCTGAAATATAATTTAATGAATTAAGCGTATTACAAAGCATATGCGCGTTGGTTGTCTTTTCAGCATACTGATCTATGCATATGGTCAAAAAGCAAAAATAGCCCCAGCATCGAAGGCAGCTATAGTAAGTAACCAACTTAAGTCAGCTTTTCAAGTTTCAATTAAGAACAGAACAAATGAGTGATCATTTAATTTTTTGATGAACAGTATAGGAGGCTGAATGTGATAGTGATGAGATCCCGAGTGGAAATTGTAGAGCTGGCCAGCGGGGAGGCCTTCTCTACTACATACCAGATGACTACTACTAGACTAGCCCATGGAGCTAGACTAGCCCATGGTTAAACAGTCATGTTCTGAGTTTGTGGATTTCGTGATTGTCGACTATAGTATTATTGTTATTATTACTATTATTATTATAATTTATTGTATGATATTGTAGGCCTATTGCCGCTAAGAGCACCCCTTTTTAAAGATTACCGATGACCCCAAAAATCCATATTATTGTGTCAGTTTCTCAGTGAGGGTAAACAAAATTGATGGTCTCTCGGACTTTTTAACTGTTGGAATAGGGCTATTATTTGATGTTTTCCGACCTTTTTACACACAGACAAAATAAATTCGTGTAATTATGCAAGCAATAAGTTATTTTAAGGGTGGTAAATTTATTTGATATAAACATAGAGGAAGGGATGTCAAAGACAACTCGTTAGCGGAAATTACTGTTTCGCTAAAGAAACATTACGATCATTTTAGTAAGGCCGCAAAGTGGAGGCATGTATTACAGAATAATATGCCATCATCACGTGCACGTTCGTCCGTGCACAGTGAGCTCAAATGTCAAAACGCAACATTAAAAACGGACCTTACCACTTTACAAACAAGGTAGGCTTAACTGTGTATATCCAATTTTGCAAACAATTGTGCTGCAAAACGTGAGAATAAGTGAGTAAGAAAGTATTTTGTAAATGTATAATTATTTTACAGATTTGTGATTTACTTGTAAACACAAAGGCTTTTTAATATAGCCAATTAAAATTTGCCAATTAAAATTTGCCAATTATGGTGACCCCTTCATTAAAATGTTACGAGCCTGTGTGTGGTAGTTTTCCATCGCAAGTTAGCTCAACAATTCACCCCGGCTTCCTCGATTTAGCTTCATTTTTGTACGATCGGCAAACGCATAACCAAAACATTATGAGCTATATAATAGACTGTGAAGAGAGTCCTCGTTTGTATTCTTGACCATTTGCATTTTTCCAAATAATAATTGCGTGTTCGTTTCTTCATTTTCTGTAATAATAGGACATACAGGGGTCGGCTTCAAACGCACGGAAACGCCGGCATACAGCCTCCAACACACCAAATGGTACGCTATTAAATCATTAAAATTATTATGCTTAGGCCCATGTTTCAAGGGGAAAATAAATGACTCAATGAGTGACACAATTTCTCTAAATAATTATTGGTGAAGTACGTGTAAGTGATAGTTACTTTTAGACCTCCATTATCAATTATTGGAAATATGTTTATCATACAATACAGACACCCATCGTGGTCGCCTAACATCAAATGCACAGAAATGTGGTTTGAGGATAAGGACAGAAGTTAACGGCGATGGAAATTGCTATTTTAGAGCATTGGCTGATCAGCTGGGAAGGCTTGGGAAGCTTCAATCTGTATCGCCAACAAGTCATAAAGAACTTCGAGCTGAGATATGTGATTACCTGCAACAAAATGTGAGTTAAGTTGACCAATTTTAACATGCTTAGTTTCTGACTTTCTGTTTGTATTAATGTGTCTTTGGTCGTTTTGTTTTTCATTACTTGGATAAAGGAATCTATCGCCGCCCCCAAAAATCGTGTTAAAACGAATTTGACCAAACCTTTATTTTGTATTATACAGACTTTCGATAACATGGCACATATGGTAACTGAAGAGTACATACAGAAAATGAGACGAGATAAGACATGGGCTGGTGAACCAGAAATCATCGCAACTGGCAAGAAGTTTGGTGTTAACATAAAAATTGTTACTAGTGCCGAAGACAGTACATTGGCAGGGTTCTACATGCACGACGACGAGGAGGAGGGCGCTCAGGAGACCCTATATTTGGGACACATTCATGAAACTCACTATGCCAGTCTAGGTAGGTACACAACAACTACATGACATTTAACAGTGTCTGAGGAGATCAATCGCAATAAAAAACATATTGCCATAAACTTGAATAAGTATTTTATCAAATGATAAAGTTGTTTAGTATACTAGTTTGTTTAGAAGTGGGCATACTAGTCGATTCTTGAGGCTCAAGGTTATTCAATTCTTTGGAAAGATGATGTTTATCCTCAGTAAGGACTTTCAATCTCTGTGCTAAGCTTCTAATTGAATATGATCTGGTCATGATCTTGTACTTTTAATATACTACTATAATACACATTACTGATAAGTATGGAAGTTTTATACAAAATCCTATGTGTCCGGAAGTTGCCAGAATATGGTAAATGTGTATTTGTATACCTGCTAAGTGATTTTTAAAGTTGCTTAAAATAAAGTGGTACATTTGGGGTTTTTTCAGAACCAGATCAACTTCAAGAAGAACAACCAACAGCAGGAAAAGCAGCTTCATTGTCAGCAAAATCTACGACAGGTATAGGATCATTACAGTTCCGTATTGCATCGTTTATTCCTACAGTATTACGCTCGAAATCTTACTGTGGCTGTTCAAGCAATACTGTTGATTTTTGTCTTATTTACGATATTCCTAGTAAAATAATTGCCCAGACATTCTGTATGTCATCATCATAATCAATATTGAGAACTGTTTCTACTATACTTGGTAACTAATAATCTAATTACAAAATTCAAACTTATCTGCTGCTGGTCTGAAGAAAAGGAACTTGCGTTATAAACTGGCTTTGTTCCCAATATGTTAACTAATTCTGACGATTAATTACAATAGGCCTAATGTTTTGTTTTGTCATAACAAACAATTTTGTTAACACAAAACTGGTGAACAAAATCAGGACAAAAATGATATTAATCAAAATGTAATCTGTAAAAAGTAGGCGAAATCATTGTGTTTATGCGTAGCTGGTTTTATGTCAGTTATTGATTTTTTTTCCCAACAGTTTTAGTGGCAACATCAAAGATGTAAATTTAATTTCTCATTGTTCTATCTTATTAATGAAATACTTATTTTAAAATACACAGGTTTTCAAGCAAACTCTGTAAAGCCAGCAAGTAAGAAAAGAATAGTGGACAACCAGCAAAGAACACTGCATTCGTTTTTCAGTGTTTCTAGCTCCAAAAGGTGAGGATAAAGTAAATATATATGTGATTACATTTTCAGTGCTGTGAAATGAGTTGCCGTGCATTTGTCTCTGGTTTTAATTGGTGTCATATATTTATGTTTCCATTATAGGTCTTTACCACAGAATATGCATGTACCAACGGATACACCAGCAAGCCAAACTGTAACATCTGCTGCATCATCTAGCACTCTACTTCGACACAAACTCCATCAGATAGTTCCAATATAACAGCTGCTGCATCACTTTACTCTCCAGACTCAAAACCTAGCTCACCATCTAGCTCTGCATCTCATGCTTCAGTAAGAGATTCTCCACCTCGCTCTACTTCAACTGCATCAATGGCTGGCACTAACCTACATCCTATTTCTCCGCCAGCCTCAACAGTAGATTTACCACAAGGCTCTCCAGCCTGTATACCTGGTCCAACAAGCCCTGCTGTCTTCGCAGACATATCCATTTCATTGCCTGATAAACCCAACCAGCCCAACGATGTAACTTGCTTGCCCATTCAGCCTTTACCCAACAAGACACTGAAGTTCCAAACATCATGGTATGGGAAATTCCCGTGGCTGCATGTTGATCCCGATCTTGGTGGAGTTCTGTGCTTTACCTGTGTACAAGCAACCAGGCAAAACCTGACAGGAATGGCAAAATGCCAAGAAGATACTTTTGTATCAGTGGGGTTTAAAAACTGGAAGAAAGCCATATCAAAATATCAAAAACATGAAAAATCAGATGCCCACCAGATTTCTGTAGCCAATTTGATCTCCCGTGAGAAAACAGATGCTGTCAATGTTCAGCTGAACAAGCAACTTCTTGACAACCAGCTATTGGCTCAGAAAGCCCTGCTCAAAATAGTGTCCTCTCTGCGATATCTTGCTCATCAAGGTTTAGCTATTCGAGGTAAAGGTTGCACAGACGGGAACTTCAAAGCCATATTACAACTTCGGGCAGCAGATGATGACAACCTAAAGACATGGATCGAACGAAAAACTTCCTATACATCGGGTACGAGCCAAAACGAAATACTAGAACTCATGAGCCACAAGATCCTCAGATGCATATGCCGCAAAATCAATGGTACAGATAAGCAAGGCAATGACGGTAACACACAAGACAGTGATGTTGATCAAATCAAACGGAGAACCTTTGCAGTTATCATAGATGGCACCCAAGACTGCACGGGCAAAGAACAGGAATCTGTCTGTATCCGATATGTTGATGAATCATTTGATGTGAAAGAAGAATTCATAGGCCTCTATGAAATACGCTCAACATCAGGGTCCTCTTTGTGCAACATGCTGAAGGATGTTCTGACAAGATGTCAGCTTTCGATAGAAAACCTCAGAGCGCAGACTTATGATGGAGCCAGTAATATGTGAGGGAAGTATAAGGGTTGTCAAGCAGAAGTGAAGAAAATCCAACCACTGGCTTCCTACACTCACTGTGGTGCACATATTTCACATCTGGTTGTATCCAAAGCTGTCCAGAGTGCCCCGTTCATACGGAATGCCCTCGATCATCTTCAAGAGTTGGGAAGTTTCTACAAAGGCTCAGGAAAATTCAAAAACCTCTACTTGAGTTTGCATGATGAGGATGCTGAATGCCCAGCACCTTCACAGCTGAAACCAATCTGTCCAACACGCTGGCTCACACGTGCTACTTCCATTATGGCTTTCTTGGATAACTATGAAGATGTCATGGAAGCACTATCAAAAGCATCTCATGACTTTGGGACAAAGGTGGCCTCTCGAGCAGTAGGATTGAGAAAGTGTTTGTCATCCATTCAGTGCATTCTCGGCTTGACAGCTGCCTTGCCTATAATCCAGTGTCTTGAGAAGTTTAACAGAGCGTTACAAGGCTCAGGGGTCACTATCTCAGGAATGCTAGAAGCAGCTGACAAGGTGAAGAAAGAACTCCAGAGGCTGCGATCCGAAGAGACTTTCAGGGAGCATTTTGAAGATGCAAAGAAGAAGAATCCCCTGGTTGTACGCCAACGGAGAGTTCATGTAAGGTACGACGACAACGGAGAAGAACAGCTTGGGCAGTCTACTGAGCAATTGTATCGTGCTGACTACTACAAGGTAATTGATAGTGCATGTACTAACATGGTTGACTACTTCACATCTACAGACCTTGAAGAACAAGGCAGGTTAACATCAATATTGCTGCGTGGAGAATACCATCAAGATCTCGTGGACAAATATCCAGAATTGTCAGACAAACTTCAGCTCAGTTTGCCATTTTTCCGAGGTCAGTATAAGGCATCGTCTGTCGAGGAATACAGACAAATATTTAAAGCCATGGAGCCAGCGGTAAGGCGTTTGTTTGGAGAAGTTGAGGCACTTCTGCGTCTACTCCTTGTATCTCCAGCTAGCTCAACAGTAGCAGAAAGGTCTTTCAGTGCTCTGAGGCGGCTGAAAACATGGCTGCGGAGTACCTGACGCAGGAACGGATAAATTATTTAATGGTTTGTCACATTCATCGGGACATGCTGGCAGAAATCAACATTCAAGATATTGCAGAGGAATTCGTCTGCAATTCAGATTCCAGACTTCACATTTTTGGAAGATTTCGCTAGAACCTAATAACAGATAAGATATGTTGGTGATTAAAATATATGTGGGTATTTTTAATCCAAAAGTAGACATGACTCAAAAAAATAAAATAATGTTTCTTTTGTTTCTTCACACTTTCATGTCTCGATGAATCTGCAAAATCAAAATCATAGACTAATATTTCATTGTTCTCTCTATTTGCCCTCATGTCATCACCATTTTTTAATTGTTTGTTTATTTATTGGTTCTGATAGTGTATTTTTAAGTGGAAAAAAATTTTTAAGCATAAGTAGTTGTCCTTAAAATTTGATAAATTTGTTATCTTTGAAATGTACAACAAAGATTCGTCAAATTTGAATCAACATCCTTCATTTTTCTTATAATCGCTTACTTTATTGATACGCACAAAGCTGGAAATGTATGTTACTGGAAGTTGCCTTAAAAAAATCAAATGATGAAAAAGTGAAAGAACCTACTATAAACAAACATGGACTTTACAAGTTTCCTAAACCGAAGCAAATTTGTTACTTATCATAGAATCCATTAAAGTTTATTGGTGTTTGTTTTAGGACACAAACAATGTAATGGAGTAGTGTTTTTGCATGTCCTCTGCGTGTAGCACGAGTTACCGATGTTCGCAGCTGTCCCATGCATACGAAAGTTAACAATTTGTTGTCAAAACACTATGAGGATCCTGCCTTAAATAATGGTTGTTAAAATTCAAAAAATTAAGATTCAAACCAAACATGTTTAACATTTGGAGCATAAAGTGAATGTATGTAAAAGGACACCTTTAAGTGTAGCGCGAGTTACAGTGGAATCGCTCATAAATAAAATATAATGTACATTGTATGTTGGGCTTTTATTAGTGTGGCTTGTTCTATCTCTCTCTGAACCAAGTCCAAGTTTTAAATGTAAATATTTATAGCAAGGAGAGCTTTTCTAGGTCGTTCAAACATGCTAAAACCAAACAGCTTCAGGGGGCTCCGCCCCCTGAACCCCCGACAAGGGCTTCGCCCCTGGACCCCACCAGGGGCCCTTGAGCGGGCCCCTGGACCCCACGCCGTAAATGGTCCTGCTGTCCCCCCCACATTTCAAGGCGGATTGACGCCCCTGGGTATGATCGAGATTAAGGGGACCTGGCTGGTCTGTCTACACTAACACATATATGTTAGGTTGGAATTATTGTTACTGCCATTTGTAATGTTCATATGTTATCTATTTTTAGCTGTTCCGACATAGGTCGGAACAGCTATTGTTTTCGTCGAGATTTTAATTTTTTTTCTTTTTCTGTTTTCGCCTAAATTCCATAGCATTTGCACACGTTTTTTTCTTTAAGCCTAATATCCTAGAGTAAAATACGAAAGAGTTGGATATTATATCAAATTGAAGCTTGAAACATAACCTTAACTCTAAATGTAAAATTTTTTTAAATTTATAATTAATTAGCCACTTAAAAGCGGTGTGAATATTTAGTTAGCCAATCTTGTATCTATCATATATCAAGAAGTATAATTCTGATCCTAAATCTTTTCAGTTATAGACTTGTCTTGTAGTGTAGATGTCAGTTCTGGCCTTAGTAAAAAGTACAAAGTAAAAACGTTAAGGAAACGTTAAGTGGTAAATCCTGGCACCATGGCTAACAACGCCAAACTTTTTGTACAGGTCCAGTCACTTCTAAAAATTTAGTTAATTAGTTAAAAATTTGCACACTGTGTGAAACATACTAAAAATAGGTCTTGCTCGGCCCCATTCAATTAATATTCAAATGTGATAGATTGCAATCCATAATTAATTAATCGCGTGATAGTGGCGTGAATATTTAATTAGCTAACCTTGAGGCCTACATATCCCAAGAAGTGTACAACCGATTTTTAAACTTTTTTTCAGTTATAGACTCCTCGGGCATTGGAGATTAGCCTTAGGTAACCGTGACCCCATATTGACCTTTACTCTTGGGTCAACCGGAAGTGGGACCATATCTCAAGAACTACCTACCCGATTTTCAATTTCTTTTTAGTTATATACCCTTTGAGCATTAAATGTTAGACAAGGGTTACCTTGACCCAATGTTGACCTTTATTTCTGGTTGTTAATTTTTTGTTTATAAATCAAAAAACCGGAACATCTTGTGTTTGCACTCAAACACCTAATGTCTAGTACTTTCATTAGTATAATTAACTTTAATATTCTTGCTCTGGGTAATGTTGAATTTTGCATTGACATGGTCTAAATGCCCTTGGAAATGAAGTTTGTTCCAAGAATTAAAAAGAGGATGAACGTATTTCAAAGTTCTTATCAGCATTAGAATTGAACTAAATTGCTCTAAATATTTTTTGCTACAGAATTCTAAGAATCTTTTTTGTTTACCAACATCATATCAATTTCGGTTAGCAAAAATTATTTCAACACTAGCTCATTGCACACAAAGCATTAGTTGATTTTGTTGTATGGAAATTTCTTCACATGGGTTTTTATAAGTGCTATTTTAAGTACAGATTTAATTGAAATTTTTTTTAAAAAGTAATTGCAGATATTTGGAGGATTGATGGTCCAAATGTTGTATAATACTTGATTGGTGGTTTAACTTGCATTTATTATTATTTTGGTATTTAAATTTCTTCTGGCCCCCTTTCTGGTAGCTTTGTTACCCTCATTTGCCTCACTTTCCTCCAGTGTAATTCACTTGTCAGTATCCTCATACAAGTAGGTTAACAAATGAATGACATTCAACAGGTTGTACAGCAAAACAGATTAATGTGTAAGTTTAATGTTATTTTATTATATGTTCTTCACCTAAATAAATAAATAAAAAAGAAAATTTTTTATCCAGTATTCCAGTATAGGAAACAGTATACAAACTTTCTTTTTTTCATTCGCATACAATTCGATTGTCCGATATGGAATGTTTTAGTATTGTTTTAGTATAAAACATTTGCACACGGACCCTCTACTACAGGGATAACTGACTGATCTGGGTCTATTGAAATACTGCACGGCGGCCTGGCCTCCCTTGTCTGCCACGCGTGTTACCCGATTACATCATGAATATTCAAATCTCGGGATTGCATGGTAACATTTTTTACCCGTTTTGTGCAAGCCTTATGTTTTACAAAGGAAACTATGTCAGAATGTTATCTGAACACCCCTATTATACTAGAACAGTCTGCGTGGCTTAAAAATATGCTTGATCATTAGCCACTGAAGTCCGCATTTACCAATTATCGTGATTATACATGAAATTGTTACGACTTTAAATTAATGATTCAATGAATTGAATATAACGAAAGTTTGTGAATAATTATAAGCGCGCTGCAAGCCATTTAATAACTGAATGTAAATATAATGTGCACTGAGGAAGTTTGTAAATAAGAATACTGTGAAATCAATTGAATTGTCCGTATTATTTCCTTTTGATGTTAAGTTAAGCAGTGGATATTAGAGACACCAAACAGTCCAGGGTAGTAGGCAATGCTCTCCAGAAAAAGCTGAGAAGTATCGTGACAAACTATGTACATCATGAATACCCACGACTATTCGATAAAGGATAATTTAGGTCAACCTGAATGGACACAAGAGGGGGTGAGATGCTTGGCCGCGGGTTCCTGAAAGTGAGACATCCAGGGCTGTAGAAGAGGGTTCGTGATTTGCACGATGTGGAACTTGGCTCCAAACGTATACCCAGTCTGTCATTTGGGGGTCTGACTGTACACAAACAAATAGAACCCCAAAATGGCAGATATGATGGGCGCATTAAATGGAGAGGTGATTCTTGGTGTTGATGGTCTATGCAGCACTAATATAAGTTTTAAGAACTTTTTGTCTTTGCAGTCAAAGGTTAAGAATGGCATTGCTCATAGCACTCTGTCCGTCCAATTCGAATGCTATACTTCACAGTTTTTGAGGGCTTTTTGTTTTGCGGTAACTTGGCTGTTAAGTTTAGCATTCTTCATAGCAATCAATTCCTCCAATATGGAATGCTATACTTAGATTGAGGGCTACTATTGTAGACATTCTTCCCAGCGATTCCATTAGTTCATCTGAAAAGCATGCATATAGCCTTTGCATGCTGTCTTCCTCGCATGCTATCATCACAAATGCTTTCACAGTCCTGCAGGAATGCTATCCTTCCCTGCATGCTATAAGAACTGCTATTGTCCTTCTCGCATACTATTGGGAATGCTATTGAGCCGACAGGGATAGCAGTTCTGAGGTAAAAATTTGAAGTGAATGCTACTGGCATGCTATGATAGCATGTGCATGCAACTCGCATGCTGTTTGCAAGCTGTTCACATCAGTCAAGTTTGGTAAGGGCGGTAACTCTCAATTTTACTGGACTGCTGTTTAGTAATAGAGCTATGCCAGACTTGGCTGGCATACTCATTTATGGGTCTAACATATAACACATGTAAACAGAGACCAAGTCTGACCTAGGGACCCCTGACTTCTTCAAAATACACAGAGTAAACAACTTGCGTGACGCCCTGAAAACAATGTGAGCCACATGTCTATCCCACTTAAGATCATTCTGTAAAGTAACACCTAGGAGCTTTATATGAGTGACAGTATTTAATTCAGATGAAGTAAGATTGAAAATTAAGTTTGGTGTTTGACGCTTTAAGAAACTGTTTTTAATAATGTGGCATTTGGAAGGATTGGGAACAACATAATTAATTTTACACCAGTTGGACAGATCATCAAGGTTGGTTTGCAATTTGGATTGCTTACAAAAACTGACAATTTCCCCTATCGTCAAGTTGTCCACATATCGCCTGCAGCTACCAACTGCAGCGTCATCGACTAGGAAAAGTATAGAAATAGGCCCAAGCTTGGTTCCCTGGGGAACACCATAACTGATGGTAGCAAGAGAGGAAACAAAGTTATTAAGTTTGGTGTTGTGTGCGACCGGTGAGGAAGCTACAGACAATAGGGACAATAGAGCGCCTGACCCAAAGATCAATTAGTTTTTTAACAACAATAGTATGATTGACACGATCAAAGCTTTGGTGAAATCAACCGCAGAAAGATAGGCATATTGGTTAGGTTTATCAAACCCTCGTAAACAGAGTTTAACATGTCTACAAGATAATGCACAGTATAACTACCTTTAATATTACAGTATTGTTTAAGGTCCAGCTTATTATTAATATCTTCAATTATCCACTTAACAATAAATGATTCAAGAACACAAGCAAGCTGTGTGTTCTGGTTTAGAATTAGCTCCAGGTATAGGTGTTGGCTTCGGTTTCAATTGACAAATTTTCTGGACTTGGTTGTGCCACTTAGCTGGTTGGTAAAGCTTGAGGTTCCGGACAGATTTAATATAAAAAGATTTGGATTTGATTGCGCAAGGAACACCACTTGACCAGATCTCTCTCTTGTGGATACTGGAGAGTTTGTATAGATCTTGTCCAGAATAGCATTGTCTCGGGTAGGGAATGATATGAGCTGAGTCATACAAAGATCAGTTTCCATGGTGGTGGTTTGAATATTATTAAAATCTCCAACAATGGTAAAAATACCTGAGAAATCCCTTGTACGGATGTCGTCAACTGTGAAGAAAATATGTTGAAGTATTTCCTCGTCATAGTTGGAACCAGGGGGGTAGTAAATTACACAAATGTACAAATTACCTGTTGAGCGATGGACTTGTTTCAGATCACATTTAAGCCACAGACACTCAAACTCACAGGAGTGGTTTAGTACTGGGTGTACATTCATAATGACCTTGGCATACACCTTCGGGAAATACTAGCATAAAGCAACTCCGACCACAATCTGACCTTTTTACAGTGTGAGGCTCTGTTTCAGCTTCGTTTTTTGGTACGAGGTTGAAGTACCATGCTTCCACCCCATGGATACACCTTATTTTCGAGGTAGTATAGTAGCTCTATGTATTGACGAACCATTATATGATCTGATATTAAGAAATATATAAGGTGTAATAAAAGCTGTAGATCAAGGCCCAAACTGTGAGTTGCCGGTCACAGACACCAATGAAGAGAATAGTAAAAGTGATGATACAGAAGTAGGAGCAGTTGAAACAAAAAGTCAAAGATCCAAGAAAGATGAACCACTTCCTTCTCTTAAAGCCAAATTAGAATGACATCTGATTAATGAGTTGGAAGAAACATATGTAAAAGAAGTATTACTAATTCCAAATATAATATAATTTTACCATTTACTACCTTTTTACACTGGTAAAAGAAACGACAACCCCAGCTTGTTTCTAGGCCCTGCCGGGCCGCACAGGAAATCTGTGACGTTGGACCGAATTCATAAAAAGTAGCAGTTGCTTTTTCTAGGCTTTTGCTTACATCTTCATACACAAAAATAAGCAGTTGCTAGCAAGCAAAAGTGTCTAGTTTTAAGCAAAAGCAAAAGCTTGTTTTTTGCTAGCAAATGCCACCTTGATTAGCAATTGCCTAAATACGTATACATAACAACAACCTTTTGCTAGTGTTATTCAGCAATAACCCACAACCTAACGTGCGACTCACATGACGTCGTGGACAGCAGCGACGTGACGAAATTGTCGCACTTCTATTTGAAAGGCCATAGTAATCATTTTTGTTTGTGAGAAGAATTTACAACACTGCATGTCAAAGAAGAAATTCAAGAGCAAGTAAAGTTTTTAAAAAATCCAATCTTTATTTGTTCGATCTCTTTTTCTTTCAGTGCCTGTTGCCACATTTCTACTTTCCAGCCATGCAGCTGTGACGGAAACAATTTTGCAAAAACATAACAATAAAATAATCATCACATGTTTGACACTTGTATTTTTTTTCATTTTGTAGTGATAACAATAAATAAACTGTTAACTAAATACTTTCAGTGTTTTCTTCTGACAACTAGTTTGATTAATTTCTTTGCATTTGTTTAAATTTTAGGGGGTCAACTACCACCCCCCCGAAAAAAAAAAACCCGTATATATATAATAATAATAATAATATATATACACATATATATATATAAAGGTTATGTTTGGACACTTTTCAAAAAAAAAGTGGACACAGGAAATAAATACAAACAAAAACCTTAGACACTTTTAAGAAATGTGCAGATCTCCTACATCAGCGTTTTTGTTTTTGTTTGAAGAATGGTATGTAAATAAAAATGTGAAGACTTTTATGTTAGTAATCCCATGATGGCATCCGTTGATCCACTTGATTGGTCCTCTTGTGCTGTCTGTTGTTTATTCTCCTCTAGCCGTCTAATTTTCATTGTTGTGTACTTCAGTTGCTCCAACAGTACAAGTCGCTGTAGTTCTGTCGTAGACAGGTTCATCGTTTCATCAGTCTCACAAGGTAAACTCTTCCTTTTGGATCCATGAACAGGTATCGGTGTTGAGGATTGGCTTGGCGGAGACGTCAAGGCTGATTTGGAACCGCATTGCCCACTTGAATTCTTTATACCCTGCAAGATTAAATAATGCATTATGATTAGTTGTGTTGCCTAATCTTACTTCAGAAAGATATAATGTAGATCGAGTACGGCATTGAAAATTCAAAAACGCATATAAGAGAATGGTTCAAAGATGTCTTTGTTTTATTTGTATATTTCATTTTGGAAAGATTTGCCATGATTAAAATAGTGCGGATGAAAAACCAACTTGATCAAATAATTTCTAACGAATGCTAGATTTCAGTAAAAAAAAATAGGAAGAAAACTTTAAGACAACAAATACAAACCCCAAAGCGGGCGTCAGCAGAAGCACAACTGGAGGAAGAAATTCCCGCTGAAATTGCGGAAGCCATCTTGTTTATGGTGGGGTTTTCTTGCCCTTTCAGTGCGTCAAAGAGATCTTTCTCCCAGGAACACAGGTTGATCGTTCGATTACCCGTTTCAGTTGCGTCCGTTTTCTTCTTGACTTGTACTTTCATGTTGGCAACCTTCTTCAATATTTGTTTGTCATCCATTGTTCTGGATCCATCTGTTCATTAAGTTTATTTGCGCCCTCTATTGACAAGCTCATCCTCAAAACCACGCTTTTGCAAATTGCTGGCGAAAGTTTACGTCCGAAAATTTAACTTTTTTGTATCTAATAGATCCGTCCCAATCTACTGCCTTCTCAGTTAACGGTTGCGAGAAGCATTGTCTGTAAGTTTATTACCTTTCTTGCCTCGTTTTTGGACATATAAAGAGTGTTTTAGTGGGTATTTAGGCCTCGGTAGTTCACATGGTTTTTGTACTCATTTAGCTTGCATATCGTTACTGGTTAACGGGATATCATGTGGGTTTTTTACTGCACGGGTCACGCCCATTTTTCCAATTTTGTGAGGTTTGTGTAGTATTGCATTTAGCATTAGCTTTCTTTAAGCCATACGTTAACATGTAGTCACTATTGTTTTCTTATTCTTGTATTACAGTTTTACTCCTTGTTCACTGACGTCATTCCTCTGTGGCTTAAATAAAACACTGGGGCTTGGAGGCTATTTCCTGACTCTCATATCGTTATTATTGGAGTTTGGCTGGCTGTCTAATTTTGGTTAGAAACACCTCCAGGAGGACAGTACAGTGAAAAGACATACAACTGTTGACGTTACCACAACTACGGCAGTGGATCAAGGCACAGCTCTGCTGTAAATCATCATCATGAACGACACCGAACATGATGACCGTGCGTCCCAAACCATTGAATGTGCGTCCGCACATTCATCTTCATCAGCTACAAGTGAAGCGACCAAAGCTCGCGCAACGGCAGAGGCAGCACACATCCATGCATCTTTCGCAGAAAGAGAAGCAAGGTTTAAAGTGGAGAGTGCTGAAAGAGACGCAAAAATGAGACTAGAAAAAGCATGAGGCGGCGGCTGCTATGGCAGAGGCTGAAGCTTTGGAGACAGCCGAAGAATACAGAAGAGTGCCTAGCAGCAAAAACAGCACATCGCTAAAACAGCAAGACATTGCAGAAAGCACCAGCAACTATGTGTTGCAACAAGCCGAGTTCCACACCAGTTACCCATCGATGCCCAGCTTGGAACCAGCTTACGACATGATGTACGCTACTTCTACCCATCCAAGTCAAATTCTAGCTAATCATCCAATTCTACCCAACGACGATCCGTCAAAATTCCCTGAAAGGAGCCCCAAACCTCCATCACAACTTCCGCAGCACAGACACAATGATGAAACCCCAAAGTCATCGAATGACGTACCTGTTCAAGACGCCAAACCACAAAACGTATCCCCAGGAGAACAAGGTCAAACTCCAGCTGTGAATGACTTTGCTAAGTACTTGGCACGATGTCAGCTGGTGAACACAGGGCTCACACAGTATGACGATCAGCCCGAGAGCTGCCGAGCATGGAAGTCGTCGTTCACTAACGCTACAGAGGGCCTAGGCCTCACAGCCAGTGAAGAATTGGATCTCCTGATGAAGTGGCTTGGAAAGGAGTCATCTCAACATGCCAAACGACTCCGTGCTGTTCACATCATTTATCCAACGGCAGTATTGAAAAAGGTTTGGGAAAGGCTAAGAGAGTGTTGCGCTTCATCGGAAGTCATCGAAAGTGCGCTGTTCAAGAAACTGAACAGCTTCCCCAGAATCTACAGCAGAGATTACATAAAGCTGAGGGAACTCGGAGACCTTCTCATGGAAGTTCAATCT